>LR738715.1:272453616-272472061 GCA_902687465.1 Secale cereale
AGCTCACGATGTCTAAACCATGAAGAGCAAAGAGGGGAGGAGAACATCACATAGCTACTGATCATGGACCCATGGTCCAAGGCGGACTACTCACGACTCATCCGGGAAGCGTCCATGGTGGTGGATAAGCTCCCGGTGGTGGTTCTCCCCTCCGGCAGGGTGCCGGGAAGAATTCTCCTGATGCTCCCGATCTTGGAAGCGCTGCGGCGGCGGAACAGAGGCGAGGTCGCGAAAAAGGGTTCTGTCCTCGAGGGTTTCGGGACGAGAGAGATATATATGCGAAGGGGGCAGCCAGAGGCGGAGCAGGGGCCCCAGGCGCCCCCCTGGCGCGGCCAGGGGTGGGGCCGCGCCAGGTGGCCGCCTGGGCCTCCCCTGGCTCCCCTCTGGCCCATCTTTGGTTCTTCGCGAAGCTTCCTGTACGCTGATTTTTCGTATATTTTTCCTGGAATTTTTGGAGCACTTTTAATATGGGGGAAACCTGAAATAGAAAAACAGCAGAAAACATGAACTGGCACTGTGGTGCACTGAGTTAATAGGTTAGTCCAAATATGATCAAAAGTGTATGGAAGTGCATCAATATCATAGCAATATCACACAAAAGAAGCATGGAGCAAGCAGAAATTATAGATACGTTTTGGACGTATCAGTCATCTTGCCTGTTGAGTCCACGGAGGGATCGTAACCTAAGACATGAATTCGGGGCCGGGGATGCAGCAGCACGACAGCGACGAGGCGAGGAAGTCCGGCGAACTTTCTGTCCGTGAAGAAGATGAAGAAGGGGACGTCGTAGAAGAATTCCTTGGGCTCGGCTTTGCGTCTGAACGGGTCTGGGGCAGCGTTGCGGGGCTGGAGGACGTAGAGGAGGAAGGCAGGGCATGCTACGCCAGCAATGAGCTCCTGCTCGGGTCGGCCATGTCGTCTGCGTGCAGCGCGCGAGGTGGAGGCGTGGAGATGCGGCGACGCGGAGGGAGGAAGGAGGAGAGGGGTAAACCCTAGGAGGCGTGGGTGCTTGGCTTTATAGGGGCGCGAGCGGCAGCCTCGACGTCCGTGAGCTCATGGCACGATGGTGCGGCTGCTCTGTATCTGAAGCGAGGAGGACGGAGGAAGACAGAGTAGGTGGCCGTTCGGGCGAGTCGCTGACAAGCGGGCCCGGTGAGAGGGAGGAAACGGAGCCGGCTGCGCTGGTGGGCTGGTGCGCGTGGAAACTGCTGGGCCGAGGGGTCCACGGCCCGGGTGGTGATGGTTGTTGCTGGGCTGCTGGGCAGGGTTGCTGTGGATTCTTTCTTTTCCATTTGCTTATTTTCTTCAGACAGAAAACAAAATGGGAAAACCCCAGGGACATAGGAGAGGAGTTTGGTAATTATGAAAATATTCCCAAGCTCCTGTGAATATACTCTATTTTATAAAATTGTCCTCGGCATTTTTAGAGGAAGTAAAATAATTCAAGTTTGGATTAAATTCAAACTTGAGCCATTTTAAAACCTAACCAAGACAGTTCCAGAAGAGGTGAAATGTGGCATAGGTGTTTAGGACATGGAGCAAGAATTGTTGGGAGGAGATGAACATTAAAGGAGGAGGCTAAATGACACTTAGTAAAATTATAAGTAATAGAAAACGAGAGAGAAGGGGAGGTGGAGCTAAATGAGAAGGGGGTTAAGAAAGGGCATGATCTTGCTACCACCATCACAACAAGATCAAGATGACCTCATCTAACAAACTAGGAATGAATAGAACAAAATGATAAGTGAAAGGCCATGATGATCATGATGCAATGATGATGATGAAGTAATGCATGAATGCATAAAGAAAAGAAAATATGACAATGCAATGACAAATGAGAAGGCATAATTGGAAAAGAACCCCCAAGTAAAAGGACAAGGATCAAATGGTAAATGTTTTATTGCCATATAAGGAAGGTACGCATATGGGGTGTTACACAGCGCCTCATGCTTCTCCCGCTGAGCACCAAGGAGAGGGAGGCCAGCTTGGGAGCGAAAGAGTCAGAAGTTGAATGTATATAAACAATCAACAAAGAAATGAGATGCTACATGTGAATAATATACAAATAAGGAGATGATATATAATTCAGGTATAGCGTACGCATTCAAACAGGATACCAAAATAAAAGAAAGAACAAACATTCACATGTGATAGAAGCAAGATATTATAGAGTTCAACATCAACATGAGGTAGGATGTACTGCTTGTCGAGCATTGCATATAAAATAACGTAGCATGGAGGTTTCAAGCAGGACAATACATCAAAGCACTATCTATGAAATGACCCAGGGAAATTTAGAAAATAAGATGCTTATCAATTCCAATGAGACCTTAACTAGAGAGGTATAGCAGTCCATATAAAAAATGTAAGCAATAGTCCATTAAACATTTATATGAGAATGAAAACAACTCAGAGCAAGGCACACAATAATTTCCAGTGATATCCAACCATAAAGGGCACAACTTTGCCACCAGTTGCCTGCCAAACAGCGGGCAAAAGAAAGTGTAGATCAGCTGAAAAAAGGTTGATTTCCGTAGATAGACAGCGGGCGCGGCCAACCGCACGGTGCCAGCCCAACGCTAGAAATGATAACGTGTCGAGTATATTGATGGTTTTGGCGCATATAATTATAAAATCATGTTGCTGGGCACTTAATAAGAAATACAATCATAAATAAACACTGGCATCATATAGAAACACTGACAGATGACATGGGTCATAATATGCACATGAGCTGAATAACAAGTCTTCAGCAGGTACAAATGGGTAGGATCCAAAAGGCGTGAAACTCCGAGGTGTTTTTTTGTAGAGCAGCGCAGCAAAGGGGTTAACCTCCATTTGATTGTAACGACGATGGTAAGATGAAGAAGAAATTTGAACATAGGGTCTGATATGAACGATATTGCCTGGAATTGAACAAACCATCTGACAAAGGAAACTATATTTTTAGTTTTTTACCTCATCCCCTATCTTTATTTTTCAATGGAAAATTGATCTACAGACAATGCTTCCCCTCCTTGTTTCTTTAGAAGATGTGCACAATCTCTTGATGATAGGTGATCAAAAGGTTAGAATGTAGATACGTTACGTTAAAAGAGACCGCTGAACATAGAATGTGCGAAATAAAAAGGACAATACCCATTGTGTTTGTTCGTGGCTGCAGAGGGTTGTATGGAGGTGTTTTATCTGATGGAGCTATCCTATGGGCAACACTCATCAACGATTGATAGGGACAATTTCAAGACTAACACGATAATGCCACAAGAGAGATACACACACGCATAGTCTGGGCGCTCAATGCACAATGTAGAGCGGATAGTCCAACGCATTCCAACTGAGAAGAACAACATGAAATATTATAACATGAAATCCATAATGTACATCGGTAGATTAGACGATTCTACAACCTGCATCAGTCTCGGTATGTTGCTTTATATTGGGCAATTTCTATTTGGAGTACACGAATTAAATGCTCAGATAATACTTGGAAAGAAAGATGGCCCTAGATAGTACAACATAACCACTGTCTTCAAGACCCCTCGGCTGTGTAGTTTACTGTATAGTAAATTCCTTCAATTAAAGTGCCACAACCATGACTTTTTTAGTAGTCCCTCAAGAGAAAACTTGGGCTTGAAGCTATTATGTGGTACTGATGTTATCAAAAGGGATATAGAGATATGTTTAGCAGTATTTCCTAGAGAAGTAAATGCTAGCTTGACAGTTAACTCAACACATATGTGGTAACTCCTTCTTTGGATCCAGTACACGGATCAGAAAGGAAGGAATTTCATGGAGCACTTTTTTAGATAACGGACATGAATATTTCCAATGTATTTGAATGTTTTAGTTCAGTAATTGATATATTCTAAAAAAGAGCAAAGTAGCCCAAATGTACTAAAACATCAGGGAAGTTATAAGATACATTATTTTAAGATACAAGTAATAAAAGCAGCAAGATAATGGGCCAAAAAAGAAAAGTGTAGTTGGAGGAAGGCTATTGGCAGGAGACATACCAAAGGGACGATGATGGCGATGAGCAGGAGGCGGCAAAGCGACATAGAGATCATTACATTCCTACACAAGATATACGATGTCGTTAGAGACATATGGAGTACTACATTGGTTGTCGTTTATCATATGGACTATGACAAGCTCAGAAAAGCAGAAACCATCCATTATATTCTTGTAGACGTTTAGTTACTTTAAATAGATTGTATTAAATTAACAGATGTGTGGCATTTTTTCTCAAGAATATGAACTTTAAAAAAGAATTAAATTGTGGTCAATAACTTCCTCGATAAAATCTATACCAGTTTTATAAAAGAGAGTCAAACAAAAAAGGGAAATTAACAGATTCTGAAGCAACTCTGTATATAGATTCATCAGAAGAGTGGACCAGAATAATCCAGGGAGACCAAATCCAGCAACAGAAGCCCATAATCAAGCATGTGAATTATCTGACCCACAAGACTATATAGACTCATCAGAACCTTCCATATGACCATGATTAGGGTTAAACCTAGTCTGAAAGATGGCATATCATCTTAGATTGACAATGTATGAATAAGTTACATTAGCATCTACTTACTGAACTTCTGTAATTCACTTGGCATGTCATCTTGGTCCTCTAATTATAAATGAGAAAATGACAAATAGCAGGGCTTTTCCTACTATAATTGGTCCTCAAAAAAATTGTACATCGACCAAGACTGAGATCATGCCATGACCACCAAAACTGCTCTAGCTGACCCCAAAGATGACTGATTAAGCAATCCTGCTAGTAGTCGACAACACAACTTGCCACCAATCTCCTTTCCATAAAAACTTAATGAACACAACATTACCTTATGGACGAAATAGCAAAGGCAGCACGCTAGCAACCAATAGTGCACAGATTAGCAAGGCGGCCACCAAACTGGTTAGGAACCTAAAAGAAACAAGAAAATAGAGAGAAGTAAGAGAATTTTCTTTTATCTTATATTTCTCATATGATAGTCTGACATGCTGATGTGGTTTTTGTAATCAGTACAATATCACATATCAATGAACATGAAAATAAAAAATATGGGCGATCGGCGTAGATAATAGGCACAAACAACAATGGGATTCCGGGGATTAAATCAAAAGAAATGTAGGGAGGGGTTAAATCAGAATGACAATCTACCATGCCATTGCAGTTTTTATAAGCATTATACAATATCGCATATGTGTTTATGTCGCTACAAATTTGGTTAGACGAACTACACATTAGAAGTAGTTTTAGCTAACATAAGAATACACAATCATTAGCTATACAGGTGTACAACCTCGATAATTAAGACATCACCATCGTTCTCTAGTTTACAACATAATTATATTACTGAGCATGATTTACTCACCTGATATAGATCGCAATCGAGTCCCAATATACTTAAGATAGCTGCTCAAGAAATATTTTGGTATGAGCTCTGAAAATTGGATCAAATCAATTGTTGAGTCGTTGCACGAGGTCAAGACTGAAATAAGTACATGCATGCAGCTTGAGAATTAGTTGCTCATGCTCAAGAAACTATTCGTACTTTTCTAAGCCAAAAAGGTGCACAATCAGGACCATGATAATAAATTATTTTTTCTAACCAAGTTACAACAAAGAGCAGACGATTTAGTGTCATCTACAAATATAAGCCTAATGATCAGGTTATGAATCTAGAGTAGCACAACAAGGTGAAATCAGTAAAATATTAAATTACTGGAGATAAACAAGGCAATGAAAAATAAAAGATGAACAATCTCTGGAAAAGGAGGTGATAGAAAATCAACACCAATTACTATTGCAATATATAAGCAATGGGCAGAAGCAGATTCACAAACAACAACTATATATTTATATAAACATAAGGAGGCACCTTTTGTAAGAGATAGAAGTATATGCACAATGTGTTCCTGGTGAACCTCAAAGATATAGAATCGCTAACTATTTATCCTTTCAAGCGATCTACAATCTCTTAGTAAGCTGCATAACATGGCCATGTGAACCATGTAAAGGCGAAGGAGCAGGTGAAGATCATGTTGATATTTTTATCCAACATATAAACAAACATCCCTCTTCCTTGGAACCTAGCTAGACCACTGATACGTCCAAAACGTATCTATAATTTCTGCTTGCTCCATGCCTCTTTTGTGTGATATTGCTATGATATTTATGCACTTCCATACACTTTTGATCATATTTGGACTAACCTATTAAATCAGTGCACCCCAGTGCCAGTTTCTGTTTTCTGCTGTTTTTGTATTTCAGGTTTTCCCATTACGTAAATTGCCAGAAAAATCCCGGGAAAAATATATAAAAAATCAGCGCTCCAGAAGCTTCCATGTGGCCGAAGTAGGGCCGGAGGGGGGCCACAGGGGCTCCAGGCGCCCAGAGGGCGCAGCCCCCCTCCTGGCCGCCGCGCCAGGCCGCCTGGGCCCCCCTTACCTCCTCTGGTGCCCCCCTTTGGCATATATTTAACACGCGTCCCGAAACCCTCGATTCCAGAACCCTTTTCTCCAGAAGCTATTCCGATCTCCGCCGCCATCGCCACCAAGTTTCGGGGGACCAGAATTCCTGTGTCGGCACCCTGCCGGGACGGGGAAGTGCCCCCGGATTCATCTCCATCGACGTTGCTTCCTCCCTCCATGATGCGGGAGTAGTTCCTCCTCGGGGCTGAGGTTTTCTACCGTAGCTATGTGGTCAATTCTCTCTCCCATGATGTGATCTTCGTTGTGATCATAGGCTATGTTAATCTAGGGTGATCCCATGATATTTCCCCTTCCTCTATGTATTGGGTTGATGTACTCACTTGTATTTATCTAGTATAATCTCCGAGACCAAGGTGACAGCGGTCTATTGGACATGGATTAGAAGAATATTTTCATGAGTGATTTCCTCTTTTGTGTGTGGATTGAAGATTGAGAGTCTCTTGGTGCTTGTCTTTGACTATCCTTGAGATATGTTGTGGTGATTGTGGTACTCTCTTTGGATGGCCGCGGTGACATTGGGAAATCCATAGATTGAGAAATACGAACTTTGAGGTGTTTGTAGCCCTACATAATTCTCGTCCTCTCTTGACCACAAAGGAATGACCTCCGAGTGCGTCCCCCTTGCATGTTTTATGGGAAATATCATGTGATTCGATTATGTTAATGTTGTTGGGAGTTGCCACTAGTGAAAGTATGAAGCCTAGGCCTTGTTTCCACCATTGCAATACCATTTGTGCTCACGTTTACCACTTGTTTGCTTGCTGCACTTTTTATTACAGATTTATATTACTTTGCTTTGCCACTCCTATCATCCATATTTTACCATATCTTCGCCGAACTAGTGCACCTATACATCTGACAAGTGTATTAGGTGTGTTGGGAACACAAGAGACTTCTTGTATCTTGATTGCAGGGTTGCTTGAAAGGGGTACGTTCAACCTCCACTTCCCTGAGTTCGATAAACCTTGGGTTACTCACTTAAGGGAAATTTGCTGCTGTCCTACAAACCTCTGCTCTTGGAGGCCCAACACTGTCTACAGGAATAGAAGCGTGTAGTAGACATCAACCACTAATTCCAAACAAGACAGCCTTTCATTCACAAAGGAACGAGACCACCAGTATTCCATGCACAAAGAAACAACAGCTGCAGGTCCTATCAGGATCCAGACAAGGAACAAAAGGCATAGAGGTACATACCAAAAAACAAGCAAAAATAATAATACTCTTTCCTTTACCAGAAACAAGACAAGAAACAAAAGGCCCTTGTCGGCTAGCCTACAACAATCATATCACCATACAATGGTGCACCTAGCCTTGGAAACAAAGAGGAGTGGAAAGGAGGGGAAGAGGGAATGATCTGCAGATCCATGAACGGAGACGCACGAGGCTGCTACCAGACGACGAGCAGCCACGGATCAAGTGAGGCACCAACCAGGGCATCACCTAAAGCACAAGAATCTGGTACAGCGGACCAATCTGCAGAAAAATAAAGTAATTTTATTGATGAACAACATCCAACGAGCAATAACGGGACAAAAGAGACTCGTACCTGCAGATTCAACCGGTCCAGCAGCAGATTTGGCGAAGCGACCAGAAGAATAACCAACTTCAGGAACAAGGGGGCATCTTCTTCCTCCACCATGGCCTCCTGTTCCTCTCCGGATCTCCCCCACGACCTCCATGGCTTCCTCTTCTTCCTTCCACCATGACCTCCATGGCCTCCACCACTTCCTCGTAGGCCTCACATGTTGGCATACAGGGGTGCTACTTCTCGAACTTGCGTTGTATTCCCTCGAAGAGGAAAGGGTGATGCAGCAAAGTAGCGTAAGTATTTCCTTTAGTTTTTAAGAACCAAGGTATCAATCCAGTAGGAGACCACGTGCGAGTCCCTCGTACCTACACAAACAAATAAGAACCTTGCAGCCAACGCGATAAAAGGGGTTGTCAATCCCTTCTCGATGACTTACAAAAGTGAGATCTGATAGAGGTGATAAGATAATATTTTTGGTATTTTTGATATAGAGAAAAAGTAAATAATGCAAAGTAAAGCAACGGCGAAAGAAATTGGCAAGTTGACGGGAAACTAATATGATAAAGATAGACCCGGGGGCCATAGGTTTCACTAGTGGCTTCTCTCATGATAGCAGATTTCTACGGCGGGTGAACGAATTACTGTCGAGCAATTGATAGAAAAGCGCATAGTTATGAGAATATCTAGGCATGATCATTGTATATAGGCATCACGTCCATGACAAGTAGACCGAAATGATTCTGCATCTACTACTATTACTCCACACATCGACCGCTTTCCAGCATGCATCTAGAGTATTAAGTTCATAAGAACAGAGTAACGCCTTAAGCAAGATGACATGATGTAGAGGGATAAACTCAAGCAATATGATATAAACCCCATCTTTTTATCCTCGATGGCAACAATACAATACGTGCCTTGCTGCCCCTACTGTCACTGGGAAAGGACACCGCAAGATTGAACCCAAAGCCAAGCACTTATCCCATTACAAGAACTATAGATCTAGTATGCCAAACCAAACCAATAATTTGAAGAGACTTGCAGCTCCGGAACAGGCCCCAAGATGGGATCTCACGGGTACAGAAGGTTGCAGCGGTGGAATTAGGGTTTCGTGGTGCTCCTCGATAGTTTCAGGGTACGTAGATATATATAGGAGGAAGAGGGTCGTCAAGGGAGCAACAGGGGGCCCGCGAGGGTGGGGGCTCGCCTACCCACCCCCCCCTGGGCGCGCCCCTGCCCTCTTGGCTGCCTCTCTCGCTTCCTGGCGTGTACTCCAAGTCTTCTGTGTTGATATTGTTCCAAAAATAATTCTCCCGAAGGTTTCATTCCGTTTGGACTCCGTTTGATATCCTTTTCTGCGAAACACTGAAATAGGCAAAAAAACAGCAATTTGTACTAGGCCTTGGGTTAGTAGTTTAGTCCCAAAAATAATATAAAAGTGTATAATAAAGCCCAATAAACATCCAAAACAGAATATATAATAGCATGCAACAATCAAAAATTATAGATACGTTGGAGACATATTAAGCATCCCCAAGCTTAATTCCTGCTCGTCCTCGAGTAGATAAATGATAAAAACAGAATTTTTGATGTGGAATGCTACCCAACATAATTCTCAATGTAATTTTCTTTATTGTGGCATGAATGTTCAGATCCGAAAGATTCAAGACAAAAGTTTAATATTGACATAAGAATAATAAGACTTCAAGCATACTAACAAAGCAATCATGTCTTCTCAAAATAACATGGCCAAAGAAAGTTATCGCTACAAAATCATATAGTCTGGCTGCTCTATCTTCATCACACAAAATATTTAAATCATGCACAACCCTGGTTTCAACCAAGCATTTGTTTCACACTTTTTCAACCTTCACGCAATACATGAGCGTGAGCCATGGATATAGCACTATAGGTGGAATGGAGTGGTGATTGTGGAGAAGACAAAAGAGGAAGATAGTCTCACATCAACTAGGCGTATCAATGGGCTATGGAGATGCCCATCAATAGATCTCAATGTGAGTGAGTGGGGATTGCCGTGCAACGGATGCACTAGAGCTATAAGTGTATGAAAGCTCAACAAGGGAAACTAAGTGGGTGTGCATCCAACTCGCTTGCTCACGAAGACCTAGGGCATTTTGAGGAGGCCCATCATTGCAATATACAAGCCAAGTTCTGTAATGAAAATCCCCAGTAGTATATGAAAGTGACAAAACAAGAGACTCTCTATCATGAAGATCATGATGCTACTTTGAAGCACAAGTGTGGAAAAAGGATAGTAGCATTGTCCCTTCTCTCTTTTTCTCTTTCTTTTCTTTTTTTCTTTTTATTCCTTCTTTGGGCCTTTTCTCTTTTTTCTCTCTTTTTTCCTTATGGCCTCTTTTTTCTTCTTTTTTTCTTTCGTCCGGAGTCTCATCCCGACTTGTGGGGGAATCATAGTCTCCATCATCCTTTCCTCACTGGGACAATGCTCTAGTAATGAAGATCATCACACTTTTATTTACTTATAACTCGAAGCTAGAACAAAATATGACTCTATGTGAATGCCTCCGGCGGTGTACCGGGATGTGCAATGAATCAAGAGTGACATGTATGAAATTTATGAACGGTGGCTTAGACACAAATACGATGTCAACTATATGATCATGCATGGCAATATGACAATGATGAAGTGTGTCATAGTAAACGGAAAGGTGGAAAGTTGCATGGCAATATATCTCGGAATGGCTATGGAAATGCCTTAATAGGTAGGTATGGTGGCTATTTTGAGGAAGGTATATGGTGGGTGTATGGTACCGGCGAAAATTGCACGATACAAGAGAGGCTAGCAATGGTGGAAGGGTGAGAGTGCGTATAATCCATGGACTCAACATTAGTCATAAAGAACTCATATACTTATTGCAAAAATCTAGGAGTTATCAAAACAAAGTATTCAACACATGATCCTAGGGGAAGGGTTGGTAGGAGTTAACCATCGCGCGATCCCGACCTCCACACAAAGGATGACAACCAATAAATAAATCATGCTCCAACTTCATCATATAACGGTTCACCATACGTGCATGCTACAGGAATCACAAACTTTAACACAAGTGTTTCTCAAATTCAGGATTACTCCACTAGCATGACTCTAATATCACCATCCTCATATCTTAAAACAATCATCAAGTATCAAACTTCTCATCATATTCAATGCACTTTATGTGAAAGTTTTTACTATACCCATCTTGGACGCCTATCATATTAGGACTAATTTTATAACCAAAGCACATTACCATGTTGTTCTAAAAGACTCAGTGAAGCATGAGAGATCCATAGTTTCTACAAAATAAAACCACCATCGTGCTCTAAAAGATATAAGTGAAGCACAAGAGCAAAACTATCTAGCTCAAAAGATATAAGTGAAGCACATAGAGTATTCTAATAAATTCCAATTCATTAGTATCTCTCTCAAAAGGTGTATCCAGCAAGGATGATTGTGGTAAACTAAAAAGCAAAGACTCAAATCATACATGACGCTCCAAGCAAAACACATATCATGTGGTGAATAAAAATATAGTCTCAAGTAAAGTTACCGGTAGACAAAGACGAAAGAGGGGATGCCTTCCCGAGGCATCCCCAAGCTTAGGCTTTTGGTTGTCCTTGAATTTTACCTTGGGGTGCCCTAGCATCCCCAAGCTTAGGCTCTTGCCACTCTTTGTTTCATAGTCCATCAAATCCTTACCCAAAACTTGAAAACTTCACAACACAAAACTTAGCCAAAAATCTCGTGAGTTCCGTTAGTATAAGAAAACAAACCACCACTCAAAGGTACTGTAATGAACTCATTCTTTGTTTATATTGGTGTTAAACCTACTGTATTCCAACTTCTCTATGATTCATACCCCCCGATACTACTCATAGATTCATCAAAATAAGCAAACAACACACGAAAAACAGAACCTATCAAAAACAGAAAAACAGAACAATCTGTAGCAATTTGTAACTTTCGAATACTTCTGTAACTCTTAAAAAAATTGAAATAAACTGGTGGGCATGAGGAATTTTTCTATTAATCATCTTCAAAAAGAATCAACTAAAAATAATTCTCCAGTAAAAAAGGGTAGCTAATCTCGTGAGCGCTAACGTTTTGTTTTCTACAGCATGATCGCATAACCTTCACCCAAGTCTTTCCAAAGGTTCTACTTGGCACAAACACTAATTAAAACACAAAACCACATCTAAACAAAAGGCAGATGCATTATTTATTCCTAAACAGAAGAAAAACAAAGAAAATAAAATTGGGTTGCCTCCCAACAAGCGCTATCGTTTAACGCCCCTAGCTAGGCATGATACAAGGATAGATCTTTGGTAGGCAATTCTTTAATTAAACATTTGTAATTCTTAGGAGTTTCTTCCTTCCTATTAAAGATCAAACTTCTAGGCAAGAAATCAAGAAATTCGCTTGTAGCAACGGGTTCCCTTATGATAGTGAGAAAATTGGGGTGAATACTTATTGATTTGAGATCCGCAGTTTCCTTACTAGAAGATTCACCCTTATTTTTAGGAACATACATAAACTTGGCCATCTTGGTAGGAGAGGGGTTCGAAGTATTTCTCACAGCAGAAAAAGCAGACCCTACACTAGTAATAATATCCTCAAGTTTATCAATTCTAGTGGAATCTTGATCTATTCTCTCTTTAACTATGGCTTCTTTTTATTTAAAAAAATTCAGAATAACTCCTACCTTAGATCCATATTGGGTGATGCAGCACAATAGCGTAAGTATTTCCCTCAGTTTTTGAGAACCAAGGTATTAATCCAGTAGGAGACCACGCGCGAGCCCCTCGTACCTGCACAAACAAATAAGAACCTTGCAGCCAACGCGATAAAAGGGGTTGTCAATCCCTTCTCGGTCACTTACAAAAGTGAGATCTGATAGAGGTGATAAGATAATATTTTTGGTATTTTTGATATAGAGAAAAAGTAAATAATGCAAAATAAAGCAACGGCGAAAGAAATTGGCAAGTTGACGAGAAACTAATATGATAAAGATAGACCCGGCGTCCATAGGTTTCACTAGTGGCTTCTCTCATGATAGCAGATTTCTACGGTTGGTGAACGAATTACTGTTGAGCAATTGATAGAAAAGCGCATAGTTATGAGAATATCTAGGCATGATCATTGTATATAGGCATCACGTCCATGACAAGTAGACCGAAACAATTATGCATCTACTACTATTACTCCACACATCGACCGCTATCCAGCATGCATCTAGAGTATTAAGTTCATAAGAACAGAGTAACGCCTTAAGCAAGATGACATGATGTAGAGGGATAAAGTCAAGCAATATGATATAAACCCCATATTTTTATCCTCGATGGCAACAATACAATACGTGCCTTGTTGCCCCTAATGACACTGGGTAAGGACACCGCAAGATTGAACCCAAAGCCAAGCACTTCTCCCATTGCAAGAACTATAGATCTAGTAGGCCAAACCAAACCGATAATTCGAAGAGACTTGCAAAAATATTTAAATCATGCGTAAAAGATTTCAGAAAAGAATACAATATTGTTCATAGATAATCTTAATCATAAACCCACAATTCATCGGATCTCGACAAAAACACCGCAAAAGATTACATCGAATAGATCTCCTCGAAGATCGAGGAGAACTTTGTATTGTGATCCAAAGAGAGAGAAGAAGCCATCTAGCTAATAACTATGGACCCCGAAGTTCTGTGGTAAACTACTCATAACTCATCGGAGAGGCTATGGTGTTGATGTAGAAGCCCTTCATGATCGATGCCCCCTCCGGTGGAGCTCCAGAACAGGCCCCAAGATGGGATCTCACGGGCACAAAAGGTTGCGGCGGTGGAATTAGGGTTTCGTGGTGCTCCTCGATAGTTTCAGGGTACATAGGTATATATAGGAGGAAGAGGGTCGTGAGGGGAGCAACAGGGGACCCACGAGGGTGGGGGGCGCGCCTACCCCCTGGCCGCGCCCCTGCCCTCGTGGCCGCCTCTGTCGCTTCCTCGCGTGTACTCCAAGTCTTCTGTGTTGATATCGTTCCAAAAATAACTCTCCCGAAGGTTTCATTCCGTTTGATATCCCTTTTCTGCGAAACACTGAAATAGGCAAAAAAAATAGCAATTTGCACTGGGCCTTAGGTTAGTAGGTTAGTCCCAAAATAATATAAAAGTGTATAATAAAGCCCATTAAACATCCACAACAACATGTATAATATCATGGAACAATCAAAAATTATAGATACGTTGGAGACGTATCAAGGGGCTCAACACAGCTCCTCTTGCCATCCTTGCGATGGCACCCTCCATTGGTATTTGCCGGAGATGGTGCAACCTTGTGACGGGGAGAGACTGCGGGAGGAGAAGGGACAGGAGCGCAGCGGCGGTAGGAGAGCGCGCGCGAGGAGGCTGCAGCCATGTGACGGGGCTGCGGGAGGAGAAAAGACAGGAGCGCGGCGACGGCAGGAGAGCACACGCGAAGGGGCGGCTAGGTTTTGCCTGTGCGCGTGAGGCTGGGGTGGCCTGTGGCTGGCGGCTAGGGTTAGCACAGGCGGCTAGGTTTTATATGCTTCCGTGTGAAATGACGCGAAATGACGGAAATGCCCTTGGCGGTGTAGCGAAATTACAGGCGGTGGCACGCTCGAGAGGGCACTATTCATTGCTAGTGTCTCGGTTTCCAGAGGGGGATCGGACGACCGAAAACGATCAAGGAATCGATCCGACGGTCGAGAGTGCCTAAGCCCTGAGGAGGCTCGGGGCTCCCTCCGTTTCTTGTTTTACGATTCATTGTGGAAAGAGAGGAACAAGTAGGTCTTTGATAACATCTCGGTACTGAAAAGTGACATCGCGACAAAGATTAACGGTGAATAGAGGATTTGTTCACTTGCATGGCACTTCAAGTCCAATTTGGGTTTATCTCTGGGTGCTCAGAGTAATCAGCTTTGATTTCTTAGGCCTCCTTTGGTTTGTAGGAGTTTTGTAAGAATCCCATAGGATAGTATTTGTATAGGAAAAATTCCTTTAGAGCCCTTTGGTTTGTAGGAATAGAATACTATTTCTATGGAGGAATTCTTTCTATCCTCCATATTTCACTGGAAAATAAACATTAGCCTAGACTCAATGAAAAAAAGTCCTATGATGTGAACTAAAGGGCATCTTCTTTCCTATTTCCATTCATAGGATTTCAGATACATGTCATCTTAATTCCTCTGACTTTTTATTTCTATGAATTTCCTATGTGTGTTGGTGGAAGTGGTGCGAGCTACATCAAGGGCCTTTGTTTTCTGTTGTAATTGGTCGTACTAAAACCTTTCTCTCTTAATGAAGTAGAGCATAATTCTTTTGCGCGTTTCAGAAATACATACACACACACACACACACACACATATATATATATATATATATATATATATATATATATATATATATATATATATATATATATATATATATATATATATATATATATATTTGATAGTGATATTAGTGGAATTTTGAGATGAATTTTACCCTTAGAGCATCTACAACCGGACCTCTTAAACCCATCTCATACGTCCGGGTAGGACGCCCAGTTATTGTTTGGTCACGATTTTTTGACCTAGACGGGTCTCTCAAACGACCGGGCTAACCGGCACCCCCCATATCCAGCCCAAATATGGGGCGGATACAGGGGAACACGGGCGCGCCCGGACACGCCCGCCATGTCGGACCCGACAACACGACCCCACCCCAAATTGCACCAAATCCACCCCAAAGACCAACCAGATCCTTTTGCTATCTCCTCTCTTCTTCCTCTTTCGCGTCGTCCATCTCGCGCTCCGCGGCCGCGGCCGCTCCTAAGTCGTTGCGAGGCTCTCCGCCCCCAGCTTCGAAAGAGTGCTCCCGTCCTTGCTGCGGGGGACGGCGGCGGCGGCCCGGACGCCACCGTGGTACGTCCGGCAACTCTCTGACTCCGCCTTGCGCTTGATGTGTTCGACACATTGACCGACCGGAATTATTGTGATTTTGTTAGGTAAATAATGGATTCCGATCCTTCGTCGGACGAGGAGTATGGATCGACTGAGCTTGACCAAATGATTCAAGATGAGTTCTTTGATTCGTCAGATTCGGGCGAAGAAGTGGACATGATCATGCTCATGAGCACGCAAAGAGGAAATGGACCGGCAAGTGGAGCATATTCTCAACTTCAAGGGCTCTATCAAAGGGAGAAGAGTGACCAATCGAGACATGGTGTCTGGAGCAAAGCTACTGCACAATGACTACTTTACTCCCACAACTGCTTTTCCGGATGATCCATGCTTTTGTCGCCGTTTTCGCATGCGGAAACCATTATTTTTGCGCAATGTAGAGGGAGTGGAGGCATACGGCGACTACTTCAAGCTGAGAAGGGATTGCTACGACGAACTCTCTTTCTCAGCCAAGCAGAAGTGCACGGCTGCTCTGAGGATGCTTGCACTTGGTATAGATGCAGACGCTGTTGGTGAGATGGTCAGGATGGGGGAGAGCACATACCTAAAGACTATTGTCAAATTTGCCCGCGCCATGGTTGAGCTGTTTGGACTGGAGTATCTCGAAGATGGAGTATCTCAAAGAAACAAATGCGCATGACACGGAGAATTTGTTGGATATTGGAGAGGCAAAGGTGATGGTGTAGCCCAAACCCATAATTTTGAAGCACCCGGAGAATAAGTTGAAATCTCAGAAGATCAAGATGCGGCCCAGTTTATGAACTTTCTGTAGATGCATCAGAATCTTCGAGATCAGCAGGTACACACACAACTACTCAATGATCTTGTGAAGGATACGTGGATCCACAATGGTAACCAAGGAGGCAATGCTTGAGTCTCGTACTTCAAATAAATTTTATGTAATCGCTATCTATGCTTGTATATATATTTGAAGTATATATATGCTTGATCATGTTAGAAGGGAGAGAGGGGTTTGATGGAATAGTTCGTTGTATTGCTTGAGCCCCGTGGGCATATATATAGGAGTACAAAGATCAACTTGAAGTACAAGACAAGACAGGATCAAATCCTAGTCTATCCTATACTTCCTAATAATCCTTATATTCAACAATTTGTATCGCATATACATACATTTTCTTTCAATGGGATGAAATTTAGCAGCCAGGAAGAGCAGGTCCAGCAATATTCCCGCTCCTGAAGCAAGTGGAAGCACCCAATGAATTTCAACTTGGAATTAAACTACACCTACTACTAGTCGATCGATGTAAGGAAAAAGCAAAGGCGGGGAACCTGGCAGCAGGTAATTAAGTGACCTGTCAGCATGCAGGCGCGCAAGTTGAGCCACTTGTGCTACTAGTTAATTAATCATCCACGTCAAATATGCCCCTCTCCTCGCTGTTGCTCTCATTTTTCTATGCCAAGTTGCCGGAGCCAACGATCGGTCGAGAGGCGACGGAGCGCAAGTTGGACGGACGGGCGCGCGGTAGGGAGGAGGCAATGGCATCCACATCTTAATCAGAGGATCAAACGCAAAAACTAATGCTACTGGAGGGAGCATCGAGACGCGAGGAGAGGGACGTGATTGATTTAATCGCACGCAAGTTGAGCCCCAAGTGCAAGTGGCCTCAACTGCACCTTCCTTCCCGCTGAGCACCCCGGACTATATTTTTCATCTCAGAAACGTCCTTCTCCTATGGAGGTAGAGCGGACAAAATCGCCGTCATGCGAGTGGTCATCACACAAGTTTCTTCGCGGATTCATAACATTCGCTCTATTCTTCATCATCGTTTATACATTGTCGTAGGAGAGATCATGGTTCATGCATCGGCAGCTTTGTTTAATTAATATTAGTAATTTGGAGCATCTACCGGCGCATGACAGCTCTGCGCGGCAGATTATATAAGATCGAAGTGACCAAAGTTATCATCGGTCGATTGGTTGGCGATTGTACTGTAATGGCTAGATTACGATTTCTATATAAGTATATATGTATGCGATGCAATAAATTGGTCATCTGACGACCAGCTAGGAGACACATACCGTACCATGGATCGAAAATTCATCATTTATTTGTTGTGCTAGCTACCGATGCGCGTGCGGTTTAACAAGATCGATCCACCATGATATATAACACTGTAAAAGTATTGTTCTTGGTTAGCTATGCTAAACAACACAAGGGGTCGAAATCAATGAACATCCAATGTCGATGAATATACTTTGCGTGTTCACGAGAACAGATCTATACCACATATATACAGAGAGCAACTCAACCATGTAGTGAATTTGAAGTCTACCAATGATACTTGTCATTCTTGAATCTTTGGACAAGGGAGGAGAGGGGCATGCATCTCACAACAAGGAGCGAAAAAAAAAAAAGAAGAAACGAGGTGGTCAAATGTGACGAAAAGAACCAGCAACTGGGGAGAAAAATGCTCACG
>LR738715.1:272481805-272523239 GCA_902687465.1 Secale cereale
TCTGGAATCTTCTGGAATCTTCTGGTATCTTCTGGGACGTCGGTCTCGGGCGTCACAACTCTCCCACACTAACAGAGGATCTCGACCCGAGATCCTAGAGATATCACCGGGTAAAACGAAAAGGGGGAGGTAAAACAAAATTGCTTCTTAGACGAACGAGTGAAACCAAAGAACCTTAAGAGGTTGAACAAGATGAAAGAAGAATACAACGGAGATGAACGAAGATGAAAACTCCGTTAGAAAAGAGGAACAAGGAACATTATGAGAACCTTGTAGGTTGAAAGACATGAAACAAGAGCTCACGGACCAAAAGAATACGAAACTGCAAGGGTATGGCCAAGGAATAAGAATGACAGAATTCGGACAGCACTCCGTCTGAAAATGGAAGGAATTGAACATGAACTAGAGAAGAAGGAATGATACTTGCTGAAAACAACAACACACAGCCTCCGGAACAATTAAAAGAATGCACAAGGGGTAAGAAGGATTCAGACAGCACTCCGGTTAAAAAGAGAGGCAAACTTGATAAGATGAGAGAACTAGAATGGAGGGCACAACACTCCGGTTAAATGATAAGCAAGGAAAGAACAAGATCTTGAAAAGAAAACAAGATTATGGTTTGAAGAGAGCAACATCACAATGCCTCCGGAATGAAAGAATAGAGTATAACTCAAAGAAAGAATTGAACGGAGAGAAAAAGACAACCTCTCTCAAAATTAAATTTGAAAGAGCATCCTTACGACGAAAGGTTGAACGGAGTTGATTGAAAAATCAACAACGAAACGAATAAGCTTTATGTGGGCTTATGGAAAACATCTCAAAATTATGAGGTGACAACCAGCCACTAGCTTAAACAATTGATTGGATTGAGATCAACAAGGAGATGAGGAACTTATTTCACCGGAATGATAAAAGAAGAAGTTGGGTCATTTATGAGCACCACAATTAGCAACAATCCTTAGGGAAAGCTTTTAGGTGAAATACAACCCAAGATAGCTCCAACAAATAAAAATGAGGGGTTGAAGGATCTTCTCAAAAGAAAGAAATGATGGTTTTAATTATGTCATTCTTGATAACTCGTGAATCATGAAACATGAATGAATTGACAAGAATGACATAACACCATCTGAAAAGATAAGGTGGAAAGAATTGCAATTGGAATGCATGATGAAAATGCTTGAGCTCCAACAAGAATCTTGATGAAAACTTCGAGGATGAATTAAAACATGATGAACCACCATGAAGAACTCCGGTAATGAAAGCATGAGAAGTGAAAGATGAAAAAGAATAAGATTCAAGGCCTGCGATGAATTAGATGGAGCTTTGAAATGATATAATTGAATAACTTGGAACTCCGGAAAACAAGATGAACAACTTATGACCGAGAATATGATATGATGAACAAGCTCCAGACAAAAGAATTAAATCACCTTGAAGGAATAAGAATAAGAATTATGTCATGCATATCCTTCACCAATTTAAATTGATGACAACCAAAGGATTTGGCATATTACTTATTCTCGTTGGAAAGAATTAAAGAGGGATCTAGCACAAGCTTGGATAAAACTTCAACGAAGCACCGGTAGGATTGTGAAAAGAACAAATGAATTGAAACGATAACGACGGAAGGGTAAACTTGAAAGAACCACCGTAAGAATATGGAGACGAACGAAGAGGCATCAATGAAGAATATTTGGAGGATGAAGTTGAAAACTGAGAACGAAGAAATATTCTGAAATGATGGCCTTCGGAGGATCACAAGGAAAAGAATTCATGAAATGCTTCAGACGGGTATAAAAAGAATTCCTCCCAATCGAAA
This sequence comes from Secale cereale, assembly GCA_902687465.1. Classification (NCBI taxonomy): domain Eukaryota; kingdom Viridiplantae; phylum Streptophyta; class Magnoliopsida; order Poales; family Poaceae; genus Secale; species Secale cereale. Next base: position 272,483,625 of record LR738715.1, read on the forward strand.
CAATAATGAGGATGGCATGAAGCTAGAACCACAACTCAACAAGAGAACAGGTCAAGATTTAAGAGAAACACTTCTCCGGTCTACAAATGTTGAGAATGAAGACGAGAAATGCCATGAAGAATTGTTGAGCACTCCGGAATGAATAATTAAAAGGTTGAAGCAACGATGGAAAAGAGTTTGAAAGCGATCTTGGAGAAAGCATGTGACTGATGGGAATCATTCTTACGTCACACTTGAAAGGAATTTCGAAATAACTCCGGAAAAATAGAAGAGTCAGGTAAGATCCTGGAAAAAGACCTGTGGGTTAGGGCCCACTCAAAGAAATCACCGTTGGGAAAGATTGCTTAAGAGATATTGCACCGGTTGAATTAAAAAGGCTTGAATAAGATGATAATCCTCAAAATAGCTTGAACGGAATAAGAGTGGAATTATGAATCTTGAGCACTCCGGCTATGAATAACAAGAGGAGAATGATTAATTGGTGCACCGGAATAAGAAGCATTGTGAAATGAGGAAAAGGATAAGATCAACACCGAAATCTTGAATTACATCCACCGACAGAATTAGAGAACAAAAGAATGATGAACTTGAAGCTCTTGAGCATCTTCACGATAAATCACCGGATAAGAACATTGAAGGAAAAGAATGAAGAAATATCACATGAATAAAATGGATACTTCATTTGAGAATTTCTGACTCCGAGAAGAAGAAGGGTGGGAGGGTGGAGAAAAACAAAGACAACTTGGAATGAACAAAATGGACACCGGTTGAAAAGAATTTAACATGACCATCTTGATGATCAAGAAGAATTAGCACTCCCATAGAAATATGAGAATACCGATTAGGAAAGGTATGGAATCAACATTTGACATCGAAGCAACTCGAATACCAGAATCAAAACAAGAACAAGGATAGATATGCAACATGATCTTCACAATATCATCCGAACAGAGAATTGAACGAATGAATTCCGTAGTTACATCAACTTGACGAGAAGCCACTTGAAGAAGAAAAAGATAAATAAAAAGGAACAAGGATCAGATAGAACAAATACAAGATAGAAGCTTCGTTCGACAAATTCGTGCTGAAAGCTCATGGAACGTGTTACAAAAGGGTTTTGCAATCCCCGGATCAGCATAGCCAAGGACCCTTTAAGATGCAACTCCCGATCAGAACAAGTCCATAAAACCACTTCACTCAATGTAGAACCCCGAACTTCATATCGTGCATCCGTTGGAAGAATGCCTAGAACTACTAGATGAACCCACCTATAGATTTCCGAAAGTTTCCAGTTATGCAATCAGGTGTTGGGGATACACGGGAAGCACCGCGCAATCAACTCTAAACCTACATCCAGGTGTATCCATCCTTCAACACATAACCAGTCTTTCTCGGAAACTGTTTACCTCGGACCTTCGAAAAGCATCCACTATAACAAGCTATGGCAATACTCTCGAACTACCTCCCCAGTACTGGGTGATGTCGGGGTTATCTTTCCACTGGCCGTATAGGGGAGATTTTCGATGTCGGCCGTCTTAAGTATTTAGTACTGCCGCGATATGCTTGTGTCAATGATACCCCGAAGCTCAACTCCTCGGTAACAGGAGGCATCGAGAACAATATCCTTGTCACAAGAACATCGAAACAATCCCAGAATACTCGCGGGATCCTAAAAAAAATTTGGTGCAATTTTTGAAAGTAGAAGAGAAAAGAGTAATCGTCAGGAGTCCTCACCAGAAAGAAAAGGGATGAGGAGCAAAAGAAATCCTACTCTCCGATATATATATATAGGACTCAAAACATTTTCAGTGTGTGCCTAGACTCAACCGTCAACGATTCGATCAATCAGTGGGGGCTTCTAGGTCGGAGAAGGCTCTGATACCAACTTGTAATGCCCAGGATGGGACTATACCTCCTACGTGTCGAGGCACGACTTAAAGGTATAAGCCCATCCTAGAATGATCTCAAGTTTGGTATCTTTGCACGACTCATGTAAACGAGGGATTAAATTGCAAAAGGAGATAGTTGGCTTACACTCGCCACTTCACACAATACATTACATAAACAATCATCATTCAAAACATCACAACCCGACTACGGGTGAAGATCCAAAAGAAAGATACCAAAACAACATAAAGCCACAGGTCAGGATCGAATCCTAGTAGAAACCACTACTGAACATCGAAACGTCTCAAGCAAACAGCCACGATCTTCATCGGGCTCCCGGGTGAAGAACTGATCCAACTCCTGCATCAAACTCGGCTGAACCTGCATCTGGCGTGGTGAAGTAACTGTGAGCCACAGAGGACTCAGCAATCCCGTTCCCGGGTAACAAGACTATTTAAGCCTTGGGTGAGGACAAGGCTGAAGAAAAAAAATGAGAGGTGAAGGAACAACAAGAGTCTGCAGCAGCAACTAGCACTAACTTACGTAAAAGAGAGCGAGAAGAGAAGTGCCTTGGTCGAAAGATGATCACGAAGTGATCCTAACTAAAGCCGGTCAAACATAACCCCACCGTGTTCAACTCCCGAATCCCTATTCGGAAATTGACAGTCACGGTACACACGCTGGTAGTGTATTGAAACATTGTGTCAAGTTTTCTACAACCGGATATTAACAAGCTCCCATCTGCCACATAACCGCGGGCACGGCTTTCGAAAGTTCAAACCCTGCAGGGGTGTTCCAACTTGGCCCATCACAAGCCCACGATCCGCGGAGTCGCAACTCCATAGGTGGGAAGACCCGAGTATTCTCGGAATCCCGTGCTCAAGTTAAACCGAACTAAGGTAAGGCTAATCCAGCAAATCCTCCCGGCGTGTCGACACCCTGATAGTAGCCGCGCGTATCTAAGTCTCAGGACACGACCGGATGGGTGATCCCACAGGTTTTTACCAAACCTCGAGTTTCCTTGAGGTGGCCCCGCGTAACCCCCGTTTCGGACCAACACTCATGTGGAGCACTGGCCCGGGGTTGTTGAATTAAATAAAAGGGATAGCTAGTCCACATGCAAGTTTTTATTAGTTATTAGGCAAATAGTACCAATGTTGGGATTTGCTGGAAAAGACTTAGCACTTAGCGGTTTATCAAGGGGGTCCCATACACCCCAACCGTGTTAGGAACGCATAATCAAGGAACATAACACCGGTTTATACGGTTCCTAACGGCATGAGTGGAACAAAACACCAAGCAAAAGGCTTAGCCTTCCACCCTTGCCAATATATAGATGATTTCATTTTAAGCATTTATATAGTGTGATATAACCCAACCAAACTTCAACATGAAGCAAGCATCTTCAATCTTCACCTGCAACTAGCAATGCTATAAGAGGGGCTGAGCGAAGCGTACTTAGCCAAGCAACGGTTTGCATAGGTAGGGTGGTTAAACAGGTTCATGGTTACAAGTAGGAGGCTGACAAGAAGAACATGGGCATCGAGGCAAAACTAAAGAACGATACTCTAGCAATAGGCAAAGATAGTAATGGTATCCGGGTTCGGTCATCTTTCCTGGGATTCCATAAGGGAGAAGAACGGATCCACGAAGAAGACGGAGCAACACAGACGAGAGAATCCTCACAACTCCGGAACGAAACCGAAGCTAACAAGAGAAGCAACCGGAAAGAAGCAAACAACACGGTAAACACACATATCATAAACATGGCATACGATGCACAAACAAGTATGATGCATGTCCGGTTTAAATATGCATGGCATGGCAAAGGTGCACAAACAACACTACAAGTTAAGTGGAGCTCAATATGCAACGAGTTGCATATTGACGAAACACCACTTTATAATTATTTAATTGACTCTTGTTATTTACAAGGCAAGGTTAAATGTTTTTAACATGGCCAGAGGTGAAGCATAATAAAACTACCCTATTAAGACATTTTAAATGAGGCCGGAAAATAACAACAACATATCCGGAAAATCCCCATGAGCATGTTTTAATAATTATAAGCAAACAACAATTCACACATTTTAGTGTTGTTAACATGATGCGGATGACATGATCAAGTCTATGCAAGTTATTAAAAGGTTGACAATTAACAAGATATGAAGCATTTGTCACCGTGGTGGAGAAAGGGTGCCACGGCAACGATCCGAAAATGATGCCACGGCAACATATCGGTTCCGGTAACTCGGTCGAGAGTCCGGTGCAAAAGATGACGGAGAGCGAGTCGAACGAGATGAAAGGTGGGGCGATCCCGTTACCGGGTTCCCACGAGTCGGTGACGAGGCAACCGAGGAACATGACAACGGACGAAACGGACACGGAGCACACACGAGGAGCATTTCATACAACACAACAAGCATGCATCTCATGGGTCATCGACTCGAGGTTATACCTTCGAAACACTCGTTTCGGGACGGTTCGAGACGTAGTGGAAGTAGTGGTTCACGAGGTCGTCGTGGGAAGTAGGCGTAGTAGAGGGAAGTAGTTGTTCTCGCCACTCGTAGAGGAAGTAGTGGTACACGGCCGAAGAGGAAGTAGTTGTTCACGGGTCTCCAGCGACGGTAGACGTTCACGTGTCGTGGTACTTGCGACGTCGGGCATCTTCGGGGCGACGGTAGTGGTACTTGATCCAAGTAGTCGTTCGTTCGTAGAGGTACTTGAGGGTCTCGGCGACGGTAGTGGTACACGACGACGTCGGGGTACACGTGTAGTTGAACTTGACGCATCCGAAGGGGTACTCGGTCGGGTCGCCTTGTACTCGTTCATGTAGTCGTTCTCGAGGTCGTCGACGTCGTGGTACTTGGTGTCTTCGGACTCGCCGGTCTCAATACTTGCGACGGTACCGGAACACTTGTCGCCGGACTTGACGAATCCAGGAGGTACTTGACGTCTCGGGGTCCCTTGTTCGAAGATCTTGGCGTCCCCGGTTTTAGCGGCTGCGGCCTTCATAACAAAAAAAAAACAACAAGGTCTTGCGGCTCGGGGCGAGGTGGCTGCACGGAAGGGCCTGAGGCTGTGGCCTCGAGGACGGAGGGAGGCGGCTCCGGGCGAAGGCGCACGGAGGCGGGGCTTGGCTGGAGAAGAGCCCCCCGGTGGCGACGGCGCCCGCTGGAGGGAACGAGGCAGAAGGCGGGGCGGCTGGCTTGGCGATGGTGAGAAGGAGCGCTGCAGGCCTCAGTCGGGAGAGGAACAGGGGCTCGGGCGTCGCGGCGGCTCGGGGCGGAGGGGCGCCTGGCTTCGCGTCGCTGGAGGAGGGAGGCCTCGGGCCGGTGCTTGGGGAGTCGACGCAGAGGTGGCGGGGCGCTGCGGCCTGGCCTCCCTGGTGGCTGGACGCGGCGGAGAGAGGAGCCAGGCGCTCGACGCGAGGAGCAGAGGGCGCTCGGGGCCGCGGGTCCTGGCCGGACGGAGGGAGCGAGGCGCAGGGCCTCTGGCCGGAGGGGTGCGACGCCTGGGGCGACGGAGGGACGCGAGGAGGGACCAGCGAGGGAGCTGCGGGAAGAAAGGGCGCGTCGGGGGCGCAGTCTGGTCGAGGCTCTCGAGGTCTGCGGGATCCGGCCTCGTAGGGGAGGGAATCGGGCTGAGGGCGAGGGAAAACGAGAGGAGTGCGGGGCGTGCGAGGGGGGAGAGGGTCGAGCGAGGAATCGGCGGCGGCGCTGAGGGAAAGAAGGAGAGAGCGAGCGCGAAGCGGGGACGGGCTAGGGTTCGGTGGCTGCTGTTGGGCCAGGAGAGAGGAGGAGGCCCAAGAGGGAGGAAGAACTGGAGAAGAAGTGGGCCGAGAGGAATGGCCTGGAAGGCTGCCTTTCTTATTTTATTTCTTCAGCAGAAATAAATAGAGAGGGATCCAAAATAAAAAGAAAAGAGGCCAAAACAGGGGGGAAAAATGATGGAACATTTCGAAAGGCTTTATGGAGTAAAAACCAACCCCTCAAAAATAGTTCCAACCAAAGGGAAGTGCAAACTAAAAATAATTAGCTTGCCTGAAGGAGTTAAAAAGGAGTCTAGATTTTTGGAGGAGCCTCGATAAATAGGAAAAGAATTATAGGGAGGGTTTTGACGGTGAACTTGAAGTGAAAAAGACATGGGGAAAATGCATGTGTGTTACGGTGATTCCGAAGCAATGGAATATTTATTAATATAGCTCCATAATTATTAGGAGGCTTTTATAAGTTATAAAGAGAAGTCACCTTCCCTCGATTTAAATGGACCGAAGGTCCACACGATTTATTTAGGTTGAGATGCAAAATAAAATAACATGATGGCATGATGACATGATGCGATGCAAATAAATAAATAACACAAGCACAAAAGAACACACGGCCAACCCGGAACATCTGGAATCTTCTGGAATCTTCTGGTATCTTCTGGGACGTCGGTCTCGGGCGTCACAACGAGGAGGAGCGCCTCATCAAGCACGCAAAGAGCCTTACCGCCACAGTGGCCGGAGCACACGCCGCCTCAGAGGCGAGGAATCGGAAGATCTACGAGGAGAACCACCGCTTTGAGAGGGGTCGTATGGAACGGCAGAGGGTGTTCGAGGTGAGCGCCGCTTAAGGTGCAGCAGCGGCAAGCACTGTATTGCAGTTGTCCAGCTCGTCGGTAGGCTCATCCTCCTCAGCCTCTTACTGAGCACGCTCGGCAGAGGAGAGGCTACCGGAAGTAGTACAAAGCCCCTCCGTAGTAGTAGTATTTTCGGGCTATTTTGTTCAGTTCATCTGAATATAGATGTGGGGGATCTATACAACGTACTTAAAATTAGCTAGTATATAAAGTAGAACTAGTTATTTCAGTATGTGGTTGGCAATAATTGGTGAAAAGTATGGTCGGTTCAGCTGTGGAGTTGAACTGTTTGTATAAAGAACGACTACTTAATCTATGAATAAAATATATGCTTAATGATTGAAGTTTAGTTGTAAAAAATAGATATTGCTAGTGATTTTTAGCTTCATATTTTGAAAAATTGCAGTGTTACAAGGTTGACTAATGGCAATGTTACTAGATCAACAAATGTCAATCTTTGAGTTTGACAAAAGGTAACATACACAATATGACAGATGCAAATCTTACCAACTTGTTTGTAAGTGGTTGCACACGGGTCATCCAAAAGAACCCTTTGCGTTGAAGAGATGCACAAATCCTGCTCTCATTTTGCATACGGGTGTTCTATCTTAAACATTTGTGATCAAGAGCTGCACAAATCCTGCTCGACACATTTTCCCTTGGCTTCGTGGGGAAGCTGTCAGTTGGCATATGGGTGTTCTAACTAAAACGTTTGCGATGAGTGTTTTATATTTTAAAACCATTGACGTTTTTTTTTCAAAAGAAAATTGTTTGAAAAGTCTGTACATTAAGAGAGAAAAACGCAACTTCGCTCAAACCATATCTTTCATCCAGCCATACTGCGAATTTATATTCATATGATCGAGATACAGTATTAAACCCAAGAAAAAAACTATTTCCGTCGGCGGCGGAGACGGTGTGCCGCGTAGTCGTTATCGTTGTCGTCCTCCGGGACGCCATTGTTGAAGTCTTGAAAGCTACACAGAATGTTCTTCACTTGTAAATAAAACATCATGTCGTCACGCGATCAACAGGCGGGGTGCGGGAGGACGGCAGCTGGCGGCGCTAAGAGGTAGCGGTCGACGGCGGCGTCCCATGCCGCTGAGGGGGGCGCGCACACGGTCACGGACGCGGTGGGTGGAGGGGCGCGCACGGGCACGCTTCTCGGTGACCCTATGCAACGTACAGCTCGCTCGCTTCCCAGTGAGCCTGTGCATTGGAGGATAGCCTACATGCTTCTCGGTCAGCCTGCTCACCGGACTGCGCTCGCACGCCTCCCGTTCAGTCAAGCAGTTGTCCGCACAACACCTCTTATAGCCATTAAAATGAAGACACGTGGCATCACGTGAATGGTTAACATAACACACACGATTTGAATTGTACAAACGTTTGCGATGTTAGAGTGGCAGCTATTTGTTTCAAAATGCCTTTGTTGGATGTTATTCGAGTGCGCCTTCTCTCAAAATGGACATGAAAAATGCCACAGCATGTCGCGTGCCATTCCATGATAGCATGCCATGTTTCATGAATTTTAGATGAGTTTTGGGTTTGCTAGAATTTAAAAACAAAGTATCTCAACGTTTTGCCGGATATCAACGATGCCCTGGTGTTTGAAATTCAACCCCATTTCTTGCATGGGACCTTGATACGTCTCCAACGTATCTACTTTTCCTAATGCGTTTCCTCTTGTTTTCGACTCTAATTTGCATGATTTGAGTGAAACTAACCCCAGACTGATGTTGTTTTCAGCAAAACTACCATGGTGTTGTTTTTGTGCAGAAATAAAAGTTCTCGGAATAGAACGAAACTTTGCGAGGGTTTTTATATAATAAAAGAAAAATACTGGAGCCAAGAACCACCGGAGGGGGGCACCTGGGTGGGCACAACCCACCAGGGCGTGCCCCCCCTCCTGGCGCGCCCAGGTGGGTTGTCCCCATCTGGTGGCCCCGCAGACGCCAACCCTGATACTATAAGTTCATATTCATGGAGAAAAAAGTCAGGGAGAAAGAATTATCACGATCTACGAGACGAAGCCGACGCCACCTCATGTTCTTCCTCGGGAGGCCAGATTTGGAGTCCGTTTGGGGCTCCGGAGAGGGGGATCTTCGTCCTTCATCATCACCAACTCTTCTCCATCGCCAATTCCATGATGCTCCCCACCGAGAGTGAGTAATTCCTTCGTAGGCTCGCTGGTCGGTGAGGAGTTGGATGAGATTCATCATGTAATCTAGTTAGTTTTGTTAGGGCCGATCCCTAGTATCCATTATGTTCTGAGATTGATGTTGCTATGACTTTGTCATGCTTAATGCTTGTCACTTTGGGCCCGGGTGCCATGATTTCAGATCTGAACCATTTATGATATTATCATTATATTCATGTTTTAGATCTGATCTTGCAGGTTATAGTCACCTACTACGTGTTATGACCCGGTAACCCCGGAGTGACAATAACCGGGACCACTCCCGGTGATGACCGTAGTTTGAGGAGTTCATGTATTCACCGAGTGTTAATGCTTTGTTTCGGTTCTCTATTAAAAGGAGGCCTTAATATCCCTTAGTTTCCAATATGGACCCCGCTGCCACGGGAGGGTAGGACAAAAGATGGCATGCAAGTTCTTTACATAAGCATGTACGACTATTTAGGGAATACATGCCTACATTATATTTATGAACTGGAGTTAGTGCTGTATCGCCCTAGGTTATGATTTCACATGATGAATATCATCCAACAAATCAGTGATCCAATTTCTACGAATTTATCCTATATTGATGTTGCTAAGTTACTACTGTTATCGTTACTGCTGCACTTGCTACAAAACTATTGCTATCTACTATCAAAACTATCCTATTTGTGTGCTACTGATCACTTTGCTGCAGATAATTAATCTCCAGCTGCAGTTGAATTGACAACTCAGCTGCTAATACTTAAAAATATTCTTTGGCTCCCCTTGTGTCGAATCTATAAATTTGGGTTGAACACTCTACCCTCGAAAACTGTTGCGATCCCCTATACTTATGGGTTATCAAGACCTTTTTCTGGTATCGTTGCCGGGGACCATAGCTATATTTGTTGAGTCACTTGGGATTATTATCAATTTATCACAATGAAGAATCTGAAGGCTGCTAAGACTAAGGTTTATCCCTCTAAGACGAGGGGAGGTAAGGAACTGTCATCCAACTGCTTTAGATTCACCTTCTGTTATAAGTAAACTTGCAACACCACAACATGCTATTACTCATGATATGTCGCAAGTTATTGATAATGATACTTCTGCTCTGAATGATACTTATGATGATGCTAGTACCTTGCATGATGATGATGTGCCACTTGGTGACTTTCTTGATGAACAAATTAATAGAGTAAGACAACATGATGTTATTGAATCTGATGATGAGCTTGAAACTAAATTTTTTGAAACACTTGCTAGAACTAGCCTTCTTAGATATGAATTGCCTAAGGTACCTGAAGGTTATGTTATGAGTGAGGAAACAACTAGAGATATTCTTATTTGTAATGATAGAGATGATCTAGAAAAATTATTATGCAAGTATAAAGAAAAGTCTCCGAATGAAATATGATCCTAAGTTTGCTACCTCGCATATCTTTATTGATGATAAGGATTATGAATTCTCTGTCGACCCAGAGTTAATCACTTTGGTTGAATCTAATCCTTTCCACGGTTATGAAACTGAAACTGTTGTGGCACATCTCACTTAGTTAAATGACATAGTGTAAGTGCATCTAGTGCCCCTTAGTGATTTTGGTGTATTGAAGACTTATAGGTTAAGGGACTGATGCATTCGTGAGCGTACACAGGTCTATAAGTCTATGAGGAGTTTGATATTTACAGAGAAAGTCGACCCCTAAAAATGAGTGTCTTCAACTGAAGACTTTGGATTTCTGAAGACTTTCTGAAGATTTTGAAAGTGAAGAAATTGGTGTAACCATGAAGACTTCATATTCATGCGAGGAACATGAAGCATGAAGACTTTTGTTTTCGTAGTTTCATTTTCTCTTTCTTAAGTCATAGGAAACACCGTACTGTTAAAGGGGGTCGAGGTAAAACTAAGGAAACATATTTCCAAGTGATGCTCAACTCAAAATCCTATATCTACCAATCCTTTCGAGTGAATCCATTGGAAATATCATACAGTTCAGTCAATTTCTTCAGTGACAGAGATGAAGTTCTTCTAGTCTCTGAGAAATTTGTCCTGACTAAGGAGTTAGGAATTTGCCAATGCGGATTTCCTACAAGTGAGGAACATGATAGCCCTGAGAAATTTGATACTCAAATTTCCGATCGTTGCTTTGCTATGCGCCAGCTGTCCAAAAATATCTACCCACCTAACAGTCATATCATTGAAGGGCATTTATGTCTTATCATGTCGGGCTGCTCCCTAGGCTATAAATAGCCGCCCCCTACAACCACTAGTTGGTTGGCTGCTCCGAGAGTAACTTACACTTGTCATAAGAGCAACCTATCCTCCGAGGACTTTGAGCGAAAATCATTAAGTGAGGAAAAACCTAAAACCCCAAAGTGATTGAGCATCACTGAAGAGATTGTTCCTGTGTGGAACCGACGCTTGTTACCTTTGAAGACTGTGATCTTCTAGACGGTTAGGCGTCAATGGTCCATAGCATCCAAGAGGAATTGTGGATCGCCGGGTGACCAAGTCTGTGAAGGTTTGGAAGTCCCCGGTGAAGACTTACCACGAGTGATTGGGCGAGGTCTGTGTGACCTTAGCTCAAGGGGAATACGGTGAAGACTTGGTGTCTTGGACTGTGTGTCCAGGACTGGGTGTTCGGGACTGTGTGTCCTCAGGTTTAAATACCTAGTTGCCCTAACCAGACGTACAACTGTCACATCAATTGGAACTGGTCTAACAAATCATTGTCTTCATCAAGCCTACTGGTTCTATTTCCTCAACCCTTTCATTTACTCATTCTTGTGTTGATGAACTTGATCTGTACTGTTTGAAGACTTTGACTAAAGACTTTCTCAATTTCCTCAACCCAATTTCTTCAGTCTTCAGTTCTTAGCCTGCTTATCCTGTTTACACGCTACTTGTACTTTGTGCTTGTTTTCATTTCATCATGATGACCATACTGTTGTCTAGTTATGCTTGCACCTGAGTATCTATCCCGCTGCTAAGTGGTTTGTTGCTTAGGAAATTCCTCAGCTAGAATTTCCTCGGTGACGAATTTGTAAAAATTGCATATTCACCCCCATCTAGTCGATATAACGCACTTTCACATAGCCACCCTTTTTACTCATGATGAGAAAACATGTTACTACTATATTCTCAAATTATTTTAGTTCTCATTAAAGGGTGATGCTAAAGCTTGGTACAATAATCTTACTCCTAGTTGTGTGCGTAGTCCCCAGGATATGATTTATTACTTGTCTGAAAAATATTTTCATGCTCATAAGAAACAAGCTGCCTTACAAGAAATATTTAACTTTGTACAAACTAAAGAATAGAGTCTCCCACAAGCTTGGGGAGGCTTTGCCAGCTACTTAATGCTTTGCCTGATCATCCTCTAAAGAAAATGAAATACTTGATATATTTTATAATGGACTAAACGATGCTTCTAGGGACTTCCTAGATAGTTGTGATGGTTATGTTTTCAGGGAACGAACTATTGGACAGGCTGAAGAATTATTGAATAACATATTGAAAATTTATGATGATTGGACTCTTCCTGAACCACCAACTAAGCCCACTCCGAAGAAGATGGGTATATTATATCTCAATCTTGAAGATATGCAAGAGGCAAAGAAATCCATGAAGGAAAAAGTATTAAAGCTGAGGATGTTAAAAAATTACGTCCTATTGAAGAAATACATGGGCTTGATGCACCACCTCCGCCCAAGGTTGTAGAGGTAAATTCTCTAATGAAATTCAATGACAATGATAATCCTCACAATATGCACCCTGGTCAATACCTTCATGAGTTTGAAAACTACATTAGGAAACAAGATCACTTCGATGCAAAAATTATGAAACAATTGAAATACAATTCTGATATGATTGCTCACTTGAGTGACTTGTTATTTAGAATTTCAAATGATGTTAGAGGTGTAGGAAAACATGTTTCTATGGTACAACCCCAGCTAGAACAAGTTGTTAAATCTCAAAGAGAATTACTTGATGAAATGAATAGCAATATACATGACTTTGCTGTTAGAGTTGCAACTAGAGGAGCAAAAATGACTCAGGAACCACTTTATCCCGAGGGACACCCAAAAAGAATTGAACATGATTCACAGAGAAACAACACCACTGCATCTAGTCACTCTAAAAAGAAAAAGAAAAAGAAAACGGATAGGACCTTGCATGCTACTAGTGAACCTGAAGTAGACAAACCTCCTGATAATGATAATGATGTTTCTATCTCTGATGCTGAAACTCAATCTAGTAACGAACATTCACCTAGTGATAATTAAAAAGATAATGCTGATGCTCATGAAGACACTCAACCAAAAAATGAAAAAGAATCAGATAATGATGTTGAGATAGAACCACCAGTTGATCTTGATAACCCACAACCTAAGAATAAAAGATATGATAAACAAGACTTTGTTGCTAGGAAACACGGTAAAGAAAGAGAACCGTGGGCTAAAAAACCTATGCCTTTTCCACCCAAGTCAACTAAAAAGAAAGATGATGAGAATTTGAACGCTCTGCTGAAATGCTGAGGCCAGTCTTTTTGCGAACTCGCTTGACTGATATCTTGAAAATGCCTCCTTATGCAAAGTACATGAAAGACATCATCACCAATAATAGAAAAATACCAGATGCTGAAATCTCCACCATGCTTGCTAATTACTAGTGGTTGGGGCGCACCCCGGGTGCGCCGCCTAAGGGGCATCTGGGCCAGGTAGGTAAGCGCCCATTCCATTTTCTTATCTGTATGATGTGATGTTATTTGTTCTTACTGGTATGTACAAGTTCATACCAATGAGGCAATGGAAAACAACTGCTTGTTTCCTGAAGCGGGAAGACGCGCTGGTCTCCTTGGCGCACTTGGCCACCAAGATCCCCACGCCCTGGCCTCGGTTCCGCAGCACCTTGAAGGCGTCCTCGTCGGTGCAGATGTCCCCATGTACACCTGCTGGACGTCGCTTCAGATTGTTACCAGATGTTTTTTCAGCTGCAAAACAAGCAGACAAATTGCATGAATATGACAGATCATATCCCTAAACATGTTAAGGTAGTTTTATTTTTGTTCTACACGACTACACCTCCATCTTAGTTTATTTTTGTTGCATGTTCCATTTGATTCACGAAACGGGTAATCATCTTTCGTGTCAATCCCACCCTTTATAATCACAAATTTATAAGCATAGTTCATGAGCCTACCCGCCATAACCAGAATTGTAGGATATGTCACAATTGATTAGTTCCTGTTCAGGAAGGCTGGGAAGAGAGCCCGACGTGATCTTGCTTATTCCTTTCATGGCACCTGTAGCTGAGAAGCTCCAACAAGCAGTTGAACGACAATCCAGACCACATTAACCGGAAGTACTCTTGTCATTTAGTAATAAGAATGAGGTAAAACTGAAAAATACTTAGTATCTTGTATGAAGGCACTTAAGTAAAAGGAAATTATAGAGCTATACAAAAGAATGACTTCGTGGAAACAAAGACTTGCATCTTCACTTCTTCAGAGTCACTCTTATTATCCTAATTTGTAAAACAGAAGTGCTGAATCAGTTCTTATGTACCATCTCTACCTGCACATTAAACACATTATAGTCATCGGCAACCTAAGATAATCCCAAACCTAGAATTCTGGATTGTTGCGAGCATAACAATTTTTTTCTAAGATTCTTATTTAAGACGTAATACATAACTGGTCTACATAATAGCATCTAGTACATCATTTTATGTTTACACGATAGAAGATGCCAATCGAGTGCCATATGTTATAAGAACTGAAGCCTATAACACAAGTTGAATTTGAAGATTGCAGAAACTATGAGAAGCTGATGGAACTGCAAATAGCCTATAAAAATTGAGAACACAAGTAAAAAGAAAGGAAGCTTTGAATTATTTAGAAACGGTATTTCTCCTTCGCCTGAATAAATTAAGACATGCCTGGTAATCTTGGGACCACTTAAAGGTCATTGTAATGCACAATGCTTTACAAAAAAACAATAAGCATACTTACCCTCCCAATAACTGGGACCTTTTTGCCAATAGAACAGACACTCTCGACATCAAATTCATCAGCACAATCACCCCGGAGAACAAATCTGATTTCATTGTCACTACATATTTAGATAGAGAATGAGAATGAGTCTAAAAGTAAATGACAGAAAACATAATTGAAAAGCGGAAAATAAATAGGTTGCAGAACCCACAACAAATCTTTGAGCATTATTGTCCTTATCATTGAGGACTCTGCATGATGCATTTTTTAAAACATAAACTGCGGCAACCTTGAGATTTCTACTTATCAACGAAGAATAAAAGGGAGCTCTCCAAAAGAAAAGTGGCATGAGTTAAGTACAAACCATGGCCGTGGGGACCTCCCGGCCTGCTTTAGAAGAAACACAGAAAGCGACTCAGAACAAGCAAAGAAGAAACACAGAAAGAGACTCAAAACAAGCAGAGTCAAATTGGAAGGAAATTGATCAGATGCGTATTTGTTGATATGGTAAGCCTAAAAGTTGTGTTTGTTATAGATCAGACCAGGAGGGTGAGTACCTGATTGGATCTACGGGGACTCAACTTGGTGGCCCAACGATGTGCCACCATGTCGGCGGGTGCCTCACGATGCCGCTATGTTTCGGTGATGATTTGGCGCTGTCATGTCAATCGAACCAAAGCTAGCGATGCAGTTCAAATCCATAGTTTAAGTATGACAAAAACTTGCAGAAAACTAAAACATTGCACATCCACATAACACAAATAATGTAAAATGATCATACCAGTACATCATGACAGGGAGTGGGTTCAGAGGCAAGAACACTTAGGACAGATAAGAAGCAGATGACTACTATAAAAAAGACTAAGATATGGTTATTGACTTCAAAAACATGTTTAGATTGACACTGAATATATCATAGCAGAAAATAATATGAAAGAGGGTTCCTATTAGATCCTTATCATCTTGACACAATTAACTTTTATGCAACCTCTGAACAGAATGTAGTAGGCATTCGTATAAAATTACCTGCTTACTTCACACTAACCTGGCTCACAGAGAACATATATGAGCACAAAGAGGGGCAGCAGTGCTTGCCTACAATTGTACTTGGATAACATAGTTGTGCATCATCATGTCGGATCATTTCGCAACAGAATTGGTAGATTAGACATCTTTCACATACCGTCCATAAGTTGTGTCAGCATAGAAATCAGATGAGCAAAAATCTGCAATACATCAACTGCACAAAACAAAAGAAATGTGGATTAGTAACCTGATGCATAAAGGCATAATTATAATAGCCATATGCAACATTTGACAGGATTGCAACCACCATCGGACTCTGAAATCAAAACTGAAGGTGTAACTATAACCATATGCAAAGTTGGACACACTTGTTATGTAAGCGATAACATGAGATAACTTGGAAGTGATTCCCACACTAACTCCCTTGACCATTACAATCAAGATTGCGTCCGTAGATAAAAAGGAGCAGAAGTGCCCTTTCCTTTGATCTCCGGGTAGTGTTCTTTTAAGGTACTATCATTATTGTGGTTTATCGCATTTGGCGAAGTATCAAAAATAATTATCACTGAATGTATTGCTACTCCATAGATGTATCATGAACAATGTAAAAAATAGTGTGCTATCAAAAATAGTGAGGCCCTTCTTCAAATGCTATACAAGTTATAGCGTGCTATATTCAAAATATCATTTTGAAAAAAATGCCTAGTATATTCAAAATGTCAAATATATCCCAGAAACTGAAATAAAAGGTATGAACCATACAACAAGTAGCCTGGAGGCACACACACATGAATTTTTTAGTATTTGCACAGACACACACATACCCTCAATTTCAGAGATGGCTAGAGAAGCAACGTTTTAGACAAGCTGAAAAGTCGAGTGTAAACTCTCTCCAGTTAGAGCATCTCAACACATAATATGCAGGCAACAGCGTAACAAAAGGTTAAATATCCAAATTCTTTATGTGTGGTTCAGAGACGGAAAATAGCAGACTGAGATGTTGCAGATGCCCTCATACATACATACATGCTTGTAAATGATGAATAACAACCCTTATAATCGATCTTATATCATACTGCACCAATTTGTGAACACCACCTGTTTAGTTACCTTGATGGATCTGTAGGTCCATCCCGCCCTGAGTTGAGGAAGAACCATGGGCTACCGCAAAAAAAAAGAGAGAGGAAGAACCATGGTAGGCAACAGGACAGAGAGAATATCAGGGGGTGGCTTGCCTAAGACACATAGATGAGGAGCGGGTTGGGGCCGGCGGCCGCCGCTTCCTTCCTCCTCATCTGCCGCTATCGTTCTGGCGGGGAGATAACATCTGACCTCACCGGTGATGGTCGCCCGTAGACGAGAGAAAAGGGGTGGCCGCGGCGCTGATCGGGATGGAGCAGGGTAAGAGAAGAGCCACAGGAGAAGCGAGGTCATCCTCCACTGGCAGCGCTGGCAGATTGATGGGGCGGGATTGGGTGCGGCGGCGGATCCAACCCTAGGCTCGGGAGAAAAAATGAGAGAGGGAGAGAAAAAGAATGATGTGTGTGAGAAGATGACCTACCAACGATTTATCCCAGCGCAGCCTTGTCTCGTAGCCTTGCCAACGTGGACATCGCCAGAGAACGACCCTTGCGCGACGCTTAAATGGTTTAATACTTTTAAGGATGGAGTTCCTAAAAAACTCGGAGACCCAGGAATACCAACTATACCTTGCTCCATCAAAAGGAATTATGTGAAAACTGCTTTATGTGATTTAGGAGCTGGTGTTAGTGTTATGCCTTTCTCTTTATATAAAAGACTTGATTTGAATAAACTCACACCTACTAAAATATCTTTGCAAATGGCTGATAAATCACCTGCCATTCCTATCGGTATCTGTGAGGATGTGCCTGTTGTTGTTGCTAATGTTACTATTTTGACTGACTTTGTTATACTTGAGATGCCCGAGGACGACAACATGTCGATTATCCTTGGTAGACCCTTCTTGAATACTGCAGAGGCTGTTATTGATTGCAATGAAAGCAAGGTCACTTTTCATATCAATGGGAATGAGCATACGGTGCACTTTCCGAAGAAACAATTCCAAGTGAATGGTGTTAATGTTATTGAAAAATCTACGACAATCACTATTGGAAGTTTTAAAATACCTCTACCTACTGTTGAAAAGAACTATGAAATGCTTATTATTGGGGACTCTCATATCCCCGTTGAAGTAACTTCGTGATCTATGAAAGTTCTTCGGTTTCACGCTAACCGAAAGTGGTTGTTAATAAGACTTGATCAACCTTATTAATGAATCATTTTTTATGGCTATGAAGTTGATGAATTTAGTAAGCACTAGTTTCTCTCCCTATTCTTAGTTTTCTGTTTTTATTAGTTAAATAAAATAAGATGCCATGTGTTTGTCTGTTTTCTGCATTTCCCATACAATAAAAAAATGGCCCAAAAATGAAGTTCTCAGAATGCCCTGAAAATTCAACAATATTTTTTCCTAATATTTAAGAATTTCTGGTGAAAATAATACCAAAGGGGGGGTGCACCAGGTGGGCACAGCCTCCTGGGCGCGCTAGGACCCCCAGGAGTGCCCCGGTGGGTTGTGGTCCCCACGTGGGCCCTCAACCTTATCTTCTTACACCACCTCATCACCTACCTCCAAAAAAAATCACCATTGCTCTCTCTCTCTCTCTCTCTCTCTCTCTCTCTCTCTCTCTCTCTCTCTCTCTCTCTCGTGTTCTTGCTCTCAAACCCGCATATTTTGATCTCTTTGCTCGAAGCTCCGTTTCAGAAACTGTTTCGGGGGATTGTTGACGTGACTCCTCCATTTGTCCAATTAGTTTTTGTTTTAGTGGTTTATATTTCGAATAATTAGCTACTCTTGGTGCTGCTGTAGATGAGCTTGCATATTGAGTTCTTAGAGTTCTAAGTAGTTTGAATGCTTGCTATGGCTTCTATGTATCCCTATGAGTAGTTGCTATCAGTTTTATAAAGTTTTGTTGAGAAAAAATTTGTGGACTAAAAATTTCAAAATTCTGTTCATAGGAAAACCATGAGTTTCTTTAGGAAGTTTGCTTCCAAGAAGAACTCCAAGTGTGTGATTGGGGATTCATCTGATAGTGATCTCCACTTCCGGAGAAGAGCTGAACTACGACCGTGCGAATGGCCGCATACCCCGTTCAAGGAAGATTTTGGAATCCTTCAAGAGTTTACACAATATGCTGCTAATGCCGGCCTCACCGACTTTATTATGGCTGAATGTGAATAGTATCATCTCCTCACAAATTCGTTTCTGCAAAGTTTTACTTTTCTTCCTAGGAATAATCCCCCTGAGGTATATTTTAAATTATATGCTGAACCCCATTACATACCGCTTACTAAATTTTGTGAAATATGCTTGCTTCCTACTGATGGTAGTTTGGCAGAGCCTAGACCCGCAGAGTTTGAAAGCTTTTACCGTACTATGACAGTGGGTGATGAGAGAGGGGTGTCAAGTATCACTATCGTTGGCTTGCATTTTCCTGTTGTTCGTTATTTTGCTCTTTTCATTACAAAATGCTTGCTAGCTAGAGAGAAGGTGGGTGCACTCAGTTCACCAGATCTCGCCATTTTGCGTCGTGCACTAGAGGGCGACAACACTTATAGCTTGGGAGCTATTGTCGCACATTGCCTCCACATTAATAAGTCTAAGGGTAAAATATATGGAGGTATTAATGCCACTTGTTTGGCGACTCGCTTTAACGTTCAAATACCCCTCCATGATTTTATTTTACCCAAGGTCTACCTAGATCGTGTTGCTATGGATCACCCCAAGTTCACTACTGCTGATTATCCTAACATTCATATTCCTTATAACGTAGTTTTTAGTGTAACTACTCGTGATATCATTCCACTACCTACACCTGATTTTTTTGATCCTGTCGCCAGGGGTGGATACAGGATTATGCATGCGGATATCATTGCCTATCGGAACGCCCAGGCTACAGGAGAGAAGGAGACTCAACAGTGGGGTGAGTGGATGCCTGCTCCTTAGTACCTCGACGACTATCCAGGCTACTGACTACACCAAGTTTCCAAAAGCCTAAGCTTATGGGAGTATGTGTTTCTCACCGACTTTACATTCATGTTCACACATTTCAATCGTCGGTGTTCACACTTTTCCATTGTATTATCCATGCTTAATTTTATTTTCTCACTTTCTTCTTGTGTGTTTGAAAAACTAGGTAAAAATACAAAAATATTTCCTTATTATTCTTCTTCTTATTATTCTTGCTTTTCTTTCTAGAATATTTTCTTGTCGCACTAAGAAAGAAAACCCAAAAAGATTTCCCTGTTCTTATTTTGCTTGTTGGGAGTTTTCCCGTGTAAATAGTTTTTCTCGTTTTTGTTCTTCCTCTTTCATTCGCTTGTTCTGGAAAACCAAAAACTCCAAAATATTTTAGTATGCTTCTCTGAATTTCTTTCTTTTTATTTTCAAGTCGTACTAAGGAGAAGACCATGATGAAAATGTTGAGTAGCTCTCTTATGCTTAATTGTTGATCTAATGAAGAGCCCATTTTACCTTGTATTCTCGTGTTGAATAAAATATTTGCAGATTCCAGCTTAGTCCACAGCACTCTTGCACCTTTATTATTACTTCATATCATTCGGTCGTGCAAGTGAAAGGCAATAATGACGATATTCGATGAACTGGCTGTGGCAGAGAGAAACCGGTATGAACTCGACTTGCTCTGTTTTTCTAAATGGGTTTAACCTAGTATCCATAATTCAGCCCATTATGATAAAACATGTTTGCAATGACAATTAGAGATTATAGTTTCACATGCCATGCATAAGTAGCTAAGAGTTGATAATGATTTATCTTGGATATTAACATTGCGTTAAAATGATTGTGATGTAGTATGATGATATGGTATCCTCCTATGAATGTTCGAGTTGCTTGACTTGGCACATGTTTATGCATCTAGTTGAATAAAAACCAACATAGCCTCTATGATATTTATGTTCATAGTGTCCATATCCTACTCATGCGGGTGTCCGATATTTATTATGCATGATGCATGTTCATGACCATTGTTGCTCTCTAGCTGGCCGCTCCCCAACCTATTTGCTAGACTTCACCTGTACTAAGCGGGAATACTGCTTGTGCATCAAATTCCAAAACTCAAGGTTATCCCAGATCAGTCCACCATACCTAACTATATGCGGTATTACCATGCCGTCCTAAGTAAATTTGCATGTGCCACCTCGAAAAACTTCAAATAAATATCCCTTTTGTGTGTCTGGATCGTTCATGGAACGACGGGAGGTGGTTGGTATTTTCCATGCTAAGCGCGTTATTCTCAAGTTGAGTGTTTATTCACTCGCCATTACACGACAAAAGGGCGGTAACAGGGATTCCCAGTCCCAAATTGCAAAAATAAAAAGCTTACAAATAAACAAACAAAAGCTCCCAATGGAGTTCAAACATTTACTTTTCTGCTTGGGAACCGCCACTAGCTTGTTTAGCTTGGGAGATATCGATAGCTGATAGTCGTGAAGTGAATGAGAAGGGTGCACCTCTCAAAATTTCATTTACCTTTGTTTTAAAAACTTGAGCTATGACACCTCTGCAAATCACTGCTTCCCTCTGCGAAGGGATTATCTATTTACCTTTATGTTGAGTCATCACCTTCTCTAATAAGCGCCAGATCTGAGAGCACTGTTGTCATGCCTATGCATTGTGTGTAGTGAATATTGGGTGTTATCATGACTGGATCTTTTCTACCATGAAGTACAATGTTTAGTCGCTGCTCGGACTTTGGAGGTGCTCTACATTTATGTTTTGCGGTCTCAGAAAGGGCTAGCGAGATACCACTATTGTGATATTATATCATGGTTGTTTTAATAACGTGTTGCTATTTGAGATATCTTATTGTTGCTCGCTAGCTGATCATGTCATTGATATGAGTCATCATAATCTTTAGGAGTTATTGTCGACATGGTTAGTTATAATGCTAGCCGAAAACCTGGGTGTTGTTTAAGCTTATTTATGCAAACAAGAGTAAAAGAGTTCGTAAAAGTTTTTCTTTCTCACTTTTAGTTTATCAACTGAATTGCTTGAGGACAAGCAAATGTTTAAGCTTGGGGGAATTGATACGTCTCCAATGTATCTACTTTTCCTAACGCTTTTCCTCTTGTTTTGGACTCTAATTTGCATGATTTGAATGAAACTAACCCCGGACTGACGTTGTTTTCAACAGAACTACCATGTTGTTGATTTTGTGCAAAAATAAAAGTTCTTGGAATGGAATGAAACTTTGCGAGGATTTTTTATATAATAAAAGAAAAATACTGGAGCCAAGAACCACCGGAGGGGGGCACCTGGGTGGGCACAACCCACCAGGGCGTGCCCCCCTCCTGGCGCGCCTAGGTGGGTTGTCCCCACCTGGTGGCCCCGCAGACGCCAACCCTGATACTATAAGTTCATATTCGTGGAGAAAAAATTAGGGAGAAAGAATTATTGCGATCTACGAGACGGAGCCGTCGCCACCTCCTGTTCTTCCTCGGGAGGCCAGATCTGGAGTCCGTTTGGGGCTTCGGAGAGGAGGATCTTCATCCTTCATCATCACCAACCCTTCTCCATCGCCATTTCCATGATGCTCCCCACCGGGTGTGAGTAATTCCTTCGTAGGCTCGCTGGTTGGTGAGGAGTTGGATGAGATTCATCATGTAATCTAGTTAGTTTTGTTAGGGCCGGTCCCTAGTATCCATTATGTTCTAAGATTGATGTTGCTATGACTTTGCCATGCTTAATGCTTGTCACTTTGGGCCCGAGTGACATGATTTCAGATCTGAACCATTTATGATATTATCATTATATATATATATTCATATTTTAGATCCGGTCTTGCAAGTTATAGTCACCTACTACGTGTTATGACCCGGCAACCCCGGAGTGAGAATAACCGGAACCACTCCCGGTGATGACCGTAGTTTGCGGAGTTCATGTATTCACCGTGTGTTAATGCTTTGTTCCGGTTCTATATTAAAAGGAGGCCTTAATATCCCTTAGTCTCCAATATGGACCCTGCTGCCACGGGAGGGTAGGATAAAAGATGTCATGCAAGTTATTTACATAAGCACGTATGACTATTTACAGAATACATGCCTACATTATATTTATGAATTAGAGCTAGTGCCGTATAGCCCTAGGTTATGACTGTCACATGATGAATATCATCCAACAAATCAGCGATCCAATGCCTACGAATTTATCCTATATTGATCTTGCTAAGTTACTACTGCTATCGTTACTGCTGCACTTGCTACAAAACTATTGCTATCACTGTTACCGTTACTGTTGTTGCTGCCACTACTATCAAAACTAGCATATTGTTGTGATACTGATCAGTTTGCTACAGATAATTAATCTCCAGGTGCGGTTGAACTATCAACTCAGCTGCTAATACTTGCAAATATTGTTTGGCTCCCCTTGTGTCGAATCTATAATTTTGGGTTGAATACTCTACCCTCGAAAACTGTTGCGATCCCCTCAATCAATTTATATGCACTAGAGCATGTGCATGTAGTTCAAATTTGAATTGTGCACATAAATGCATTGAAAACTCAATTAATGCATAAAAATGTCCAAACGAACCCCGAAAAATCCCCAAATTTGACACAACACTCATGTTGTTCTATGTTGACAAGAGAAATTTTTTGAAAGCAATAAGAGGCAATGGATATTGTTTCATCCCCAAAGGTGGGACGTTCCCTACCGAAACCATAATGCTTGTTGTGAGAAGCTCTGGTTTCTGAGAAGCATTTACCCAAACCTGCCCCAAATGGTACAAAAAATTTACCACGACATTTTGATGCCGCTCCATGATAGCATGCCAATTTTCATTAATTTCAGACGAGGTTTGGATTTACTAGAATTTAAAAACCAGGTATCTCAACGTTTGCGGACGAGTGACGGTGGCAGGGTGTTTGACATTCATTCCCATTTCTTGCATGGGACCTAAGCATGCAATCAAGGACACAAATTTGAATTTTAAACCAATTTATATGCATTAGAGAATGTGCATGTAGTTCAAATTTGAATTATGCACATAAATGCATTGAAAACTCAATTAATGCATAAAAATGTTCAAACGAACCCCGAAAAATACAAGAAATTGACACAACACTCCTGTTGTTCTATGTTGACACGAGAAATTTTCTGAAAGCAATGAGAGGCAATGGATATCATTTCGTCCCCAAAGGTGGGACATTCCCTACCGAAACCATCAGGCTTGTTGTGAGAAGCTCTGGTTTCTGAGAAGCATATCCCCAAACCTGGCCCAAATGGGACAAAAAAATTACCACGGCATGTTGATGCCGCTCCATGATAGCATGCCAAGTTTCATGAATCTCAGACGAGCTTTGGATTTACTAGAATTTAAAAACCAGGTATCTCAATGTTTGCGACTGAGTGACGATGGCAGGGTATTTGACATTCATTCCCATTTCTTGCATGGGACCTAAGCATGCAACCAAGGACATAGATTTGAAATTTCAACCAATTTATATGCATTAGAGCATGTGCAAGTAATTCAAATTTGAATTATGCACATAAATGCATTGAAAACTCAATTAATGCATAAAAATGTCCAAACGAACCCTGAAAACCCCAAGAAATTGACACAACACTCCCGTTGTTCTATGTTGACACTAGGAAAAAAATGAAATCGAGAGGAGGCAATGGATATCGTTTCGTCCAAAAAGGTGAAACGTTCCCTACCGAAACCATCAGGTTTGTTGTGAGAAGCTCTGGTTTATGAGAAGCATATCCCCAAACCTGCCCCAAATGGGACAGCAAATTTACCACAACATGTTGATGCCGCTCCATGTTAGCATGCCAAGTTTCATGAATTTTAGACGAGCTTTGGATTTACTAGAATTAAAAACCAGGTATCTCAATGTTTGCGGCTAAGTGACGGTGGCAAGGTGTTTGACATTCATTCTCATTTCTTGCATGGGACCTAAGCATGCAACCAAGGACACATATTTGAATTTTCTACCAATTATATGCATTAGAGCATGCGCATGTAGTTCAAATTTTAATTATGCACATGAATGCATAGAAAACTCTGTTAATGTATAAAAATGTCCAAGCGAACCCCGAAAAATCCCAAAAATTGACACAACTGTTGTTCTATGTTGACACTAGGAAAAAAATTGAAATCGAGAAGAGGCAATGGATATCATTTCGTCCAGAAAGGTGAAACGTTCTCTACCGAAACATTAGGCTTGTTGTGAGAAGCTCTGGTTTGTGAGAAGCATATTCCCAAACCTGCCCCAAATGGGACAAACAATTTACCACGACATGTTGATGCCGCTCCATGATAGCATGCCAAGTTTCATGAATTTCAGACGAGCTTTGGATTGACTAGAATTTAAAAACCAGGTATCTCAACGTTTGCGGCCGAGTGGCGGTGGCAGGGTATTTGACATACATTCCCATTTCTTGCATGGGACCTAAGCACGCAACCAAGGACACATATTTGAATTTTCAACCAATTTATATGCAGTAGAGCATGTGCATGTGGTTTAAATTTTAATTATGCACATGAATGCATAGAAAACTCAGTTAATGTATAAAAATATCCAAGCAAACCCCAAAAAATCCCAAAAATTGACACAACACTCCTGTTGTGCTATGTTGACATTAGGAAAAAAATTGAAATCGATAAGAGGCAACATATATCGTTTCGTCGAGAAAGGTGAAACGTTCCCTACCAAAACCATCACACTTCTTGTGAGAAGCTTATACCCAAACGTGCCCCAAATGGGACAAAATATTTACCATGGCATGTTGATGCCGCTCCATGATAGCATGCCAAGTTTCATAAATTTCGGATGACATTTGGATTTACTAGAATTACAAAAGCAAGTGCATCGACATTTGCCGAAGAGGCACGGTGCCATGGTGTTCGAAATTCATCCCCATTTCTTGCATGGGACATAAGCATAAACACATGGACACATATATGATTTTATAACCCATGGTGGTGCATCGGAGCATGTGCACGTAGTTTAATTTTGAATTGTGCACCTGAAATGGCTAGAAAACCAATTTAATGTATAAAATGTCCAAACGAACCCTGAATAATTCCAATTCTTTTACGACACACATATAGTTGCATGTTCACTGCAGATAAAAGGTCTAGCAATACAAACACCGTCCATTGCTGCTGTGACCCCATTATGTAATTTAAATCAAGGTGAAAAATCAAGTAGATCACACACAGTTTATTATCACCAACCCTGTGAGATGTAGTACAAAATATCCTGGAGCACCGTCGGTGTATAATACGCCTATGGCTTACATGAGAAGGTGCGTCGGCTACAATCCACAGCCGGCGTGTCAAGCACACTAGCTCGCTCCCCAAAAATCATTTCACTGTTCAATCGTCGCCGGTGAAAGATGGGGATGTGGACCTGCGTCGTGAGGGCAACTTCGGTGGCCCACTCCGATGAGAGTGCAGCCGCAGCCACCATGCGTGTGCTAACAAGGTGCATGAGCGCGGCCGCAATCTGCGACTGGACGGCCAAGGCACCGCAAACGGCTGTTGTTGCTTCTCAGGTGGCAGTAGCAACATCTGCCTCGGGGATAGCAACTGGCGGGAGCGGCACAACAGCTGTCCATTCCACAGCGGCGGCCTTAGCCCTAATGGAGGCCGCCCACGACCATGTCGACGCCACCCATGCCCAACTCATGGCGTTCACCGCACAAATCGAACGAAGCTTCTCCGACAACGGTCGGCAACCCATGGCCGAAAAGTTGGCAATCTCCGAGAGCATTCGAGCAGCCGTCCGTTCCTCCGCCGCATACCTTGCGACGACGGAGCCCGTCCAAGCCCAGATCGTGGCCGCCCACGCCCAGCTCGTGGCGGCCTTTTCCAAAGAGATGGCAGACATGGATGGCGAGATGCTTGCCGAGTATGGTGCGATGGATGCCATGGAGCCCCTTCCCCAGGAGACCGTCGGGTGCGAGTTGGACATGGAGGAGGCGGCGGAGATCGACGAGCACTAGTCGTAGTAGTACTCTTTGTTTTGTTTAATTAAGAGCGTCGGTCTTTAATTTGTTCGAGTAATGTTTAGGCCAGCTAGCTCTGTTTAATTGCTGAACTTGCTCGATTAAGAAGTGTGGGTGTGCTGTAGTCTCCTTTGTGTACCCAAATTATGCAATGACGTGGATGACCACTATAAGCAATAGCAGCACAATGCTTCTTCAGAGTTTTCAATAAAAAATTTTCTTCATGCTCTAAAAGGTTAGAACTAATAATAACATGATATATCTTCTTTTCATCAAGATAAGCGTATTTCAAAGTATCAAGTAATGGTATAAGATCAAACACGGGATCACCCTTAGGTGGAGGAGGATCCCCAATGATTTCAACAAGAAAATTATTTTTCAGAATAGGCCCTTGTTTAAAGAATATTTCATCTATTTTCCTTCTTTCATTCATAAACATATCATTCTCATGTTCTAGCAAATATTGTTCTAAAGGTTCAGTAGGAGGCAAGTCAATAGAACCAAGACCAATGATTTCATCTTTACTAGGCAATTCTTTATCACGGGGTTGTCTACGAAACTTGGAGAAATTAAAGTCATGAGACATAACCCCTAGACCAACAGTAATAATATATTTCTCGCAATCTATCCTAGCATTAACTGTGTTCAAGAAAGGTCTACCAAATATAATGGGACAAAAGTCATCTTGTGGGGAACCAAGAACAAGAAAATCTGTAGGATATTTTATTTTCCCACACAAGACTTCAACATCTCTAACAATCCCAATTGGTGATATAGCATCTCTATTAGCAAGTTTAATAGTAACATCAATTTCTTCTATCTCAGCAGGTGCAATTTCATTCATAATTTCTTTGTATAAAGTAAAAGGAATTTCACTCACACTAGCACCCACATCACATAAGCCATGATAACAATGATATCCTATTTTAACAGAAATAACAGGCACGCCAACAATAGGTCTATGTTTATCTTTAGTATCGGGTTTGGCAATTATAGCAGCTTCATCACAGAAATAAATAACATGCCCATCAATATCATCAGCCAAGAGATCTTTAACCATAGAAATACTAGGTTTAACTTTAATTTGTTTTGGTGGTCTAGGTGCTCTAATATTACTTTTATTAGCCACAGTTAAAGCTTTAGCATGATCCTTTATTATGACAGGAAAAGGTGGTTTCTCAATATAAGCAGTAGGAACAATAGGATCAACATTATAAGTAAAAGTTTCTTCTATAACTTTAATTGGTTTAACTACTCTAACTTCCATGGGAGGATGATATTTAAACTACTTCTCCTTAGGGAGATCAACATGAGTAGCAAATGATTCACAGAAAGAAGCTACTATCACAGAGTCAAGTCCATATTTAGTGCTAAATTCATGAAAAGCATCGGTATCCATAAAAGATTTAACAAAATCAAACTTAAGGTTTATACCCGACTCATTACCTTTGTCGAGATCCCAATCTTCAGAGTTGCGTTTAATTCTTTCCAATAAATCTCGTTTGAATTCAATAGTCTTATTCATATAAGAACCAGCACAAGAAGTATCGAGCATGGATCGATCATTATGAGAAAGCCGAGCATAATTTTTTTGAATAATAATTTCTTTTGGGAGCTCATGATTGGGGAATTAATATAACATTGACTTAAGCCTCCCCCAAGGCTGAGCGATACTTTCTCCTTTACGAGGCTAAAAATTACATATATAATTCTGATCATGGTGAACTAAGTGCATAGGATAAAACTTCTGATGAAATTCCAATTTCAATCGGTTGTAGTTCCATGATCCAATATCATCACATAGCCTATACCATGTCAATTCCTTTCCCTTCAAAGATAAAGGGAAGACCTTCTTCTTGACAACATCCTATGGGATACCTGCAAGCTTATATAATCCACAAACTTCATCCACATAGATTAGGTGTAAATCGGGATGCAATGTTCCATCTCCTGCATAAGGATTAGCTAGCAGTTTCTCTACCATACCCAAAGGAATTTCAAAGTAAATATTTTCAGTAGGTGCAGTAGGTTGAGGAGAAACTCTTTGTACTTCCGGTCGGGTTGAAAATACCCCGAACAAACCCCTCAAAGGATTATTTTCCATAGTAACAAGTGACAGTAAATTTTAGCACACTATATAAATGTTTCCTTACCAAATTCCACTTACTAAAGGCGCTTCACTCCCCAGCAACGGCTCCAGAAAAGAGTCTTGATGACCCACAAGCATAGGGGATCTATATTAGTCCTTTCAATAAGTAAGAGTGTCGAACCCAACGAGGAGCAGAAGGAAATGGCGAGCGGTTTTCAGCAAGGTTTTCTCTGCAAGCACTTAAATTATCGGTAACAAATAGTTGTGTGATAGTATAATTCGTAACGAGTGACAAGTAACAAAAGTAAACAAGGTGCAATAAAGTGGCCCAATCCTTTTTGTAGCAAAGGAAAATCTTGGATGTACTCTTATATAAAGCAAAGAGCTCCCAAGGACACACGGGAATTATTGTCAAGCTAGTTTTGATCATGCTCATATGATTCACGTTTGTTACTGTGATAATTTGATATGTGGGTGGACCGGTGCTTGGGTGATGTACTTACTTGGACAAGCCTCCCACTTATGATTAACCACTCTCACAAGCATCCACAACTACGAAAGAAGAATTAAGATAAATCTAACCATAGCATGAAACATATGGATCCAGGTCAGCCCCTTACGAAGCAACGCATAAACTAGGGTTTAAGCTTCTGTCAATCTAGCAACCCATCATTTACTTATTACTTCCCAATGCCTTCCCCTAGACCCAAATAATGGTGAAGTGTCATGTAGTCGACGTTCACATAACACCACTAGAGGAAAGACAACATACATCACATCAAAATATCAAACGAATACCAAATTCACATGATTACTTATAACAAGACTTCTCCCATGTCCTCAGGAACAGAAGTGACTACTCACAAAGCATGTTCATGTTCATTATCGGAGGGTTATTGAATAGCATTAAGGATCTGAACATACGATCTTCCACCGAATAAACCAACTAGCATCAACTACAAGGAATAATCAACACTACAAGCAACCCACAGGTACCAATCTAAGGTTTTGAGACAAAGATCGGATACAAGAGATGAACTAGGGTTTGAGAGGAGATGGTGCTGGTGAAGATGTTGATGGTGATTGACCCCCTCTCGATGAGAGGATCGTTGGTGACGATGATGTCAATGATTTCCCCCTCCCAGAGGGAAGTATCCCTGGCAGAATAGACCTGCCGAAGCTCTAGATTGGTTTCACTCAGGTTCCGCCTAGAGACGGCGGCGCTTCGTCCCAAAAACCTCCCTTTGATTTTTTCCAGGTCAAAACACATCATATAGCAGAAGATGGATGTCGGGGGCCCACAAGGTAGGGGGCGCGCCCAGGGGGTAGGGCGCGCCCCCACCCTTGTGGATGGCTGGTGGCCCCCCTCTGGTGCTTCGTTCACCCAATATTTTTTATATATTCCAAAAATATTCTCCGTGAAGTTGCAGGACTTTTGGAGTTGTGCAGAATAGGTATATCAGATTTGCTCCTTTTCCAGTCCAGAATTCCAGCTGGCGGAATTCTCCCTCTTCATGTAAACCTTGTAAAATAAGAGAGAAAAGGCATAAGTATTGTGATATAATGTGTAATAACAGCCCATAATGCAATAAATATCAATATAAAAGCATGATGCAAAATGGACGTATCATGGCCATAGGCATAGGAGGTGAAGGTGCTCAGAGATGGAGGAGAAGGCGTCGAAGCCGCCAGATGTGAAGAAGGCATTGGATTGGATGAATTTTCCTCCTCTTCTTCATTGCCTCGTCGAGGGCCTTGTCGGCCGGCGCTGGCTTCCTTGTAGGGCAAACCTTCATGGATGGCGCAGGTGATAGGACCAAGATGCACCTAGAGGGGGGGGGTGAATACGGACAATTAAATTTTTACTTTGATAGTTAGCAAGTTTAGCCTATATGGAATATAAAGGTGTGCCCCAAAAAATGCTATAGTTAGATAAACAACATAAATGATGCTTGACAGGTCAAGTGACCAAAGTAAACCACAAGTAATGAGCTAGGGTTAGGGATAACAAAAGACATCAGAGATGAGGATGTATTCGAATGTTCATTTCCTTAAAGGAATCACTGTTTGAAAGGTGGGCATTACCACTAAGGTACACCAACACTACCAAGGGACCTTGAGAAAATACCATGATGTTGATTCCCGACCACTAGTGTTGCGATCTCCAGGCCCTCACAAACTTTTTTGGGTAAATCACATGTTGATTCCTCACCAAAGACTCCTACCGCCTAGTAATCTCAAACCTCCAATAGAAACCAGAACAAAATGGAAAAGCTCGAAACTTTACCAAATCACGAATCTTCCATTAACACGCTACTAAAAATATGTATAGCATTGACCAGACAATTCATATCATCACTGACACGCGAATGGACTATCAATTCCTCCAGGTCAATGATGACTTCTTCATCACAAATGGGTTGGTTGGTCGGTTAATGACTAGTTACACCACTGATCGGCTGACCCGTGAGTGATAACTATCCACATGGCGTTAGGAAATGGATATCAGTGACCGTAAAATTCCTAGAGGCCGGTAACACAAGTACCACATATCACCGCAAAAATTACATAGGCACTCCACAAGAAGCACATATAAACATTGCATTTTTCATATGTCATCACATACACAGACATTCACTTCTCTTACGATATCCTTTACCAATACAATTTTATTCACATAACATATATGCACATTTAATACACTCATTGGCTTAGTGATACATCTCCAACCTATGTAATTCTATTTGGAGTATTTATGAGATATTCATATATTGTTTTGACACAATTTTATACAATTTTTGTTGTACAAACATAGTAATATAGTGCACAGGCTAGTTGGTATTTTCTACTATTTTTTACATTCAGATAAATCATATTTACAGAGCTCAAAAAATCACGATTTTTTTGGAAAAAGTGTAGCACCGGAAGAGATCCAAAGCCAAAAGGGGGACCAGGGGCCCCACCAGTTTCCCATATGGGAAGAACATGTGGCTGGGGTGGCCGTATGGTGTGGCCGCGTTGAGCAGACATACCTCCTCTCCATCGCTTCTCAGCGCATATATTTTTCATTTGCTCTGAAAACCCAAAATATCCAGGAGTCATACCTTTTCCTCCGTCATACCTCTCTATTGGGAGGGGCAATGTAGCCTTGTTCTGGGACCCTTCTAGAGGGGGATTGATCTTCAAAACCTCTCCATCACCTTATGAAGCTCCTATGATAATCCGGAAGCAGTCCACCCTTGAGGCCGAGGGATTTGTACTAGTAGCTATGTGTTCCTCTCTCTCTCTCTCTCTATATATATATATATATATATATATATATATATATATATATATATATATATATATATATATATATATATATATATGTCGATCATGTTTGTTTATGATGATGATTTTGATCGTGGGCTTTCTTATTTCGAACCTTGTGATGTATCCCCCTCTATTCCCTTTGCGGCAAATTGAATCCTGCTCATATATGAAGTGTCTTATGTTGGATTGAATCCTTTGGGAATCAATGAGATCATGATGCATATCTAGTATAATTTGCGGAGACCCTTATTAACATTAGGGAAACTCTATGCATAATAGATTATAATAATAGCGACCATGTGGTGATTATTTAGTACAATTTCCGGGGCTACCTGAGGAGATATTAGGGCTGCCATATGGACAAAATTATAAATACAAACTTAAGTGTGTTCTTAGGTAAACCTACATTATATCATCCTTCTTTGAGTCAGTAAAAATGAGAACTTTGGAGTGATTCTTTAGTGCACTTTTTGAGGACATATCATATGTTATAACTATGGTAATGATGTTGAGAGTTGGCCATGGTGAAAGTATAGATCCTAGGTCTCGTCTCCAAGCACCGAGACATCGTTTTACGCCCTTTTACTACTTTTTATCTTGGTGTCATATTTTATTCCGAAAATAATAAAAAATTGTTTCCATCCAAATTATCAATCCATCACCCAAATTATCGATCTCCCTTTGTCGAACTAGTGCACCTATACAACTAACAATTATATTGGAAGTGTTGGGGACACAAGATACTACTCCTATTAGTTTGCAGGGTTGTTTGAGAGGGAATAATTTAGACCTACACCTCCCATGGATTGATAAACCTTAGGTCATTTACTTCAGGGGAATTCTCTGCTGTCCTACAACCCTCCGCGCTTGGAGGCCCAACAAGGTGTTCAAGAATAGAAGTGTGTAGCATAAATCACGTAGTGCTAAAGCGACAGAATTTAGTATCTCTTGGGAATGATATCCTATTGTGAGCACTACCAGGGAGAATAGTGTTGAGTGCATCAGCTCTTCGGAATGATATCCATTCTTTGGTTAGTGCTAAAGAGTCGAAATACAATCACTAGTACATAATTGGGCTTTGCAGGTGGTTTTCATACACAGGAAAACAACAATTGTGCAATCCACCTTAAAGAATGTGTCCCTAATACACTGAACAACACATGCAATTTCTAAAACCGCCTGCATTGAATCCCCGCCGCAAACCACCCCCAATGTTGAGTGGCCAGAGGTGGCTCTTCATATAGAACCGCCTCCAATACTATTACAGTACATGTTGTTCCTATAGCATAACCATCTAAATTGTCCTTTTTATTGTTGGATTTATTTTCAACTTTCTAAGTACATTCGAGCAACATTCACAATATTTTCATAATGCACATTCATCTTATAATTGCATTGCATTAGAAAAATACATACAAATATATTGAAGTTTCTAGAGGCAAAATATGCAACAAAGTGCAATTGTACAATGTGTCTAGGAGCAACATATGTTACAAAGTGAATTAGGAGAGCAGTGGGAGGGGTCAGCGGCAGCCAATTGTTCCATTCCCAGTGAAATTGTGGTGCTTGGTGAGTGTAGCGGTGACATGCGGCTGCGGAGGCGAGAAGAGGAGGTGTTGCATACGAGAGAGGAGGAGAGGGAATATTCTTTGAGAAGTTGTGGCGGTCGCTCAAAATTGGGAGAGTGAGGGAAAATTTGAGGCTCAACTCCTCGAATTTTTGAGGAGTTGACCGTTTGAGGGCTTAGTTGGTTGTTGCTTGAGAGTTCTGCCACAGATGCCCTAAAAAGGAAAAAGATCGCACTTGAAGCATCGCATGAGCAAGCGGCTATATGTGATATTTGAAGAGCAAATTCACATCTACATGCACTGAGCCTAAAGATGGACCTAAGGAACTGCAGTGTAGCATGCAAAACATAGATTATATGGATCATCATCTTCATAACTCGTCAATTTGTCTGGGTTTGGAAAAAAGGAGGTGGAAGCCAGGTTCCCCCACTCCTACCTATGCAGGTTCCTCTTCCCTTCATTGCCGTTGCGATGGTGGGAGGGTGTGGAAGCATATAATCTTTGTGCATGCTCCGTGTCCCGTAGGGTTCTTGAGTCCTTTTTCATCAGTGAACATAGGACAACGCTGACGATGGGAACAGTTGTTTCTCGGCTTTGCTATGTCTACGGCCTTCCGTGAAGGGGAATCGATGAGTCTAAGGTTTTGAAATATATTGTCCACCTCTCTTAATCAATGAAAACTTTTGGATCAATTGGCTAGTGCACGAATTCAATATGGTATCGGAGCATGAATGATCTCGCTCTGTGTGGGGACTTTTCGGCTTTTGAGGCCGGTGCCACATCGAAGTTGTGCATATTGGGTATTCAAACTCACTAACACCTCTTTGGGCCATGTGATGACGATGGTTGTCACTCACTCGCCCGCGACGCTTCCCTCCATGGGCCTGTGAGGTCATCATCCATCTAATTTGACCCAAAGAGAGAGGTAAATTTGATGAATAAGGAGGATTATTTCCGGGTTGTGTTATTGTAGGAGTATATATTACGCGTTGAAGATGGGAGGGGGACCAACATATACTATGCGTCATGAACCTCGCTTCGTGTGGGGGCTTAAAGGTTTCCAAGGCAAGTGCCACATCAAAGGTGTGCATATTAGGTATTCAAACATCACAACAACACATCTCCATACATATGTTTGGCCCACATGCAAGCGATGGCGGTTGTCCTCTAGTACTCACTCACGGGGTTATCAGCGAGATGCTTCGTCCATCTGTGTGCCCGCTTGGTCAATCACTTTCACCAACAACGATAGAGGTTAATTTGACTTATAGTTAGGAGGGGATTAAATTTTGGCTCGTCTTATGCGATAAAGGTCATGTTGTGAGATCACATAATATACTTTGAGTGCATGTGTACACATGAATCCCTCCCACCGGATCGAAGTGTGTGTGTGTGTGTGGGGGGGGGGGCGAGCACGTGACGCGTCATGAACCTTGCTCTGTGTGAGGACTATGTGATTTTCGACGCATGTGCCACATCAAAATGTTGTGCTTTGGGGATTCAAACATATGCCTACATCACACACGTCCATACATATGTTTGAGGCACATGAATCCAGTGGTTGTCTTTGGACACTCTCCCTCGCTTGGTTATCATCAACGGCCTATATATTCGTGGGCCCGCATGGACATCCATCACTTCGACCAACAATGAGAGAGGTTACCCGGGTGGATTCTTCTTCTCTTGGTTCATGTTACCATATAGTCGTATGTCGATCATGGTGAGATTCCAGCCCTAAGTTTGAGTGCATGCATACACATGAATCCCCCCCACACACACTATACACGTCGTGAACCCTCGCTTCGTGTGGGGACTTTCCGGTCCCAAAATCACGATGCCACATCAAAGTTGTGCATTGGGTATTCAAACACCACATACCACTTCCATACATATGTTTGGGGCACATGCATGCTGATACGTCCAAAACGTATCTATAATTTCTGCTTGCTCCATGCCTCTTTTGGGTGATATTGCTATGATATTTATACACTTCCATACACTTTTGATCATATTTGGACTAACCTATTAACTCAGTGCACCCCAGTGCCAGTTTCTGTTTTCGGCTGTTTTTATATTTCAGGTTTTCACGTTACGAGAACTGCCAGGAAAAATCCAGAAAAATTATATAAAAAATCAGCGTTCCAGAACCTACCGTGCGCCCTAAGGACAGCCGGGGGGGGCACCAGGGCTCCAGGCGCCCTGGCGGCGCCCCCCCCCCTGGGCCGTGCCGGGGGGGGGGGCGCCTGGGCCCCCAGAGGCTCCCCCGATGCCCCCCTTTGGCATATATTTAAAGCGTCTCCCGAAACCCTCGAGGGAGGAACTCTTTTCGCGATCCCATCTCTGTTCCGCCGCCGCTGCCGCTTCCAAGATCGGGAGCACCAGGAGAACTCTTCCCGGCACCCTGCCGGAGGGGAGGATCACCACCGGGAGCTTCTCCACCACCATGGACGCCTCCCGGATGAGTTGTGAGTAGTCTCCCTTGGACCATGAGTCCATAACCAGTAGCTATGTGATGTTCTCCTCCCGTTCTTGTGCTTCACTAATTAGTCCTCGTGAGCTGCCCTACATGATCGAGGCACATATGTAATCCTTATGCTGTTGCTATGATGAGTTTGCTGGGATCCGATGGATTATGAGATTATGTTCAGATTGTGCTTGAGTAATATATTTGATCTACCTCTTTTATATTTATGTTCGTAAGTAATTCTTGCATGTTCTCCGTTGTTATTTATTGCTTTGGCCAAGTAATAGGTAGTGACTCCAAGAGGGAACGTTATGCTTGATTGTGGGTTCATGCCCCTCGATGACTAGTTTGAGTGACAGAAACATGAGTCTAGGGGATGTACTGTTGCCACAAGGGGGAAAACAACGGTGCTTGTGCCCGCGGGTGCAAGGATTGTTTACTTTACGCAAAGTTCTTTTAATGCAGTTGTCTGTTGCATTGAGTTTACACTATGGGTGGGACTCGCAACTTAATACCAGCGAGATGTTCTGGATAGATATCTCAAGGTGGATGATTAGTAGTAGATATTGATGGATTTCGGTCTACATACTTTGGCGTACCGCCCATGCTTTGAACCTCAACCTTTCTTGCAATGTAGTCAGCATTGGTTTGCGCACATGGTCCTGTCAATTGCCCAGCTGTAATTCGTTTACCTCACATAGCTGTTTTATCGTCTTTTGGGAGAGAGACATCACTAGTGAACATCATGAGACTCCGGTCCATATTACCATCATTGATCACATCCGCTATTTACTTTTCGCTATTATTTACTATTGCAATTATATCTATCACTACTATCACTTGCGTTTAATCCTTTGTGAACTACAAGGCCGGAGGGATTGACAACCTCTCTGTACTCGTTGGGAGCAAAGTTATTTGTATCTGTGTGCAGGTCCACGTTGATTGCTAATATTTAGCGCCGTAGCAGTTGACACCTTCTTGTTGAACCTAGGAGTCTCTGGGGATTCGATCCTTGGTATCTTTGCCAAGGGAAAAACTTCCGCAACACTACATCTCACACCTTCCACTTGGGGTAACCAACGAGGGGCGAGAAGCATAGCAAGAGTTTTTCTGGCGCCGTTGCCGGGGACTCCACTCTTCAAGATAGGGGAGTTGCACGCTATCTTTTACCTTTGCTTTTAGTCTTGTTAGTTTACCTTTCAGTTTTTGCTTTAGTACCTTTTTATCGAAAATCACAAAAATAGTTATCTCGTTCTTTAGTTGTCATTATGTCGGGTCCTTTTGTCTTTGACGAGGCAGAAGTTCTCACCTTTAAACAAAGAGGTGGGGAAAGTTTGAAAGATGCTTGGTATAGAATTAATGATTCACAAAAAAGAGCCACCAAGAAGCAACCTACTACTATCCTGCTTAGAAATTTTTATGTTGGAATTACTTCTTGGAATAGGTTTATTCTAGATACAGCTATCAATGGGAATTTCCTAGAGGCCCCAGTTTGGGAGTCCCTTAGTATTATTGAAAATCTTGTTGGGAATCTCCCTGTTGTTAGCATTCGAGAGGACATCACCCTAGCTCACATTATGAAAAAACTTGAAAAGATAGAGCTAGAGATGCCAAGCATTAATAAGATAAATGAGTTGGATCGTAAGATCCAAGGGAATTTGAATAGACTTGATAGCTCCATGCATAAAATTTTCAAAATTTTGGAGACCGTCAAATTCCATGACTTGGACTCTTCTAGGATAGACAAGATTGAGGATATCTTTGATACTCTAGGAACCACCTTCTCCTCAATCAAAACCAAAAAGGAAGAAACTCCGGAAAAGAAGGAGCCTAAGTTCGTTCACGTTCCAAAGGCTCCCCTCTCTAAAAGTAATCCACCTATTGCCAAAGGGGTTGAAACTGTAAAGACTTTGGAAGAAACACCTGTCTTTGATGAATTTGTAAATGAATCTTCCCTTGAGTTTTATCCTTTTGGTCTTCTACCTAGAAGTATCTCTATGAGACCTTTTTTTGAAAGTCCTCTTAAGACTAGTTGTATTATTGAAAAGCTTTTTGATGATCTTGATGATGGTTCAATTGATACAACTTGATCTATATGCATTATGCCTAGCTTAAAGGCATAAAAGAAAGCGCTTTTGGGAGGCAGCCCACATGAATAAATTTATTTTGCTTTTGTTGTGTCTTGATGTTTTTACTACTGTAGCATCATCATTGTATCTTTACTTTTCAATTTTGTGCCAAGTGTAGCCTGTGATTGCTAGAAAGTTCAAAAGTTGTGAGGTGCTGTCCAGGAAACAGATTCTGTCCTTGGATAGAAAAATTCGTATAAAATCACCAGTTCATCTTTTTGGTCTGAATTTTTTCGACAGCGTTCTCTATATAATTGTCTTTCGTGCGTCTGTTCTGAGTTTTTTTATTAGAGTTGCAGAAGTGCCCCGAACAAATCAATTACTACCTGCTATTCTGTTTTTCACAGATTTTGTCCTGTTTTGCCTTTCCTTCATTTTGCAAACCAAGAGCTTGCTTTTTCTTTGCAAAAACCTTTTGGCAATCTTGAGAAACAGTAGACCTTCAAGAATATCTTTATTTCCAGCAAGGTACAATTATTTTATTATGGGTACTAACCTCGCTAATCAGATTATGATGAGTTATGTATGAAGGGAGTTTTCAAGTGTGCGAGGGAAGATGATAAAAAGATTCAGGAGTGTCAAGCGCTCAAGCTTGGGGATGCCCCCATGAACCCCCAAGAAGTATTCAAGGAGAATCAAGCGTCTAAGCTTGGGGATGCCCCCGTGCATCCCCTTCTCCATCAACATTATCAGTTCGTGTTTCGTTCCACTATATTTTAATCACTTCATGTGTTATGTGCTATGCTTGGAGCGTCTTGCTTTTAGTTTCCTTTTTAGTTTTTCATAACGAGTCGGAACTCAGCTTTCTTTATGTGGGAGAGAACCACGCTCCACTTCTACCTAGAACATAACATAGAATTTTCATGTCTATCCTTGTTGTGTGTGTTCTTTGTCTTTTAATAGCTACTATCATGTTCAGCTCTTAGCTTTCATGCTTATCTTTTCAAAGAGCTTTTGTTTAGTTGGTTGCTTGAACTCTCTTTAAATTACCATGCTCACCTTATTAAGAGAGTTTGCTTCCATCGCATTGGTTGATATGTCTATGATAAAGATGCTACGTGCATGATGGCGCTTAGTAGTTCATGTTTTCTTATGGTTAGTCTCAAATAGCTGGGGGGTTCCCAATGTGTTGTTGGAGTACCAACATGATTTGTTTGCCAATGATGCGGTATGGTTTAGTAATATCTACCTTTGAGAATTTATTTTGATTGACTTGGCGTATGCTCACGCATATTTAAGACTGTAAAGAAAGTCTGTCAAGCCTTGATGATCTTTTGTTTCTGAGTAGCGATATAACTACCATG
>LR738715.1:272537955-272558861 GCA_902687465.1 Secale cereale
CCACCACCACGCCTGCGTGCTGGACCAGATCCCACCTACCTCCCCACTCACTTGGTGGATCAAAAAGGAGAAGACGTCACCGAGCCATTCGTGTGCATAACTCGAAGGTCTCGTTCGTGCGGTGCTTGATGATTGGATCGTGAAGAGTACGGCTACATCCACCACGCTCGTTGAACGTTTCCGCTTTCGGTCTACAAGGATATGTAGGCACACTCTCTCTCATTGCTAGCATCACCTAGATTAGATCTTGGGTGAATCCGTAGGATTTTTTTTATTTTCCATGCAACGTTCCCAAACTAGTGCCCCGTTCTAGCTAGTAGATAGGTTAGGGCTTTTGTCCTCGCAAGGGCGACACTCGAGCGGATAGCAAAGGTTCGTCTTCGAATAGTTTTTTCTGGCTCCGATCATCCTCGAGTTCGTCCTTTGGAATCGATTAGACAAATCTTTGCCATACATTTCTATCGGTTCCTCGGGGTGGTAAGCTTAGGGTTTCTCATCGTGCATACGGGATGGCGAGATTTGATGTGAGGTTCTTCGGATCGGTTCAAAGGTTAAACTACAACGACCGTGACTCTGGGGCACTGGTCTTTAGTGGCACATGCACCAAGAATTACTCATTGTCTTCAACAAGGTAAGGCCGGCTTCGATACGGAAGAGACAATGGAGACACATCAATGTATCGTTCTGACTGCAACAATGGTCATACCGTGGTCTAGAGATCTCAACGTAATTTTGATTACATTTGAGTACTTTGTACTTTTGGTAAATCTTTATAATACATCCAAGTTCTTTCAAAGAAAAAAGGAGAATATCCATGAAGCATCTTGGCTCTAGTCGACCAGGTTTGGAAGGCTGACGAGTAGCTGACAAATACGGGGGCCATGGTGGACATAACGGAACTTTAATTTGACCTTCTCCTGTTGATGACAAAAAAAATATTCACGCGGTCCCTTTCCAGCAGCAGCCACGCTCATCCATGACCACATTTTAGCTAGTCGTCATTCCATTTAGCAAGTTCCTTTGACGTTAAAATACCAAAAGAAACTACCACAGCGCGCGCGGATAACTACTGCTCCTATTATTTTCCTTGTCCCGTCGACTTAAATTTCCCCATGTGCGCACGATTGTGCAGTGCATTTTTTTTTCAACGTCGACCAACATGTTGCGAACATTGAACCGTATTTGTGTTTACTCAGTCCAAATATCACAGGGGTTCGTCGCCGAAGGTGTCGTGACAAGAAACCAGCAGGTTTTTGCAAATCGAGAGGCCACTTGCGCATGCAAAGCAGGCAGCAGCAGCGCGAGGCCGGTGTGGGGAGCGATAAGCGTGGGGACACGAGAGCAAGTGGGCGAGGCGACACAGGAACCGGAGCCTCTCTAGTACTCCCTCCGTTTCAAATTACTCGTCGTGGTTTTAGTTCAAATTAAACTAAAACCACGACGAGTAATTTGGAACAGAGAGAGTAGTACGACCAGCTGCGTCCGCGCCCAGGCCCAGCTGCAGCATCACGAGTTCACGGCCTCATGGATGGCCGAC
The DNA here is from genome assembly GCA_902687465.1 of Secale cereale. Taxonomy (NCBI): domain Eukaryota; kingdom Viridiplantae; phylum Streptophyta; class Magnoliopsida; order Poales; family Poaceae; genus Secale; species Secale cereale. The sequence goes on from LR738715.1 coordinate 272,539,493, forward strand.
CCTGTTTCCCGGGCTGTACTCCTTGGACCAGAAGAAATATTTTCTCTGCCTAGCGCCTAGTGGCGCCACAGCATGGCCGTGCAATTAGTGAAGGCCAACGCTAGGCGCCGGTGCGCCGGTCGAAATTTCGACCCGTCGCACCAGATTCATCCGATGTGCTGCATTGAAACTTTTTTATAAACGATTGTAGCATTTTATGTCAATGGTTGTAGCATTTCGACTGTTATGTCAATGGTTGTAGCATTTTATGTCAATGGTTGTATCATTTTGCTGCAGAAAAAGCTTCGACCGTGTACGAAAAAAGCTTCAACCGTGTATGAAATGCTGCAGAAAAAGCTTCGACCGTGGACGAAAAAAGCTTCAACCGTGTATGAAAACAGCTTCAATCGTTGGAAAAAAAAAACTCCCAATCAGACACTGCAAACCAGAGAAAGAAGCAAAAAGCTCCCACGATAGTAGCAAAATCCTACTACGGTTGCAGCAAAAATCGCCGTTGTCGTCGTCGTGAGGTCGCAGCTCCACCTGATGGATGTAGCAAAAAACTTCACTTGTAGTAGCAAAATCCAACTATGGTTGCAACTTTCCCTTGTTGTGCAGTGCCATTGAAGCTTCTGTGTGTGTGGTTGAAACTTTTTTGAACAGCTGTTGAAGCTTTCCTAGGTGACGGTTGCAACACTTGTATACCGCGGGGTGGATTCGAGCATGGCGGCAGGTAGCCATGGCGACCGGCGCGCCATGGGTGGATCTCATCGCCGGTGGTGTTGCTCTTGGTCAATGGGGAAAAAGGGGTGGTGGTGGAGCAGCCTCAGCCAATACATATGATAGAAGAAAAACAAAAAGAGGAGGCCAGAGGCCATGGCCGGCCGGCACCGCCTTGCCGGTTGTAGCGGATCCCGTCGGGGAGGCAGGGGGCGAAGTGCAAGCGGCCGGCGGAGCAGAGGAGATGAGGTTATGGGAGAGGAAAAATAAACTGGACCACATCTCAATTTGGAGATAAGGTGAGGAAAGGGGCGGTGGGCTGGCCCCACTTGAGAAACGTGGCGCGTGTTGCCCGCGTGCGACCGGCTGAGTTTTCGGCCGGCGCACCGGTCACAAACGTTTACCATTAGTGAAAGTGGGAATTACGAGGCAGGACCGTACTGAGGAGTGCTTTTGGATAAACTGTCGAAGAAATGTTTTCATTTGCTCGACTTCTCTATTTTAAAAAAACTTTCAATTTATTCATCTTTAATCATGGCAGTATAAAGAACGATGGAGGTAATAAAAATTACATCCAAGCTCGTGGACCACCTAGCGACGACAGCAAACACTGGAGCAGCCGAAGGCGTGCCTCCATCGTCACCCTCCCTCACTAGAGCCGGACAAAACTTATTATAGTAGACGGCCGAGAAGTCATCGTGCTAAGGTCCCATATGACCATGGCACAGAGTAGCAACCATCGCCAATGAAGAAAGTTGTAGATCAGAAGAATCAAATCTGTAAACACACAAACGAAGACCAGATCTTAACAGATCCATCAAAGAGAGCACCAACTGAATCCCATGAGATCCGACAGAGACAAATCTCCACATGTCTAACGACGGTGCTAGCCGCACCATAGGTAGGGAGGGGTAGAACGTGGTAGACATTATTTCTATTAAGGAACATCTCCACCGCCACACAACCTCAACTAAGACGCTTGATCCAACAAGAACGAGAAACCGGTCCCTCCCGTCGACGGTGGGGGCGAGATCCTCCACACCTCCATGGCCTAGAAGCCATCCGAGATGGGGCCAACCGACGGCGACGCCAACAAGAGGTGAAGAGATTTTCTTGTGTAGCAGAAGTACACCTGGTAGCATTCATTTCCTTCCAGAACGCTTCGTCAACCGGTTTTCCCCTCTCACCACATCCTTTCATTACCTTTTTCTGTCCAACCGCTGTTTTAGTCCCAACACACCCTTTTGTTGTCCCATCCCCGTACGCTAGTCAACTATCTTAATTTCCTTACCTTCTGCACCAATTTCATCTTAATTTACTTATCAAATATTTGTTTACGTACTAGAATATTTATATCCTGTTGCAACGCATGACATTGTCCTAGATAGTTAAAATACGGTTGCTAAGCAATCCTCGCCGTTATATGTTACGTATACAAACCGCTAGAATTGGTATATGTGACAAGCGTTCAGAATTGATTTGTAGCACTGTATTCATCGACAATATTTTGCTCAAATGCCTATATTCACATTTAAGGAGTTCATAGAGAACGGTAAGGGAAAGTTGTGAATGTGCACCATGGCAGGTTCACCTTCTATCTAGGCCGTTTGTGTTTGTGTTGAGATCCATGTGTATAACTTTTTTTTGTTATTTTCAAACGAACAAACATTTGAATCTGAAACTTTGCAGTTCAATGCCACATGGGTATTGCAATGTGCGAAGAAGGGACTGGAGATGAGTCAATTTTAGCTAGAAGGCGTCCTAATTGTTCGAAGGGTGATAATCTTGATAAAAAGATGATAAAAGTGGGTTTGGAGAGGTCAAAACTTTAAATAGTGATGTGCCTACTACTTTGGATTATAAGGACTTTAACTATGATAATTGTTCTTTAACTAAGTGTATTTCATTGTTGCAATCCATGATAAATTCACCTAATGCCTATGAACAAAATAAAGCTTTTACTAAACACATTGTAGAAGCTATGATGAAAGCTTATGAATAAAAGCAGAAATTTCTACACCTAGAAAGTTGCATGATGAATGGGAACCTACTACTTCCTCCGTCCCAAAATAAGTGTCTTGAGCTTAGTACAAATTTGTACTAGAGCTAGTACAAAGTTGAGACACTTATTTTGGGACGGAGGGAGTATTAGAGTAAAAATTAAAGATTGTGAACGTAATGCTTTATGTGATCTAGGTGCTAGTGTCTCTACTATATCAAAATCTTTATGTGTCGTGATAGGTCTCACCGATATGGATGAATGTTCCCTTAATTTACACTTAGCGGATTCAACTATTAAGAAACCATTGGGTAGAATTAATGATGTTCTTATACTCACCAATCTAAATTATGTGCTCGTGGATTTCATTGTGCTTGATATTGAACGCAATTCATCTTGTCCTGTAATACTTGGTAGGTCCCGCCGCCGTCACCAAGGAGAGGTCAGAGGCCATGGGAGGATAGGGGAGGGGAAAGCAGCGGGAGGTCCCACCGCCATCGCCAGACGTCTGCCAACGATAGCGGTGAGGAGGGGAGGGATGGTGGACGTCACTGGTGGCTAGGGTTGGTCACCCTCGGTGTCGCCCGAGAGCGTCACGGGAGGTCGCTCTTAGTTGCAGACATGGTATAATTAATTCTTGATAATAACAGTTGCATGTTTTGAAACTCAAATTGTATGTAGGATCAGCTGTCAAACAAAAGTGTATGTAGGGTTGTGGTGGAAGGGAGGATTGTGAGCTAAATGTGCCATTGGTAAAACTGGCGACTTAGATCATGGAGGGAGAAAGACAGATACTTTGTGTGGAGGAAGGAGAAGGAGGGATTCAACAGTAAAAATAGATAATGTTGTCTAATATGCATGACGATCTTGGCTACGATTTGTCTACAGTCGGGAAACCCAAACCCGCCTCATACGCCCAGGCGGGCTGCCCGGTCACTGACATGTCACGAAATTTTGATCCAGGCAGACGCCTCAAACTCCCGGGCTGACCGGCACCCTTCATATCCAACCCAAATATAAGGCGGATATGGGAGCGTTCAGGCGCGTCCGGGCGCGTTCGCCACGTCGGACCCGACCCACGCCGGCCCACCCAACCTCACATATATTCCTCCCCATCTGCTAGTCGGACCAAACCCTAGCCATTTCACACTTCACTCCCTCCACCACCCAATCTCACCTCCGCTGATTTTCGGTCGTCTCCGGCATGGCGGGCAGTGGGTCTGACTCCGACCAATCCGGATCTGTCGATTGGGGTGTCATCCCGTGCGGGTTGGGGGAGGCAATGGCGGTCCGCATTGCACTTCGCCGCTCCTGGGAGGACACCGCCCAGCTGACGGCACGATCTGTCCAGCGTGACTCCATAGCAACGTGCACCCGGGTCCTCTATGCTGGATCATCGCGGTCCCAGCAGCCGGAAAATCTCTCCTCCCCATCACCAGTCAGGCACACTATTAGTCCCACCGAGACTGGTGTGCCTGCCGTGGAGAGGATAAGGGCCGCTGAGGCCCGTATCACGGCGAAAATGGTGGCGGCAGAGGCAGCTGATGCAGCGGCGCGGACGACCGCAGAGGAGGAGGCCATCCGCGCCCACATTATGAAGAAGCAGCAGCGGAGGAACACACACACCCTCGCTCGAGAGCAGAATCGGGCGGTCTGTGCCATGGCCGGACAACCACTGAAGGAGGACAGCTCCGACACGAGTAGATCCGGCTCGATCCCAACTGCGTCATCGACCGGTACTTCTGTGAAAAGGACGGGAAGGGAAAGGGCAACAGTGGATGATCTCCATCATAGCCAGACATGCCAAATTTTGATAGTCCGATGGCATGTTTAGCAGGGATGTAGTAGTCGGATGATGTGTGTAACATCGACGTAGTTACATGAGTTTGTATAGATTTCAGATATGATAATTGAGGTATCCTGCTGTGAGAAGGCAAATTTGAGGCTTGGCCGGTCAACGTCCGCGGCGTTTGATGGGCCGGATTTGCAAAGTCCGGTTGTAGTTGCTCTTAGTATTACACTATTACTCCCTTTGTTCTCAAATATTTGTCTTTATAGAGATTTCAACAAATGACTACATACAAAGCAAAATGAGTGAATCTACACTCTAAAATATGTCTACATACATCTGTATATTACAGTTCATTTGAAATGTTTAGAAAAAATATATTTTAAAACGGAGGGAATAGAATGTGTACGACCATACTGAAACGCATGAACAATTACTTGGTATAAAATAGAAAAAAGAATGTAAGAAACCCGAAAGAAACTACCACCACATCACGAAAAACCAATGCACTAATCAAATCTGGAAAAATAATGTGCTGGTCTACTCATTATAACAACAACAAAAAAGACGCAAGTGTGCACATGTTTTCCTTTTCTTTTTTAGGCTCACACGTGCATGTGGACAAGTGCTAATTCTAACTTGGCAGATCGACCTGTGAGGGGTGTGTGCCCGGGGATGAGGGGTGGTCTTTTATATATTTTTGCGAGAGAAATTTCCAATTTTTTATCAACCATGACATCACACAGAACACTTGAGATAACCATGTTCATGGACCTCTAGACAAAATTACAAGCACCGACAAATTCCACAACAAATCTCTTGTTTCGGAATTAGGGACTCATGTATTATCTGATGAATCCACTTTCTTTTACACTTCCCGAAGGTGCACCGTCGTCATCACCCCTTCCTCACCGGAGCCAGGCAAACCTTGTTGTAGTAGACAGTCGGAAAGTTGTTAGAACATATTTCTCCCTTAGTGGTTTTGATGATTCATGGCAATGCTTTTGCGGACTAATCGGTGCATTGAGCATTTCAAATAATCTACCATATGGCACAAGACGATTCGTACCCCTCCAAGTTTCTGCGTAGACGGTGTTTTTCCTTTATTTCATTTTTGGTGGACTTGAGTTGTAGGAACACCATACTATTAAGAGGGGGTCCGCTTCGAAAAGGTTTGGGTGGAATCATCACACTCGCAATCACTTTACACCCTTGTTCTTTCCCGGCAATTGAGCTTGTCCATCCTTTGTGATTGGGCTTTCGAGAGCAGACTAAGCGGTAGTACCACTATGCCCAGTGGTATTACCGCTCTAGCGGTACTGCCGTAAGTCAATGCTACCCTCACTTACCCTTGTTATCTGTGCTCCGTAAATGGGCGATAGTAGAGCGGCAGTTCAGCGCGGTAGTACCCCCAGCGGTACTGCGGCTCTAACTGTCGACTCCACTACCGCAGGTTTATTGTGCATTATATAGCTAAGCGGATGTACCGCTCCAGCGACACGGTTGTACTGCTCCGGCGGAACTACCACGGTCTTTTGCCACGCTGAGTATCACTTATTTTTTGCCTTCTGGATAGTTCTGTTCCATGGGTGGAAGTCGAGCGGTAGTTCGTTGCGGTAGTACCTCAGATACGCCTCCAACGTATCTATAATTTTTGATTGTTTCATGCTATTATATTATCCATCTAGGATGTTTTATATGAATTTATATGCTATTTTATATGATTTTTGGGACTAACCTATTAACCTAGAGCCTGGTGTCAGTTTCTGTTTTTTCCTTGTTTTTGAGTTTCGCAGAAAATGAATACCAAACGGAGCCCAATTGACTTGAAACTCAACGGAGGATGTTTTTGGACCAGAAGAAGCCCAAGGAGTACTGGAGATGGACCAGGGGAGTCCCGGGCTGCCCACGAGGGTGGGGGGCGCTCCCACCCCCTGGGTGCGCCCCCTATCTCGTGGCTCCCTCGGGGACCCCCCTGATTTGTTCCCGACTCCAACACCCCTTATATATACAGAAACCTCCAGAAAATAACCTAGATTGGGAGTTCCGCCGCCGCAAGCCTCTGGAGCCACCAAAAACCAAGCTAGACCCGTTCCGGCACCCTGCCGAAGGGGGGAATCCCTCTTCGGTGGCCATCTTCATCATACCGGCGCTCTCCATGACGAGGGGGGAGTAGTTCACCCTCGGGGCTGAGGGTATGTACCAGTAGCTATGTGTTTGATCTCTCTCTCTTGTGTTCTTGAGATGGCACGATCTTGATGTATCGCGAGTTTGCTATTATAGTTGGATCTTATGATGTTTCTCCCCCTCTACTCTCTTGTGATGAATTGAGTTTTCCCTTTGAAGCTATCTTATCGGATTGAGTCTTTAAGGATTTGAGAACACTTGATGCATGTCTTGCATGTGCTTATCTGTGGTGACAATGGGATATCACGTGATCTACTTGATGTATGTTTTGGTGATCAATTTGCGGGTTCCGTGACCTTGGGAATCTATGCATAGGGGTTGGCACACGTTTTCGTCTTGACTCTCCGGTAAAAACTTTGGGGCACTCTTTGAAGTTCTTTGTGTTGGTTGAATAGATGAATCTGAGATTGTGTGATGCATATCGTATAATCATGCCCACGGATACTTGAGGTGACAATGGAGTATCTAGGTGACATTAGGGTTTTGGTTGATTTGTATCATAAGGTGTTATTCTAGTACGAACTCTAAGATAGATCGAACGGAAATAATAGCTTCGTGCTATTTTACTATGGACTCTTGAATAGATCGATCAGAAATAATAACTTTGAGGTGGTTTCGTACCCTGCAATAATCTCTTCGTTCGTTCTCCACTATTAGTGACATTGAAGTGACTCTTTATTACATGTTGAGGGATTGTTATATGATCCAGTTATGTTATTATTATTGAGAGAACTTGCACTAGTGAAAGTATGAACCCTAGGCCTTGTTTCCTAGCATTGCAATATCATTTACGCTCATTTTTATCATTAGTTACCTTGCTGTTTTTATATTACAGATTACAAAAACCTATATCTACCGTCCATATTGCACGTGTATCACCATCTCTTCGCCGAACTAGTGCACGTATACAATTTACCATTGTATTGGGTGTGTTGGGGACACAAGAGACTCTTTATTATTTGGTTGCAGGGTTATTTGAGAGAGACCATCTTCATCCTATGCCTCCCATGGATTGATAAACCTTAGGTCATCCACTTGAAGGAAATTTGCTACTGTCCTATAAACCTCTGCACTTGGAGGCCCAACAACGTCTACAAGAAGAAGGTTGAGTAGTAGACATCAACCTCCCTGCGCGGCACTACCACCCTACCCTCCTCTTCTACCGCTGGTTCCGGCTACTACTCAACACCAAGTAGAACTACCGCTGGTGGGAACGGTAGTACCGCTCATGCGGTACTACCTCCTCCCTGACCTACTCATTTGAACGCAGTGCTTGGAACTTTCGCGCCAGCGGAAGTACCGCTCGCATGAGTAGTACTGCCGCTTGTGCTCGGGCTGTGGGTGCATAACGGTTGGATTTCTTTCACAACTATATAATGGGGGTCATCTTCTCCAAGTTGACTTACCACCCCCCCCCAATATCTGATGTCTACTACGTAACTTTATTCTTGTAGACTCGTGTTGGGCCTCCAAGCGTAGAGTTTTGTAGGACAATATCAATTTTCCCTCAAGTGGATGACCTAAGATTTATCAATCCGTGGCAGGCATAGGATGAAGATGGTCTCTCTCAGACAACCCCGCAACCAAATAACAAAGAGTATTTTGTGTCCCCAACACACCAAATACAATGGTAAACTGTATAAGTGCACTAGTTCAGCGAAGAGATGGTGGTACTGTAATATGGATAATAGATATTGATTTTTGTAATAATAACGAAAAAATATAGCAAGGTAGCAAGTAACAAAAGTGAGCACAAACGGTATTGCAATGCTTGAAAATAGGCCTAGGGTCCGTACTTTCGCTAGTGCAATCTCTCAAGAATGCTAATATAATTAGATCAGATAGCCATCCCTCAACGTGCGATGAAGAATCACACCAAAGTTCCTATCTAGCGGAGAACATCAGAAGAAATTGTTTGTAGGGTACGAAACCACCTCAAACTTATTATTTTTGATTGATCTATCAAGAGTTCGTACTAAAATAACATCAAATTATCCTTTTTGATCGATCTATCAAGAGTTCGTACTAAAATAACACTATATGATACACATCAACCAACTCTAATGTCACCAAGATACTCCAATGTCACCGCGGGTATCCGTGAGTTAATTATATGATAGGCATCAAACAATTTCAGATTCATAATACTCAATCCGACACAAAGAACCTCAAATAGTGCCCCAAGATTTCTACCGGAGAAACAAAGACAAGAACATGCATCAACCCCTATGCATAGATTACCTCAATGTCACCTCGCGAGTACGCAAGTGGAGTGCCAAAATATATATCAAGTGAATCAATATGATACCCCATTGTCACCACAGGTATTCACAACAAGACATACATAAAGTGTTCTCAAATACATAAAAGTATTCAATCCGATAAGAACGAAATCTCAAAGGGAAAACTCAATTCATCACGACAAGATAGAGAGGGAGAAACACCTTATGATCCAGCTATATTAACAAAGCCCGTGATACATCAAGATCGTGCCATCTCAAGAACATGAGAGAGAGAGAGAGAGATTAAACACATAGCTATTGGTACAAACCATTAGTCCCGAGAGTGGACTACTCCCTCCTCATCATGGTGGCCGCCGGGATGATGAATATGGACACCGGTGATGATTTCCCCCTCCCGCGGAGTGCGTGAGAAGGGCTCTAGATTGGATCTTGTGGTTCTGGAACTTGCAGCGGCAAAATTTCGTCAACTCCCCTAGGGTTTTTGGAATATTTGGGCATTTATAGGGCGAAGAGGCGGCGCGTGTAGCGACCACGATCCGAATGGACCGAAGACTCTGTGTTCTGTGTCATCCCTGGATAGGTAATGCTGACACACACAGTATTGGAAGGATTTATAACAGAGTGGCAATCACACACTTATTCCATCGAATGTCTCAAGATATAACTTATTACAGAATAATATGGCATAAGGCCATCTAATTCGATAACAACGGAAGGCTTGGAAGATAAGTGAGTCCATCAACTCCAACGGCATAGCTGAGTGCATGACAAACGACCTAGCGCACCTTACTCTTCTTCTGAAAAGTCTGCAACATGACATGTTGCAGCCCGAAACGGGTCAGCACATGGAATATGCTGGCAAGATAACACAGTAGAGAAAGTAACAGAATAAAGGCTAAGACTACATGCATATAAGGTTGGTGGAGGCTCTAAGGTTAAAGTTTTGGCATAAAGCCAATTTTTTCCTACAACAAAGGAATAAATTTTATTTTAACTATCATGGTAGTTGAAACATCATTGAGAAGGTTCCTCCAACTCAATCCCAATTAAAGTAGTCATTAACAACCCACAAAATTAATTTTAGAGTGATGAGATCAACCAATTATTCAAGTACCAGATACTCAAGATGTCCATAACCGGGGACACGTCTAATCATGATTAGTTTGTACACTCTGCAGAGGTTTGCGCACTTTTCCCCCACAAGACTCGATCTCCTCCGTTGGATTTCTCGCACTGCATAGTGTTTGAGAAACGGATGACCGAGACATAGTCTTTCAGAAGCATTTACTCTTTACCCTGGGTGGATTGGTACGCCTACTTTCCCCTACATCTGCTAGTCCACCACTGAAAGAGCTCACACAACATACTCAACTATGCCAGAGCCCATAATGGCATTGTGGCTGCACACGGAAGTTTCTAGCATGAATAGACTTATGATCCCTTTGAGCCTGGGTAGCATTCCATTGGATAATCACACGGTTCCTCCGGGATTTCCTAGGACAACACTGGATTCTCCAGGTGCCCTGCAACCAATCCACCCAGATGTGTACTAAAGTAGCCACCTTAAGTTGAACCATTAATTAGCAATCTCACATTTGTCATGGACACTCTCAAACCCAATCCACGTCTACGAGCATAGCATGGCAACCTAAGCATAACGTAGAAGTAACTCCCAGGGGTTTGAAAATAATGCAGGTAATAGGTTCTACCTCAATCTACATCCCAGACCCACATGTTAAGAGATCCTACTCATGCAATGTGTGAGATTTTGATCTAATGCATAAAAACTGGGTAATAAAGGGTATGATCAAAGTGTTACTTGCCTTGCTGACAATTCGCAAATCCTAGGGACTCGTAGTAGCACGCTTCGCACTCCGGAAATTCTATCGCAAGCAAACAATAGCATACATAAGCAACCAAGCAAAGATGCACGAGTAAACTCAAATAAGAAGATCTAACCAGAAAGTTCAACTCAAGAACTCCGGTTTGCAAAAAGAATCAAATCAAACGGAGCAACGAAACTCAAACTACGAAAGAAACAAGATCCGTTTACTAGATTGAACTAAAGTCAAATTTTACAGTACCGAAACCTTGTTCAAGTTGGTTAAACGGAAAGAGGGCTTCGAGACGAAGATCTAGGCGCTTGAATCACCTGATTCCGACTTACGAGCGAAATGAAAAACTAAAACGAAGATCAGGGCAGAAATCGTGATCGAAAATAATCGCGGAAAAACCCTGAAAAAGAAAAACTGACGAACAGGCTAACGAACAAACGTTCGTTGTCTGTGACTAACAGGCGAACAATGTTCGTTAAAGCGAACGTACGGACAACGTCCGCTATTTAACTAAACCGACGGAAAACCGAACTAAGCCGAAAAAATGAGATCTAGGGTTCTAAAAAATCAGATTAGTTTTCCGAGAAAAACCTGTGGCGGTGGCGGCTACCTCGGCGGACGGCGGAGACGGCGTCCGGCGGCGGCGGCGGCGCGGATCAGGCGCGGCGGTGGCTAGGGTTAGGGCGGCGGGGCGGGGTTGGCTGCGGGGCTCGGTGGCTCGGGCTTTAAAGGCCCCCGGGTGCAGTGTCTTAGCAGGACACGGCCCGGTAGGTCGGTTCTTTTTTTTATAAACAGTCCAGACCTAATAAAGGGGACGAAAAAAATACTAAACCGACTCGAAAAAATCCGAAATAAATTTTCACCGTCCTCTAATAATATTTAGGACAAAGTGAACATTTTCCCGGACCTAAATGCAATTTTGAAAAACGCGTATTTTTCCTATGCAAATAAAATTGCAAATAAATCCAAATAAAATACCAAGATTGATTTTAATATTTTTCCTCCAATATTTATTTAGTTTTGGAGAAGTCATATTATCTCCACTCATATATTTAATTATGAAATATTTTTCGAAGAGAAAAACAATTAAAACCAAAGTGATCCTCGCACCGATATTTGAGAAAACTCAAATATGAAAACGGCAAAATCCCCAACTCTCTCCGTGGGTCCTTGAGTTGGTTAGAATTTTGAGGATCGCAACACACGACTGCAAATAAAATATGATATGCAAGATGACCTATGTATAACATTCCAAATTGAAAATTTGGGATGTTACAAACCTACCCCCCTTAAGATGAATCTCGTTCTCGAGATTCGGGTTGGCTAGAAAATAGGTGTGGGTGGTCCTTGCGTAGATCATCCTCTCGTTCCCAGGTGGCTTCATCCTCGGTATGGTGGCTCCACTGAACTTTGCAAAACTTGATAACCTTGGTGCGGGTGACTCTGCTTGCAACCTTGAGAATCTTGACCGGTTTCTCCTCGTAAGTTAGATCACTATCCAGCTGAATTGCTTCCAGGGGCACATTGTCTCTCAGAGGAATATCGACCATCTCAGCATGGCACTTCTTAAGCTAGGAAACGTGAAACATGTCATGAACTCCTGACAATCCTTTGGGTAACTCTAACTTGTAGGCAACCTCTCCCATGCGTTCCAAAACACGATATGGTCCCACAAACCTTGGGGCTAACTTTCCTTTAACTCCGAAACGTTTAACTCCTCGCAGAGGCGATCCTGTCAGGTACACTCTGTCTCCGATTTCGTAGACTACTACCTTGCGCTTCGAGTCTGCATAACTCTTCTGCCTGGACTGAGCTACCTTCAGTCTATCTCGAATCAGCTTAACCTTCTCCTCTGACTCTTTGATCAGATCCGGTCAAAATAACTGGCAGTCTTCGACTTCATCCCACATCAATGGTGTTCGACATCTCCTCCCGTACAGTGCTTCGAACGGTGCCATCTTCAAACTGGCCTGGTAACTGTTGTTGTACGAAAACTCCGCGTAGGGCAAGTTGTCATCCAAACTAGATCCATAATCTAACGCGCAAGCTCTCAACATGTCCTCCAGAATCTGATTGACTCTCTCGGTTTGTCCATCAATCTGCGGGTGGAAGGTTGTACTGAACTCTAGCCTGGTTCCCAAAGTCTGGAGCAATTGATGCCAAAACTTTGAAGTAAACTGTGTTCCTCTATCTGATACGATGGTCCTCGGAACTCCGTGCAGACATACGATCCTGGTCATGTATATCTTGGCCAACTTCGCACTGGTATAGGTGGTTTTCATGGGGATAAAAGTGGGCTGCTTTGGTCAAGCGATCCACTACTACCCAGATTGAGTCATATCCCGATCAGGTCCTGGGTAATCCGGTGATAAAATCCATGCCAAGCTTATCCCACTTCCATTCGGGTATCAACATAGGCTGCAGTAATCCTGCTTGCTTCTAATGTTCTGCCTTCACTCTCTGACATACATCACATACGGCTACAATACTCGACAATATCCTTATTAATTCCCGTCCACTAGAAATTTTCCTTCAAATCCGAATACATCTTAGTGTTTCTGGGGTGTATCGAGTATGGCGAATCGTGTGCTTCCTGTAGTATCAACTTCCTGATCTCGGTGTCGTTGGGCACATAGACTCGATCCTCAAACCACAAGGTGTCGTGTTCGTCCTCACGAAAACCCTTGGCTTTTCCTTCACTCGTCTTCTCCTTTATTTTGGCAATCTCTTTGTCATCCTTCTGAGCTTCTCGTATCTTTCCCAATAATGTTGACTGAACCTCCAAGGCTGCAACAAAACCTCTAGGAACTATCTCCAAACGAAGCTCCATGAGATCTTCGGCTAACTCCTTTGGCAATCCTCCATTTACTAGGGTATTGGCATAGCTCTTCCGGCTCAAAGCGTCTGCAACGACATTGGCCTTGCCTGGATGATAGTGCAGCTTCATATCATAATCCTTTATGAGCTCCAACCATCTCCTCTATCTGAGGTTCAGCTCCTTCTTTGTGAAAATGTACTTCAAACTCTTGTGATCAGTGTACACATCACAACGATTTCGAATAAGGAAATGTCTCCAGGTTTTGAGCGCATGCACCACAGCCGCTAGCTCCAAATCATGCGTAGCATAATTCAACTCGTGCGGTCGAAGTTGATGAGATGCATAAGAAAAACTCTACCGTCCTGCATGAGTACTCCTCCAAGTCCTAAGCATGAAGCGTCACAATACACTTGGAAATCCTTGCGTATATCTGGCAAGATCAGCACTAGGGCTGTCGTCAAACGTTTCTTCAACTCCTAGAAACTTTCTTCGCACTCTTCAGTCCAATAAAACTTGGTGTCCTTCTTCAACAATGACGTCATAGGCTTTGCAATCTTGGAGAAATTCTCTATGAATCTCTGGTAATATCCCGCGAGTCCAAGAAAACTGCGGATTTCTCCAACTGAGGTGGGTGCCAACCACTCAGTGACTGCCTGCACCTTGATAGGATCCACTGCTATACCTTCTCCTGATATAACATGTCCTAAAAATCCAACTTCCTTCAACCAAAACTCACATTTGCTGAACTTGGCATATAACTGATGTTCTCTGAGCTTCTCAAGAACCAAACGCAAATGTTCCTTGTGTTCCTCCTCATTCTTTGAATACACCAGAATATCATCAATGAATACCACGACAAACTTATCCAAGAACTCCATGAACACCTTATTTATCATACTCATAAAATAGGCAGGGGTGTTAGTCAATCCAAATGACATAAACGTATACTCATATAGCCCATACCTTGTAGTGAAGGTTGTCTTAGGTATATCCTTCTCTCGGATCTTCAACTGCTGGTATCCTGATCGTAGATCGATCTTGGAGAATACTTTAGCTCCTTGAAGTTGGTCGAACAAATCATTGATCATCGGCAGTGGATACTTATTCTTAATCGACACTTTGCTCAGTGCCCGATAATCAACGACCATCCTTGAAGATCCATCCTTCTTCTCGACCACAAGCATTGGGGCTCCCCAGGGTGATGAACTTCGTCGAATGAATCCTTTCTCCAATAACTCCTTAATCTGCTTCTTGATCTCCTCTAGATCATTTGCTGGCATCCGGTACGGTCTCTTCGACATTGGTCTGGTGCCTGGCAATAGCTCTATCAAAAACTCAATGTCCCTATCTGGCGGCATGCCTGGTAGCTCCTCTGGAAATACATCCGAGTAATCCTTTACTATAGGCACTTCCTCCTGAACACCTCCCGAGAGAGAATGTACTTGTGTCCTCCTAGGCGAATGCCTAGATACATACTTGATCCTTTTTCCTCTGGGGTGGTAAGTAAAATCGACTTACTGGCACAATCGATGTTCCCTCCATACATCGATAGCCAATCCATACCTAGTATCACATCCAATCCTTGTGACTCCAAAATTATCAGGTCTGAGGGGAAAACATGGCGTCCAATGGTCAGTGGCACCTGAAAACATCCTTGACTTGCCATATACTCCGCTCCTGGTGAGCTTACTAACATAGGTGTCTTAAGTACTTGAGTGGGCAACTTATATCTATCCACGAATCCCCTTGAAATGTATGAATGCGATGCACCAGTATCAAAAAGAACTATTGCGGTAAATGACTTAACTAAAAACTTACCGACAACGGCATCGGGCTGCTCTTCAACCTCCTCCACGTTCACGTGGTTCACTTGTCCCCTATTGAAAGGGTTGGGCTTCTTCCCAACGCTTCCATTGTCGTTCCCATTCTTCGCTTCCGGGCACTCCGTGGTGTAGTGTCCATTCTTCCCGCACTTGAAACAGGTAATGTGACCTAAATCCCTCTTGGCGGGTGTGGATGGAGTGGAGCGGTTCTAATTATTGCTTGCTCCATTCCCATTCCCATTCTTGGAGCCATTGTGGTTATGAGAACTCCCTCCATTATTGGTGTGGCTTCCATGGTTATGGGTGTATCCTCCCGAGTTCGGAGTGAAACGGGGCTTCTGTTGGGCTCCAGAATTATTTTTGCCTTGTCCATACTTCCTCTTGCGGCTCTCAATCTGCTGCTGCTTCCCTTCAATCATAAGAGCCTTGTCTACCAACTCTTGGTAGTTGTTGAATGTTGCCACCATCAACTGTATGCTCATCTCATCATTCAGCCCTTCCATAAACTTCTCCTGCTTCGGGGCATCTGTGGCCACATCATCAGGGGCATAGCGAGATAGAGTACTAAACTCATCTACGTACCGAGCCATAGTACGATTTCCTTTGCACAAGTTGCGGAACTCACGCTTCTTCCTGCTCATAGCTCCAGTTGAGACATGGGCGGTGCGAAAAGCTTGCTGAAACTAATCCCAAGTGACATTGGCTATAGGAAAAGTGGCGGTGTAATTCTTCCACCATGAGGCTGCTGGTCCATCCAATTGATGTGCGGCAAAACACACCTTCTCAGCATCTGTGCAACCTGCGGAGGTCAACTTCCTTCCAATCTTGCGTAGCCAGTTATCAGCAACTATTGGCTCAATGCTACTAGAAAACACTGGCGGCTGCAACCCTAGAAATCGGGCTAGGTTGTCCACTGGTAGTGGTGGTGGTGGTGGAGGGTTGTTGTTGTTGTTCTGCTTGTTCTGGTTGTTCTGGACAAGAAGTTGCATCAAATTGTTCTGTTGCTGGATCAACTAAGTGAGCTCAGGGGGAAACTGAAATTCGGGCTCACGTCTCGGAGGCATCTGATGGGTTTAGAGGGAAGAGATTAGAATAGAAATGAGGTCTAGGGGGAAATTCACTACCCATATGCACATGAGACAAACACAATCATATCACATCAATCAATTTTAAGCAAGGGCATACAAAAGATCTAACTAATGTTACAAAGGTGCTCTAAATTCTACTATATGGGGGAAAACTACTATTCATATGGTGGTCATCTAAAATTTTTGATCGGTGGAAGATTCCATGATATCTGCTCCAGCTTCATCTTCATAGTCATCATCACTATCATCAGGGTCTGAGTCGGTGTCGTTGATGATGATGTAGTCCTCAGAACGAATCTCCTTGGGTTCTTCTTCTTCTCCTCCTGGCGCGGGATCTCCCATGAATACTCCTAGATTCCTTGTCAGGTCGTCATTCTTCTCCACAAGTATTGCGATTTCCCCCGCATATCCGTCACGTGAAAACTTGAGTTCTGCTTCTAGCTCCGAGTTCCTGGTTAACGCCTTCTTCAAATCTATCATGCCTGCGCACATCTGGTGCTCCTGTTAACGAATGTGCTGGTTTAACTCCTGGATGAAAGCTGCAATGGACCCGTCCTTCCGTGTACTGATCACGTCCCATTTCTCATCTCGGCGCCGCATATCTGGTAGATAGTGTCCTTCAGCTCCTGCTTGTAGACTTCTCCAATTTGTCCCATGCCAATGTGGGCTGCCATACTCTTACCTAGGCTCCAGGTTGGTGCATCAAAGGAAAACTCTATGGGCTCAGTGACTGGCATGAAAGTCCTCCCGGGAATTTGAACGTGAATAATCCATCACTCCTCTTCTGGTAAAGTGGCGGTGTAGGTCCCGGTGAAGCTTGGTATTCCGATGTTCAGGTACCTAGTGACTTCCTTCAAGTGTCGTCCAAAAGGTGTGTCTTCATCCTGTTGAGTGAACTTGTTCCTTGGGTCCACCATCCTAAAGAGTAGAAATGGAGAGGAGTCAGAAATGGATAGAGAAGAGTGACTTAAGGTTTATCTTAGTGGTCGTGTCCTACATTCAGTGTGTGCTCTGATACCATCTTGTAGCGACCACGATCCGAATGGACCAAAGTCTCATTGTTATGTTTCATCCCTGGCTCGGTAATGCTGACACACACAATACTAGAAGGATTTATAACAGAGTGGCAATCACACACTTATTACATCGAATGTCTCAAGAGATAACTTATTACAGAATAATATGGCATAAGGCTATCTAACACGATAACATCGGAAATCTTGGAAGATAACTGAGTCCATCAACTCCAACAGCATAGCTGAGTGCATGACAAACGACCTAGCGCACCTTACTCTTCTTCTGAAAAGTCTGCAACATGACATGTTGCAGCCCGAAACGGGTCAGCACATGGAATATGCTGGCAAGATAACACAGTAGAGCAAGTAACAGAGTAAAGGCTAACACTACATGCATATAAGGTTGGTGGAGGCTCTAAGGTTAAAGTTTTTGCATAAATCCAATTTTTCCCTACAACAAAGGAATAACTTTTATTTTAACTATCATGGTAGTTGAAACATCATTGAGAAGGTTCCTCCAACTCAATCCCAATTAAAGTAGTCATTAACAACCCACAAAATTAATTTTAGAGTGATGAGATCAACCAATAACTCCTCCGTTGGATTTCTCGCACTGCATAGTGTTTGAGAAACGGATGACCGAGACATAGTCTTTCAAAAGCATTTACTCTTTACCCCGGGTGGACCGGTACACCTACTTTCCCCTACATCTGCTAGTCCACCACTGAAAGAGCTCACACAACATACTCAACTATGCCAGAGCCCATAATGGCATTGTGGCTGCACACGGAAGTTTCTAGCATGAATAGTCTTATGATCCCTTTGAGCCTGGGTAGCATTCCATAGGATAATCAGACGGTTCCTCCGGGATTTCATAGGACAACACTGGATTCTCCCGGTGCCGTGCAACCAATCCACCCAAGTGTGTATTAAAGTAGCCACCTTAAGTTGAACCATTAATTAGCAATATCACATCTGTCATGGATACTCTCAAACCCAATCCACGTCTACAAGCATATCATGGCAACCTAAGCATAACGTAAAAGTAACTCCCAAGGGTTTGAAAATAATGCAGGTAATAGGTTCTACCTCAATCTACTTCCCAGACTCACATGTTAAGAGATCCTACTCTTGCAATGTGTGAGAGTTTGATCTAATGCATAAAAACTGGGTAATAAAGGGTATGATCAAAGTGTTACTTGCCTTGCTGACGATTCGCAAATCCTAGGAACTCGTAGTAGCACGCTTCACACTCCGGGAATTCTATCGCAAGCAAACAATAGCATACATAAGCAACCAAGCAAAGATGCATGGGTAAAACTCAAATAAGAAGATCTAACCAGAAAGTTCAAGTGAAGAACTCCGGTTTGGAAAAAGAATCAAATCAAACGGAGCAACAGAACTCAAACTACGAAAGAAACAAGATCCGTTTACTAGATTGAACTAAAGTCAAATTTTACAGTACCAAACCTTGTTCAAGTTGGTTAAACGGAAAGAGGGCTTAGATACGAAGATCTAGGCACTTGAATCGCCTGATTCCGACTTACGAGCGAAAAGAAAAACTAAAACAAAGATCAGGGCAGAAATCGCGATCGAAAATAATCGCGGAAAAACCTTGAAAAAGAAAAACTGACGAACAAGCTAACGAACAAACGTTCGTTGTCTCTGACTAACGGGCGAACAACGTTCGTTAAAGCGAACGTACGGATGAACGTTCGCTATTTAACTAAACCCACGGAAAACCAAAACTAAACCTAAAAAACGAGATCTAGGGTTCTAAAAAAACCGATCGGTTTTCCGAGAAAAACCGGCGGCGGCGGCGGCTACCTCGGCGGGCGGCGGAGACAGCGTCCGGCGGGGGGGGGGGGGGGG
>LR738715.1:272559197-272579473 GCA_902687465.1 Secale cereale
CAGGCGGCGGCATGCATCGGCGGCGGCGGCGGCGCGGATCGGGCGCGGCGGCGCCTAGGGTTAGGGCGGCGGGGCGGGGTGGGCTGCGGGGCTCGGTGGCTCAGGCTTTAAAATACCAAGATTGATTTTAATATTTTTCCTCCAAAATTTCTTTTGTTTTGGAGAAGTCATATTATCTCCACTCATATATTTAATTATGAAATATTTTTCGGAGTGAAAAACAATTAAAACCAAAGTGATCCTCGCAACGATATTTGAGAAAACTCAAATATGAAAACGGTAAAATCCCCAACTCTCTCCGTGGGTCCTTGAGTTGCTTAGAATTTCGAGGATTGCAACACACGAATGCAAATAAAATATGATATGCAAGATGACCTATGTATAACATTTCAAATTGAAAATTTGGGATGTTACATTGCGTGAGGTCACAGAGGGGGGCACAACCCCCCTGGGCGCACATGGGCCTCCTGGGGCGCCCAGATGGATTATGCCCACCTCGGGCCTCTACTCTGGTACTTCTTTTGTCCACTGGTTGTCTTCTCGTCTAGAAAAAATCACCAAAAAGTTCCACTACATTTGGACTCCGTTTGATATCAATTTTCTGCGAAGTAAAAAACAAGCAAAACAACAACAACTGACATTGGGCACTATGTCAATAGGTTAGTCCCAAAAAATGATATAAAGTTGCTATAAAACGATTGCAAAACATCCAAGAATGATAATATAACAGCATGGAACAAGCAAAAAAAAATTAGATACGTTTGAGACGTATCCACATCCCCAAGTTTAATTCCTACTCGTCCTCGAGTAGGTAAATGATAAAAAACTGAATTTTTGATGCGGAATGCTGCCTAACATGTTCATCACATATTCTTTTCTTTATAGCATGGACATTTGGACTTTTATATGATTCAAAGCAATAGTCTTGTTTTGATGGTTTCAATACTCTATCATACCAACAAGCAACCACGTCTTTCAAAATATCAACACTGAAGAAAGTTATCCCTATCCCATCATGCTCAATCTTTGATCCAATCATGCAACATATCCAAATATTAACTATATATAATGTTCAAGTGTGATAATAGTGTTTCGTAGTTGGTGCTTTATAAGAGAAGTTGAGACTCAAATAAAAATAAAAATTGCATAAAGTAAATAGATAGGACGTTCGTAGACGGAAATAGGGATTTGTGGAGGTGCCAGAGCTCGAAGCTTAAATTGAGAGATAAAAATTGGCATACTTTCCATGCTTGATATATCATAGGCGGTTCACAAACATAAAATAAAGTACATTCTTTTTCCACCATACTTTAAAATTCCACGGCTAGCTGTATCCACGGGTACCGTCCATACCAACACTTTCCAAGGAATTTATTATTTGACAACATAAAGTAAATTTATTTTTCATTTCGGGACTAGGAATCCCTATTACCGCCGTACTCGCGTGCAATGACAAGTAAATAAATATCCATATTGAGAATAACACATCTAGCATGAAAAAATATGGGCCACCCCTCGCCAATTCATGAGCGGTGCGGGCACACAAAAGGGAAGTTTATTTTGAAATTAGAGTTGGCACATACAAACTTGCTTAGGACAGCACGGAAATACCGCATATAAGTAGGTATGATTGACTCATTTGGCACAACTTGGGTTTTAGGATTTGGATGCACAGGTAGTATTTCTACTTAGTACAAGGTGAAGGCTAGCAAAAAGATTGAGAATCGACCAACCAAGGAACGTAAACCATCATAAAAGTACATTAAACATAACTAACACCGAATAATGCAACACAAGTATGATGTAATTTCATTGCATAACTATTGACTAAAGCAAAGTTACTCATCAACATTACTCACATATCACTGTCATCATATCTCAAAACTATTATAAAGAATCAAGTTTATCATATCCAATGATCTTCATGAAAGGTTTTTATTATATCCCTCTTGAATATCTATCACTTTGGGACTAAATTTACATATTACCATTGCTACTAACAAGCTCTCAAATAAATTTAAGTGAAGCACGAGAGCAAATGACAAACTACTCCAAAAAGATATAAGTGAAGATCAAATGAGTAGTTAACTAAATAGGTAGTTGTGTGAGGACTCTCTCTTATTAAAAAAATACTTTCAGACCTAAGCATTTTATTCAAATATCAAGCAAAACAAAATCAAATGACATTTCAAGAATTGGACATATTGTGAAGAAGCAAAAACTTAGGCTCAACCGATACGAACCGATAATTGTTGATGAAGAAATGTGGGATACCTACCGGTGCATCCCCAAGATTAGATGCTTGAGACTTCTTGAAATATTAACTTGGGATGCCTTGGGCATCCCCAAGCTTGAGCTTTTGTGTCTCCTTAATTCCTTTTATATTTCGGTTTTCTAAATCTCAAAAACGATATTGTTGAAGACGAAAGAGGGGATGCTCTCGGGGGGATGAACCCCAAACACGCAACGGAACTCGGATCCTTTTCAAAAACGACGGGGCCAGCTTCGCCCCTCAATCCGGATCACGCTTGGCCGGGTCGCTCCACCCGGCCACGTCCCTTGACCCGGCCAGACTCTCCGATCCGGCCTGATAACTCGACTCGGCCCCAACAACCAGCTCAAGACAGCTGGACCCGGCATGTCAAAACTTCCCCAACAAGCCAGTGCTACTTCTTGAGCTTGCGTTGTATTCCCTCGAAGAGGAAAGGGTGATGCATCACAGTAGTGTAAGTATTTCCCTCAGTTTTTGAGAACCAAGGTATCAATCTAGTAGGAGACCACGCGCGAGTCCCTCGTACCTGCACAAACTAATAAGAACCTTGCAGCCAACGCGATAAAATGGGTTGCCAATCCCTTCTCGATTACTTACAAAAGTGAGATATGATAGAATTGATAAGATAATACTTTTGGTATTTTTGATATGGAAACAGAAAGTAAATAATGAAAATAAACAAGGCGACATAAATTGGCAAGCTGACAGGAAACTAATATGATGAAGATAGACCCGGGGCCATAGGTTTCACTAGTGGTTTCTCTCATGAAAGCGGATTTCTACGGTGGGTGAACAAATTACTGTCGAGCAATTGATAGAAGAGCGCATAGTTATGAGAATATATAGGCATGATCATTGTATATAGGCATCACGTCTGTGACAAGTAGACCGAAACGATTCTGCATCTACTATTATTACTCCACACATTGACCGCTATCCAGCATGCATCTAGAGTATTAAGTTCATAAGAACAGAGTAACGCCTTAAGCAAGATGACATGATGTAGAGGGATAAACTCAAGCAATATGATATAAAACCCATCTTTTTATCCTCGATGGCAACAATACAATACGTGCCTTGCTGCCCCTGCTGTCATTGGGAAAGCACACTGCAAGATTGAACACAAAGCCAATCACTTCTCCCATTGCAAGAGCTATAGATGTAGTAGGCCAAACCAAACCGATAATTCGAAGAGACTTGCAAGGATATTTAAATCATACATAAAAGATTTCAGAAAAGAATCCAATATTGTTCATAGATAATCTTGATCATAAACCCACAATTCATTGGATCTCGACAAACACACCGCACAAAGATTACATCGAATAGATCTCCTCGAAGATCAAGGAGAACTTTGTATTGAGATCCAAAGAGAGAGAAGAAGCCATCTAGCTAATAACTATGGACCCGAAGGTTTGTGGTAAACTACTCACAACTCATCGGAGAGGCTATGGAGTTGATGTAGAAGCCCTCCGTGATCGATGCCCCCCTCCGGCGGAGCTCCGAAACAGGCCCCAAGATGGGATCTCACGTGTACAGAAGGTTACGGCGGTGAGGGTTTCGTTGGTGTCCTCGATGTTTTCAGGGTATGGGAGTATATATAGGCTGAAGAGGCACGTCAGGGGAGCCACAGGGGGCCCACGAGGGTGGGGGCGCGCCTACCCCCATGGGCACGCCCCTGCCCTCGTGGCCGCCTCTCTTGCTTCCTGGCGTGTACTCCAAGTCTTCTGTGTTGATATCGTTCCAAAAATAATTCTCTCAAAGGTTTCATTCCACTTGGGCTCCGTTCGATATTCCTTTTCTGCGAAACACTAAAATAGGCAAAAAAACATCAATTTGCACTAGGCCTTGGGTTAGTAGGTTAGTCCCAAAATAATATAAAAGTGTATAATAAAGCCCATTGAACATCCAAAACAGAATATATAATAGCATGGAACAATCAAAAATTATAGATATGTTGGAGACATAGCAAGCATCCCCAAGCTTAATTCCTGCTCGTCCTCGAGGAGATAAATGATAAAAATAGAATTTTTGATGTGGAATGCTGACCAACATAATTCTCAATGTAATTTTCTTTATTGTGGCATGAATGTTCAGATCCGAAAGATTCAAGACAAAAGTTTAATATTGACATAAGAGTAATAATACTTCAAGCATACTAACAAAGCAATCATGTCTTCTCAAAATAACATGGCCAAAGAAAGTTATCCCTACAAAGTCATATAGTCTGGCTATGCTCTATCTTCATCACTCAAAATATTTAAATCATGCACAACCCCGGTTTCAGCCAATCAATTGTTTCACACTTCAATTTTTTCAAACTTTTCAACCTTCACTCAATACATGAGCGTGAGCCATGGATATAGCACTATAGGTGGAATAGAGTGGTGGTTGTGGAGAAGACAGAAGAGGAAGATAGTCTCACATCAACTAGGCGTATCAACGGGCTATGGAGATGCCCATCAATAGATATCAATGTGAGTGAGTAGGGATTGCCATGCAACGGATGCACTAGAACTATAAGTGTATGAAAGCTCAACAAAAGAAACTAAGTGGGTGTGCATCAAACTTGCTTGCTCACGAAGACCTAGGGCATTTTGAGGAAGCCCATCATTGGAATATACAAGCCAAGTTCTATAATGAAAATTCCCACTAGTATATGAAAGTGACAAAACAAGAGACTCTCTATCATGAAGATCATGGTGCTATTTTGAGGCACAAGTGTGGAAAAAGGATAGTAACATTGTCCCTTCTCTCTTTTTCTCTCATATATTTTTTTCTTTCCTTTTTTCTTTGGGCCTTTTCTCTCTTTTTTACTTTTTCTTTCCCCCCTTTTTATGGCCCTTTTTTCTCTTTCTTTTTTCTTTTCTTACGTACGAAGTCTCATCCCGACTTGTGGGGGAATCGTAGTCTCCATCATCCTTTCATCACTGGGATAATGCTTTAGTAATGAGGATCATCACACTTTTATTTACTTACAACTCGAAGCTAGAACAAAAGATGACTCTATGCGAATGACAA
The DNA here is from genome assembly GCA_902687465.1 of Secale cereale. Taxonomy (NCBI): domain Eukaryota; kingdom Viridiplantae; phylum Streptophyta; class Magnoliopsida; order Poales; family Poaceae; genus Secale; species Secale cereale. The sequence continues at coordinate 272,564,491 of LR738715.1, forward strand.
TGATGAATCGTGTCATACGAACGGAACGGTGGAAAGTTGCATGGCAATATATCTTTGAATGGCTATGGAAATGCCATGATAGGTAGGTATGGTGGGTGTTTTGAGGAAGGTATATGGTGGGTGTGTGGTACCGGTGAAAGTTGCGCGATACAAGAGAGGCTAGCGATGGTGGAAGGGTGAGAGTGCGTATAATCCATGGACTCAACATTAGTCATAAAGAACTCATATACTTATTGCAAAAATCTACAAGTCATCAAAAAAAGTATTCAACGCATGCTCCTATGGGAAGGGTTGGTAGGAGTTAACCATCACGCGATCCCGACCTCCACACAAATGATGACACTCAATAAATAAATCATGCTCCAACTTCATCACATAACGGTTCACCATACATGCATGCTACGATAATCACAAACTTTAACAAAAGTGTTACTCAAATTCACAATTACTCCACTAGCATGACTCTAATATCACCATCCTCATATATCAAAACAATCATCAAGCATCAAACTTCTCATAATATTCAATGCACTTTTATATGAAAGTTTTTACTATTCCCATCTTGGATGCCTATCATATTAGGACTAGTTTTATAACCAAAGAACATTACCATGCTGTTCTAAGAGACTCTCAAAAAGGTATAAGTGAAGCATGAGAGATCAATAATTTCTACAAAATAAAACCAACACCGTGCTCTAAAAGATATAATTGAAGCACTAGAGCAAAACTATCTAGTTCAAAAGGTATAAGTGAAGCACATAGAGTATTCTAATAAATTCCTATTCAAGTCTATCTCTCTCAAAAGGTGTGTCCAGCAAGTATGATTTTGGTAAACTAAAAAGCAAAGACTCAAATCATACATGACGCTCCAAGCAAAACACATGTCATGTGGTGAATAAAAATATAGTCTCAAGTAAAGTTACCAATAGATGAAGACGAAAGAGGGGATGCCTTCCCGGGGCATCCCCAAGCTTAAGCTTTTGGTTGTCCTTGAATTTTACCTTGGGGTGCCTTGGGCATCACCAAGCTTAGGCTCTTGCCACTCTTTGTTCCATAGTCCATCAAATCCTTACCCAAAACTTGAAAACTTCACAACACAAAACTTAGCCAAAAATCTCGTGAGCTCCGTTAGTATAAGAAAAAAAACCATACTCAATGGTACTGTAATGAAATCATTCTTTGTTTATGTTGGTGTTAAACCTACTGTATTCCAACTTCTCTATGATTCATACCCCTCGATACTACTCATAGATTCATCAAAATAAGCAAACAACACACGAAAAACAGAATCCTTCAAAAACAGAACAGTCTGTAGCAATCTCTAACTTTCGAATACTTATGTTACTCTAAAAAAATTGATCTAAATTTGTGGACATGAGGAATTTGTCTATTAATCATCTGCAAAAAGAATCAACTAAAAATCACTCTCCAGTAAAAAATGGTAGCTAATCTCGTGAGCACTAAAGTCTCTGTTTTTTACAGCATGATCGCATAAACTTCACACAAGTCTCCCCAAAGGTTCTACTTGGCACAAACGCTAATTAAAACACAAAACCACATCTAAACAGAAGCTAGGTGCAATATTTATTCCTAAACAGAAGCAAAAACAAACAAAATAAAATTGGGTTGCCTCCCAACAAGCTCTATCGTTTAATGCCCCTAGCTAGGCATGATACAAGAATAGATCTAGGTATTGCCATCTTTGGCAGGCAATCCATAAGTGGCTCTCATAATACTCCCTCCGTCCGTAAATACTTGTCATCAAAATAAATAAAAGAGATGTATCTAGATGTATTTTAGTTCTACATACATCACTTTTTGTTCATTTTGATGACAAGTATTTCCGGATGGAGGGAGTAGATTCATAAGGTAATTTGATTTTCTTTCTAGGAAAGTGTTCCATGCTTTTCCTTAACGGAAATTGGAATCTAATATTTCCTTCTTCATATCAATAATTGCACCAATTGTTCTAAGGAAAGGTCTACCCAGAATAATATGACATGTAGGATTGCAATCTATATCAAGAACGATGAAATCTACGGGCACATAATTCCTATTTGCAACAATAAGGACATCATTAATCCTTCCCATAGGTTTCTGATAGTAGAATCCGCAAGATGCAAATTTAATGAACAATCATCAAGTTCATGGAAACCTAACATATCACACAAAGCTTTTGGAATTGTGGAAACACTAGCACCCAAATCACACAAAGAAAATCATTCATGATCTTTAATCTTAATTTTAATAGTAGGTTCCCACTCATCATAAAGCTTTCTTGGGATAGAAACTTCTAATTCAAGTTTTTATTCATAAGATTGCAATAAAGCATCAACTATGTGTTTGGTAAAAGCTTTATTTTGACTATAAGCATGCGGAGAATTTAGCCTGGATTGCAACAAGGAAATACAATCTATTAAAGAGCAATTATCATAATTAAATCCCTTGAAATCCAAGATAGTAGGTTCATTGCTATGTAAAGATTTGACCTCTTCAATCGCACTTTTAACAATTTTAGCATCAAGATCTAAAAACTCCTAATCATTGGGACGCCTTTTAACTAAGGTAGACTCATCTTCAGTCCCATCTTTATCAAGATTCATGCTAGAAAACAAGGATTTAATAGGAGACACATCAATTACTTCCCACTCTTCCGGTTTAGCGACCATCTTATTAACTAAGGTGGCTTGCTTGTCCGATATTTGGGCTATTAAGTTCTCAAGATGAGCAAACCGAGATTTCAAACCATAAAATTCGAGTGCTCAGTCTCGAATTCTGCCCGCAGAAGGGACTCAGCATCACACATCTTGCCGAGCTCGGTCTTGTGAGCCGCCGGCTGGTCCGCCAGCTCCTTGGCCAGGCGGTCGCGGTCCTAAGCAGCGAGACCACGCTCCCGCTCCATAGCGGCCAGCTCCGTCTGGGCCTCGCCCAGCTGGTTGCGGAGGCCGGCTGCGACCGCTGGCAAGGGAGAAAGAAAAAGAACGAAGGTCAGCAGCAAAAAACATAACCTTGGAGTTCCAAGCCGCCTGCTCAGCAGCCGGCTCGGAACTCGGGGACTACACCCAGCGGGTGCGCTGACGCGCCCCCGCAAGGAGAAGAGGAGGCACTCACCTTGGCTGTCTACCAAGGCAGTCTGCAGCTGCGCCAGCTCCTGGCGATGAGCGTTGTATGAGGCCACGGGGAGGTTGTGGTACTCCTGCAACAAGAAGCAAGATCAGATCAGGATGTACACTTTGGAGTTCCAAGCCGCCTGCTCAGCAGCCGGCTCGGAACTCGGGGACTACACCCAGTGGGTGCGCTGACGCGCCCCCACGGAAAAATTTGAAGGAATAAAAATAGAGGAAAACGAAACACACTTACCCGAATGGAGGACCGCGTGGCGATGAACTCCTGCATCGCCGTCTGCACGACGTTGCCCAAGGAGTTCATGCGGTCTAGGACGTCCCACGACGCGACGATCCACGCGCCGCCTCCTCCGGATCTCTAGCTCGATGGCGCCACGCTGGTCGCCTCGTTCTCCGGCGCGGACGAGCTGGCCCCGCCAACCTCCACCTGCTGGGGCATAGAAGCTGCCCTCGCAAGGCGCCGGCGGGCTGGGCCTCGGGGGGGCCGGTTGCGGGCCAGCCACCAGCACGCCCCCAACCGGCGGCACCTCCGTCCCCACTGGCCGGCTGCCCTGCTCCCCAGCAGGGAGCGCGGGGGGCGGTGGCGGCGTCTCCAAGATGACGAATTCGTCTCCCCATCGCCTAGAGCCGGCTGCTCGTCAGCAGCCGGCGCCTGGGCAGATGGCTCCTGAGACCCTGACGCCGGGCGGACGACAAGGCCCGCTGGCTGCTGGGGGCCCTTTCCCCCATCTCGGACGCGGGCGGCGTCTGCCTCGGCCTTCTTGGCGGCTTCGGCCTCCGCCTGGGCGGCGGCATCGGCCGCCGCTCGCTCACGCTCCGTGGCCTCGCACTCCGCGCACGCCTCGCGGGCGTTCCTCTCTGTCGCCTCCCGGAGCGCGGTGGCAGGATCCACGCGAGGGGGCGCAGGAGGGGCATCTGGGCCTCCCACTACAGAGCCCGCTGGCACCCGCGAGAGGGAAAGCGGCGCGCTGCACGGACGTCCCGAAGAAACAAAGAATCAAGCAAGAAGGGATCAGCTGTGAAAAAAAGAATAAGACGCAAAGAAGTAATGAAGGATACTTACCCGGACACGACCGGCCTGGCCTTGGGCTTCTTCGGCATGTTCGCCCTGGCGGCCGCCTCCTGACGCCTCGTGGCGGCGGTTGACAGTCGAATCTTCTTGGGTGGGGCACCAGTCGGCCCTAACGAGGACCACCGTTTCCCACCACCGGCTGTGCCAGACGGTCCCGCCTGCTGGCTGGCATGGACGGGTGCCTCCTCCATCCCCTCATCATCATCCGGCCAGCTCTCGAGACCGCCTTCTGGTAGGGCGCCAGACGGCTGGTCCCCGCCGCCCGTCACCTCTTCCTCCTCCATGGCGGCGGCAGCCCCAAGATCGGGGTCGCTCGTATCGCTCTGGGAGCGATCCGGCTCTAGGGGCGGCCCAGTTGGTTGGAGCCCGGCACCGGCTGGCCTGGGAAGATCTGAACCAAGTATTAGCACCAGACGGCTACAACAGCCGGATAAAGAAGAAAGAAAAAATGACAAAAAACTTACTGCGGGCGGCTGGTTGCTGCGGCTGTACGGAGCTTTGCCGAAGGCCCAGCCGGAATTGGAGACTTGGCAGCTGGAGATGTGGTTCACCAGCCGGGCCACCTCCCCGTAGGGCAGGGGCTTGGTGTAGGTCCGGCTGGGGTCTCGGCGCCCGCTCATGTCACAGATGAGGTGGGGCCGGCGCTGCAGCGGCAGCACCAGGTGCTCAGCAAACGTGAGTAGAAGATCTGTGAAGTCCAGGCCCTCGTTGTCTCTCAGCCCCCGGAGACGGCGCAGGGCAACGGAGGCGCCTTCAGTAAGGGCGACGGGCCGGGTCCTCCAGGAGTCCCAAGGCTCAGCAGGCAGCCCCGGCACCCACTCTGGCAGGCAGATGAAATCTTGCTCGGGGTCGACGTTGGAGACGTAGAAGTACGTCTTCTGCCATTGCTTCACCGATCCAATGAGTTTCGGCGCTGGGAAGAAGTTCTTCGCCCCGGTGCGCTTCACAGCAATGCACCCCCCACACTGAGCGGCCACGCTCTGGACGGCGGTGCCGAGCTTCACGTAGAAGAGCTCCGTCCAGAGCTTGATGGTAGGAAGGATGCCGAGATAAGCCTCGCAGAGAACGACGAAGGAAGAAATGGTCGTCACCGTGTTTGGCGTGAGGTGGTGAGGTTGGATGTGGAAGAAGTCGAGGAAGGAGCGGAAGAAGCCGCTCGCCGGCAGGCCAAACCCGGACGGAAAGTGCGAGCGGAAGATGACCCGCTCGCCTTGTTGCGGGGCCAGCCTGATCTCTGTCACCGGCGCCAGGCGCACGGCGACCCTGTCGGCCGGCGGCAGCTTCCGCGACCGTCGGAGGACGTCCACGTGCTCTTGCAAGACATCGCTGCCGTCCCATTGGTCGTGGCGTCGGGGAGGCGCTGGACCAGACATGGCTCGGGCGGTGGTTCGCTGTGACGGCGACGAGGAAGAGCGAGGAAGAAGATTAAGGATGGGGGAGAGTGAGCGCGAGAGCGGCGCCAGCCCTCTCCCCCGGCCTATATATAGGCCCGGGCGACGAAGGCGAGGGGTCGGGCGTGGGCTTAACGGCTCCACGTCCCGCACGACCCCCGATTTTCTCGCGCCTAATCTGCGCGCATTAAATGCGCGTGGGAGGGTAATCGATTACCCGAGCCATTGTGGATCCGCGCGGGGCCCGAGGCCCTTAGTGGCGGGCCCCGGCCCACTGTTACGTCCTGTCACGCGCGTGGGCTGGCAGGCCGATGCGACAGGACGGTGTCGCGTGGGCGTTGGCAACGGTCCGCGGGCCTATTCGACTGTCCGCTGACCAGGCGGCGTCTTCCCGCCGAAGATTCTGAGATGACGGTTCGGCTGCCAGGAGCCGGCTCCAGCGACACAGAGCCGGCCGTCGGCAGACGGACTCCTTTAGCAGACAAGCGAAAGATGATGGGCCTGCCTGAGGGGGGAAGCTGCTGGAACCCCTCGGCATCTCCAACACCCGCCTCGGAGTTCCACCAGCTTCGGGGACTACTGTCGGAGATATTGACCATGGGTACCCTCGGCGCCTACCCTTGGTGTTTTAAGACAAATGACAACCGCTTGGTCCGCTGCGGCCGTCTCCTCCTCGAGCCACCTACTAGGGTAGCCTGCCCTAGGAGCCGGCTGCCAGCAGGCGGCAGGGACCCAGCAGGCGGCGATACCAACACCGCCTGCCAGCAGACGGCCCCGCACTCCTTCCTCGGGGAACACGCTGAGGGGACCCCTGCGCGGCGGAGGCGTGGCTACAGGAGAACATGTCCTTAGAAGATCTGTAAGGGTGTGGCTACAGTGGCTGCGTACCTTGTAAATATCCCCTAAGCAGCGGGTCACTGTAGCCACGAAGCTCGTGACCAAGCAACGGTCAGAGGAGGTCACGATCCCACTACCCGCAAATGGCGGGGCCAGCGGGCGGCTGGCCCCATCGGTCAGCGGGTAAGCTCACGAACAAGCCGCCCCCGGCAGGCGGCCAGGGGAGACGGCCGTCTAGTAGCAGACGGCAAACCCCACCCTAGAAGTTCGAGCCTCATCAAGATGACGGGACAGGGCGAGGCGGCAGCGTACGGCGAGGGGCGATGGCACTGTAGCCATCTCCTTCTTGACAAGGCTGTCGTCAGCAAAAGCATCCCCACAGTGAAAGACAATCACGAGGGGCCCGCGGGCGGCGGGCCCCAGCAGACAGGCGGCAAGGCCGGTGCCAGAAGACACTGACGGCTGGGTGCCACGCCGTCGAGTTTACCATTGTACCCCTGGGGGGTAGGCCTATATAAACCCCCCAGGGTCCTCCATGAGGGGGGGTTGGTTGTTGGAAGATCACAAGATTAAACCCTAGATAGAGAGCGGAGGTGAGCTAGCCTTGTTCACCCTCTTCCTTTGAACCTCACAGCTCAAGGAGCAATCTTGTATCTACTTTAGTGCTATCAGTCATGACGCGGAGCCCCCCGCGGAGCAGGACTAGGGGTGTTATCTCCTCGGAGAGCCCCGAACCTAGGTAAGATTCGTAGGCGTCCTAAGTATCGCTTTATCCCACTTCCCGAGCCCGACGACGTTCTTTTGACCCCATGCATGAAAAGCCATACATTGGCATATGTCGTCCCAAAACTCCGACAGTGCGCCCCCACCCTCGTGGGCCCCATGTTTCTCCACCGACGTACTTTTTCCTCCTCTATATACCCATATACCCTGAAAACATCGAGGAGCACGAAGAAACCCCAATTCCACCGCTGTAACCTTCTATTCCCGTGAGATCCCATCTTGGGGCCTGTTCTGGAGCTCCGCCAGAGGGGGCATCGATCACGGAGGGCTTCTACATCAACACCGTAGCCTCTCCGATGAGTTGTGAGTAGTTTACCACAGACCTTTGGGTCCATAGTTATTAGCTAGATGGCTTCTTCTCTCTCTTTGGATCTCAATACAAAGTTCTCCTCGATCTTCGAGGAGATCTATTCGATGTAATCTTTTTGCGGTGTGTTTGTCGAGATCCAATGAATTGTGGGTTTATGATCAAGATTATGTATGAACAATATTGGATTCTTTTTTGAAATCTTTTATGTATGATTATAATATCCTTGCAAGTCTCTTCGAATTATTGGTTTGGTTTGGCCTACTACATCTATAGTTCTTGCAATGGTAGAAGTGCTTGGCTTTGGGTTCAATCTTGCGATGTCCTTTCCCAGTGACAGCAGGGGCAGCAAGGCACGTATAGTATTGTTGCCATCGAGGATAAAAAGATGGGGTTTATATCATATTGCTTGAGTTTATCCCTCTACATCATGTCATCTTGCTTAAGGTGTTACTCTGTTCTTATGAACTTAATACTCTAGATGCATGCTGGATAACGGTCGATGTGTGGAGTAATAGTAGTAGATGTAGAATCGTTTCGGTCTACTTGTCACGGACGTGATGCCTATATACAATGATCGTGCCTAGATATTCTCATAACTATGCGCTTTTCTATCAATGGCTCGATTGTAATTTGTTCACCCACCATATAATTCTGCTATCATGAGAGCTACCACTAGTGAAACCTATGGCCCCCGGGTCTATTCTGATCATATTAATCTTCCATCTACTTTTCTTTGCATTATTTACTTTCTGTTCTTATACCAAAAATACCAAAAATATTATCCTATCCTATCTATCAGATCTCGCTCTCGTAAGTGACCGTGAAGGGATGGACAACCCCTTATCATGTTGGCTGCGAGGTTCTTATTTGTTTGTGCAGGTGCGAGGGACTTGCATGTGGTCTCCTACTGGATTGATACCTTGGTTCTCAAAAACTAAGGGAAATACTTACGCTATTGTGCTGCATCACCCTTTCCTCTTCGAGGGAATAAAACGCAAGCTCGAGAAGTAGCAAGAAGAATTTTTGGCGCCGTTGTCGGGGAGATCTACGCAAAAGTCATATACCAAGTACCTATCACAAACCCTTATCCCTCGCACCACATTATTTGCCTCTCGTTTTCCTCTCCCCCACTTCACCCTTGCCATTTTATTCATCCTTTTTCCGTTCGTCTTTTTGCTTGCTTGTGTTGCCATGTGCCTTCTATTTGCTTGCATCTTCGCTTGCTAAATTATGGATCCTCATCCACTTGCTAATCTTTTTAAGATATCTGATTATGATGAACCAATTGCTAGTGAGCTGCATGCACTAGATTATCTTTATGAGGTTTTGCTTGAAATTCGTGAATCTAAAAAGTGTGATGAAGTGTTGAAAGAGGAAAATTATGAAGTGATTCATGATAGTTCCTTGATTGAGAAGCATGATTGCAATGATGTTATTATAAATTCTATTAATGTCAATTGTGCTAATTATATGCAAAACCCTAAGCTTGGGGATGTTAGTTTTGCTATGTCTACTACTTGTTGCAATGACCATGATTGGGGTGATTCTTCTTATGATCTTGAAAATTTATTTAAGCCCCATGATATATATGAGATTGGTAATAATGTTTGCAATAATATTCAAAGTGGGTTTGGAAGAGTGTCAACTTTAGATCCCACATATTTGGGGAATGTTCAATCTTATGAATTTTTTGATAAAAGTGGGTTTGGAGAGGTCATGACTTTAGTTAATGTTAATCCCGCTATTTTGGAAGAGTGTAAACTTCGCATGCATGTGGATCGTGTTGAGAATATGTTATGTGATAGCTATACTGTTGAATTTGCTTATGATCCTACATGCAATTATTATGAGAGAGGAAAATATGGTTGTAGAAATTTTCATGTTACTAAATTACCTCTCGTTATGTTGAGATTGCTATTGTTTCTTTCTTCTTCCTTGCATATGCTAGATCTTGCTTGTCTTTCTAATTTGTTTTCCTATAAATATCCTATGCATAGGAAGCATGCTAGACTTATATGTGTTTGTCACATATTCAATGATGTTCTCTTTGTACTTTAATCCTTGTCTTCATGTGAGCATCATTAAAATTATCAATACCTAGCTAGGGGCGTTAAACGATAGCGCTTGTTGGGAGGCAACCCAATTTTATTTTATTTGTTTTTGCTTCTGTTTAGCAATAAATAATTCATCTAGCTTCTGGTCAGATGTGGTTTTTTTGTTTTAATTAGTGTTTGTGCGAAGTAGAACCTTTGGGAAGACTTGGGTGAAGTCTTTGCGATCATGCTGTAAAAAACAGAAACTTTAGCGCTCACGAGATTAGCTACCATTTTTTACTCGAGAGTGATTTTAAGTTGATTCTTTTTGAAAATGGTTAATAGACAAATTCCTCACGTCCACCAATTTATTTCAGAATTTTTAGAGTTACAGAAGTATTCGAAAGTTACAGATTGCTACAGACTATTCTGTTTTTGACAGATTCTGTTTTTTGTGTGTTGTTTGCTTATTTTGATGATTCTATGAGTAGTATAGAGAAGTTAGAATACAGTAGGTTTAACACCAATATAAACAAAGAATGAGTTCGTTACAGTACCTTTGAATAGTGGTTTGTTTTCTTATACTAATGGAGCTCACGAGATTTTTGGCTAAGTTTTGTGTTGTGAAGTTTTCAAGTTTTGGGTAAGGATTTGATGGAGTATGGAACAAAGAGTGGAAGGAGTCTAAGCTTGGGGATGCCCAAGGCACCCCAAGATAAAATTCAAGGACAACCAAAAGCCTAAGCTTGGGGATGCCCCGGGAAGGCATCCCCTCTTTCGTCTTCGTGTATCGATAACTTTACTTGAGACTATATTTTTATTCACCACATGATATATGTTTTGCTTGGAGCGTCATGTATGATTTGAGTCTTTGCTTTTTAGTTTGCCACAATAATCCTTGCTGGACACACCTTTTCATAGAGATAAATATGATTTAGAATTTATTAGAATACTCTATGTGCTTCACTTATATCTTTTGAGCTAAATAGTTTTGCTCTAGTGCTTCACTTATATCTTTTAGAGTACGGTGGTGGTTTCATTTTATAGAAATTATTGACCTCTCATGCTTCACTTATATCTATTTGAGAGTCTCTTAGAACAGCATGGTAATGTGCTTTGGTTATAAAACTAGTCCTAATATGATAGGCATCAAAGATGAGTATAGTAAAAGCTTTCATACAAGTGCATTGAATACTATGAGAAGGTTGATACTTGATGATTGTTTTGAGATATGAGGATGGTGATATTATAGTCATGCTAGTGGAGTAATTGTGAATTTGAGAAACACTTGTGTTAAAGTTTGTGATTCCCGTAGCATGCACGTATGGTGCACCGTTATGTGATTAAGTTGGAGCATGATTTATTTATTGAGTGTCATCCTTTGTGTGGAGGTCGGGATCACGCGATGGTTAACTCCTACCAACCCTTCCCCTAGGAGCATGCATTGAATACTTTGTTTTGATAACTCGTAAATTTTTGCAATAAGTATATGAGTTCTTTATGACTAATGTTGAGTCCATAGATTATACGCACTCTCACCCTTCCACCATTGCTAGCCTCTCTTGTACCGCGCAACTTTCGCCGGTACCATACACCCACCATATACCTTCCTCAAAACAGCCACCATACCTACCTATCATGGCATTTCCATAGCCATTCTGAGATATATTGCCATGCAACTTTCCACCGTTCCATTCATATGACATGCTTCATCATCATCATTCACATAGAGTCATATTTTGTTCTAGCTTTGAGTTGTAATCTTTGAGTTGTAAGTAAATAAAAGTGTGATGATCTTCATTATTAGAGCATTGTCCTCTGTGAGGAAACAAAAAACAAATAAAGAGAGAAAGGCCAAAAAAAAGAGATGGCCCAAAAAAGAGAGGGGGGCTAAAAAGAAAAAAAAGAAAAGCCCCTCCAAAAAAAAAGAGACGGGATAATGCTACTATCCTTTTCCACACTTGTGCTTCAAAGTAGCACAATAATCTTCATGATAGAGAGTCTCTTGTTTTGTCACTTTCATATACTAGTGGGAATTTTCATTATAGAATTTTGCTTGTATATTCCAACGATGGGCTTCCTCAAAATTTCCTAGGTCTTCATGAGCAAGCAAGTTGGATGCACACCCACTTAGTTTCTTTGTTGAGCTTTCATACGCTTATAGCTCTAGTGCATCCGATGCATGGCAATCCCTACTCACTCACATTGATATCTATTGATGGGCATCTTCATAGCCCATTGATACGCCTAGTTGATGTGAGACTATCTTCTTCTCTTGTCTTCTCCACAACCACCACTCTATTCCACATAGTGCTATATCCATGGCTCACGCTCATGTATTGCGTGAAAGTTGAAAGGTTTGAAAGAATTAAAGTGTGAAACAATTGCTTGGCTGAAACCGGGGTTGTGCATAATTTAAATATTTTGTGTGATGAAGATAGAGCATAGACAGACTATATGATTTTGTAGGGATAACTTTCTTTGGCCATGTTATTTTGAGAAGACATGATTGCTTTGTTAGTATGCTTGAAGTATTATTATTCTTATGTCAATACAGACTTTTGTCTTGAATCTTTCAGATCTGAACATTCATGCCACAATAAAGAGAATTACATTGAGAATTATGTTGTTTAGCATTCCACATCAAAAAAAATGTTTTTATCATTTACCAACTCGAGGACGAGCAGGAATTAAGCTTGGGGATGCTTGATACTTCTCCAATGTATCTATAATTTTTGATTGTTCCATGCTATTATATATTCTGTTTTGGATGTTGAATGGGCTTTATTATACACTTTTATATTATTTTGGGGACTAACCTACTAACCCAAAGCCCAGTGTAAATTGCTGTTTTTTGCCTATTTCAGTGTTTCGCAGAAAAGGAATATCAAACGGAGTCCAAACGGAATGAAACCTTCGGGAGAGTTATTTTTGGAACGATATCTTCACGAGAGACTTGGAGTACAAGTCAGAGAAGAAACGAGGTGCCCACAAGGGGGCAGGGCATGCCCAGGGGGTAGGCGCGCCCCCTACCCTCGTGGGCCCCATGTTGCTCCACCGATGTACTTTTTCTTCCTATATATACCCATATACCCAGAAAACATCGAGGAGTATGAAGAAACCCTAATTCCACCGTCGTAACCTTATGTTCCTGTGAGATCCCATCTTGGGACCTATTCCAAAGCTCTACCGGAGGGGGCATCAATCACGGAGGGCCTCTACATCAACACCATAGCCTCTCCGATGAGTTGTGAGTAGTTTACCACAAACCTTCGGGTCCATAGTTATTAGCTAGATGGCTTCTTCTCTCTCTTTGGATCTCAATACAAAGTTCTCCTCAATCTTCAAGGAGATCTATTCGATGTAATCTTTTTGCGGTGTGTTTGTCGAGTCCGATGAATTCTGGGTTTATGATCAAGATTATCTATAAACAATATTGGATTCTTTTATGAAATCTTTTATGTATGATTATAATATCCTTGCAAGACTCTTCGAATTATTGGTTTGGTTTGGCCTACTAGATCTATAGTTCTTGCAATGAGAGAAGTGCTTGGCTTTGGGTACAATCTTGCGTTGTCCTTTCCCAGTGACAGCAGGGGCAGCAAGGCACGTATAGTATTGTTGCCATCGAGGATAAAAAGATGGGGTTTATATCATATTGCTTGAGTTTATCCCTCTACATCATGTCATCTTGCTTAAGGAGTTACTCTGTTTTTATGAACTTAATACTCTAGATGCATGATGGATAGTGGTCGATGTGTGGAGTAATAGTAGTAGATGCAGAATCGTTTCGGTCTACTTGTCACGGACGTGATGCCTATATACAATGATCATGCCTAGATATTCTCATAACTATGCGCTTTTCTATCAATTGCTCGACAATAATTTCTTCACCCACCGTAGAATTCTGCTATCAAGAGAGAAGCCACTAGTGAAACCTATTTCCCCCGGGTCTATTCTCATCATATTAATCTTCCATCTACTTTACTTTGCATTATTTACTTTCTGTTCTTATACCAAAAATATTATCCTATCCTATCTATCAGATCTCACTCTCGTAAGTGACCCTGAAGGGATTGACAACCCTTTATCGCGTTGGATGCGAGGTTCTTATTTGTTTGTGCAGGTGCGAGGGACTCACGCGTGGTCTCCTACTAGATTGATACCTTGGTTCTCAAAAACCGAGGGAAATACTTACGCTACTGTGCTGCATCACCCTTTCCTCTTCGAGGGAATACAACGCAAGCTCGAGAAGTAGCAGTGATGCACCCAATGATGCCCAAGATCAAGTTCATGACCCTGAGCAAGCTCAAGATGAAGCGCAAACTCAAGATCAAGAGCAACCTCATGACGGTGCTCAAGATGATTAAGATGATTCCCCTCAAATGCCTATTGAGGAAATTTTGGAGCGTCATGCCGCCAAGGTGGCTTCCAAGTTCGAGCGTCAACAACATGTCATGGAGAATGAGCTTGGAAGCTTGAGAAAATGGGCATATCCTTGTAGACAATTAACAAACTTTTGTGAGCATCACACATTTGTTTCTTGTGTTGAACCCCAAAAGGTACATGAAGTGCTTGATGATGTGGATTGGCTTGATGCAATGCGTGATGAACTCAACAACTTCGTGCGCGACCAAGATTGGGAATTAGTGCCAAGGCCAACTAGAATCACAATGTCATTGGAACCAAATGGATATTCAAGAACAAGCAAGATGTGAACGGGGTGGTTGTTTGAAACAAGGCAAGATTGGTGGCACAAGGCTACTCCCAAGTTGAGGGTATCGACTACGGTGAAACCTTTGCTCCCGTTGCTCATATTCAATCTATTCGCATGTTGCTTGCATATGCATCTCATCATGACTTTAAGTTCCATCAAATGGATGTGAAGATTGCATTTCTTAATGGTCCCTTGAATCAGATCGTGTATGTCAAGCAACCTTTGGGATTTGATACGTCCCCAACGTATCTATAAATTTTTATTCTTCCATACTGTTTTATTATCAATCTTGGATGTTTTATACACATTGACAAGCAACTTTATATCATTTTTTGGAACTAACCTATTAACTTACTGCCCAGTGCGAGTTCCCGTTTTTGCTTGTTTTTTTACTTTGCAGAATATCAGTACCAAATGAAGTCCAAATGCCACGAAACTTTCTGGAGATTTTTTTCTGGTGATAAGAGACCCTGGAAGCTTTGGTAGTAAGCCGCAAGGTGGAAGGGTGGCACTAGGCACCAGGGTGCGTCAGAGGCCCCAGGCGCGCCCTGGTGGGTAGTGGGGCCCATAGGCACTGTATTGACCTACCTCCGACTCTATAAAAATACTCTAAAATCCGAAAACCCTAGGGTAGTAGATGAATTAATTTTTCTGCTGCCGAGTTCCAGAACCATGAGGTCCAATCTAGAGGCCTTTTCCGGCACTCTGTCGGGGG
>LR738715.1:272579583-272596289 GCA_902687465.1 Secale cereale
GGGTTCTTCATCATCCTTACTGCCCCTCCGATTATGTGTGAGTAGTTTACCACAGACCTACGGGTCTGTAGTTAGTATGTAGATGGCTTCTTCTATCTTTTTGATCATCAATACAATGTTCTCCTTGATGTTCTTGGAGATCTATTTGATGTAATGACTTTTTGCGGTGTGTTTGCTGGGATCCGATGAATTGTGAGTTTATGATCAGGCCTATCCATGAATATTATATGAGTTTTCTCTGAACTCTTTTATGCATGATTTGCGTAGTCTCTTATTTCTTCTCTGATATATTGGTTTAGTTTGGCTGACTAGCTTGATTTTTCTTGCCATGGGAAGAGGTCATTTGTGATGGGTTCGATCTTGCGATGCTCAATCCAAGTGACAGAAGGAGACATGGCACGCATGTATCGTTTCTATCAAGGGTAACAAGATGGGATTTATTCATATGTGAGTTTATCTTGTCTACATCATGTCATCTTGCTTAAGGCATTACTTCGTTCTTTTATGAACTTAATACACTAGATGCATGTTGGATAGTGGTCGATGTGTGGAGTAATAGTAGTAGATACAGGTAGGAGTCGGTCAACTAATTGTGGACGTGATGCCTATATGCATAATCATTGCCTTGGATATCATCATAATTATTTGCTTGTCTATCAATTGCCCAACAGTAATTTATTTACCCACTTTATGATATTTTCTCGAGAGAAACCTCTAGTGAAATCTATGACCCGCGGGTCTATTTTCTGTCATATAAAAAAATACCTTCCTATAATTTTCCTTTATTTATTTTATTTCGTGTTTTAGTTAGATCTATTTATAAAAACCCATACAATTTAACATTTCTCAATACCGTTGATAGATTGACAATCCCTATATGCGCTGGGTTGCAAGTATTTGTTGTTTGTGTGCACGTGTTGTTTACATAGTGTTGCTTGGTTCTCCTACTGGATTGATAACCTTGATTTCATAACTGGAGGAAATAGTTATCTCTACTGTACTACATCATCCCCTCCTCTTTTTGAAAATCCCAACGCAGCTCACAAGTAGCAGGAAGAATTTATGGCGCCGTTGCCGAGGAGACATCATCAACATCTATCAAGTACCTACGCATAAACTCTCAACTCCTTACAATTACTTTATTTGCCATTTGTGTCTCGTTTTCATCTCCCCCGCTTCTAAAATGTTTTCGGAAAAATACAAAAATATTTCCCATTTGCCTTTTCTTGTTAGATGTCTTGTTTGCCTGTTTCAGAAACTTTCATCATGAGTGACTTTTGTATGGCAAAAACGGATGATGGTGGGACTCCTAAAATTGGAGTTCCTGCTAATCTTGATGTAAAACTTTTTTTGGGGCAAGGTAATGTTATAGGAAAAGGTGTCATCCAAGAATTCTTTATCTGCATTGGAACTTTGACTTGTGATGATGTTTCTATACTCGAAAGAACCAAAACTTATGCAGAAGCTATTTCCGCTCTTGTTCTTAAACTTGAGAGAAGATTTATTCGCACCCATCCTACCTTGCAAAGATTGTTTTATGAGATGCCTATTATAAAAGAACCTAGAGCTAAACCGGACATCTGACGTGTTAATTCCACGACAGTTGGCGCCCCTGTTGAGCAGCCGCTATTCCGCCTCCGTCATGAGCTGGAGCCTTCGAGCTGGCGTGTGCTACTACTGGATCGCTGCTCCAGGTTACCTTCGCTATTAAAACACTGGATAAGAAGAAGGCTGATGCCACCGTGGACTTCAACAATTCCTTCGAAGAGTCTTACATAACCCGGCTGATGCACAATTGGCCTGAGAGCAAGTTTGGGATTGAGCCGCTTTGTATTATTGAGAAGGTACTGCGTCAGTCTAGAAAGCAGTACGAAGCACCGCCACTACTACGAGGACAAAGGTTCTACGTACAGGACATGTGTCGTTCAAAGACATCAGGTGATATTTTTCTACGTCTATTTATTAGCGGATATTATTTTTGTCAAAAACAATTACTTTGGTCTGCAATATTGTGCAGGACAATTATTCATTACAAAGTGGCATTATATCGCGGAGATGGAGGTACGCCAGTGACATTCGGCACAGGTGTTTGTCCTTACAAAACGGACTCCCGCGCCGGCTTACGACGCCTTGGCCGATTCGCTCGTCCGCGCCGCCTTACAACGCTATGGATGACTCACTCATCTGCCCTCGTGGCGGTGCACGCATCCGCACCGGCTTACAGTGCCGTGGCCATCTCTCGCGATCGCGCCGGTTTACCTCGTCGTGGTCGTTTATGATCCGGTGCCGGTTTACAACAAGGAGGGCAACTGGCCCGTCGGCGCCGGCCGAACCATCTATTGTTCGAGCAAATCAGGTGTTATCCCTCCTATATACTTTATCAGGACATTTTAAATTTCTCTGAGCAACATTACACTGCCCTATTGGTGTTTGTTATATACAGTTCACGCGTCCGCGCCGGTTTACAACACGGGGGACAACTTGCTCATCTGCGCCGGCTTACAACACTGCGGCCGACTCATGTGTCTGTGCTGCTTCTGATGCTGCGGTCGTTTTTAC
This sequence comes from Secale cereale, assembly GCA_902687465.1. Taxonomy (NCBI): domain Eukaryota; kingdom Viridiplantae; phylum Streptophyta; class Magnoliopsida; order Poales; family Poaceae; genus Secale; species Secale cereale. Next base: position 272,582,143 of record LR738715.1, read on the forward strand.
TGTCCGCCCTGTGATCCGGTCTATTCAACATACCGGTTCAAATACATCAGGTGATATCCATCTAAATCTATTTCTCTTACTATATATCATTTTCATTAAGAAAATAAGTTGCTTTGATCAGTCTATCTGGTTATGCAGGACAACTCTATAAAGGACAACTCCCATATATGTACTCTGCCGCTGTGATCACTGAAGGGCTTCCTGTTCAAACATAGGTCGTATTCGAACCAAAGAGATCATACCCAAACTTAATGAAGGGCTTCCTGTTCAAACATAGGTCGTATTCGAACCAAAGAGAACATACCCAAACTTAATGAAGGGCTTCATGTTCAAACATAGGTCGTATTCAAACCAAAGAGAACATACCCAAACTTAATGAAGGGCTTCCTGTTCAAACATAGGTCGTATTCGAACCAAAGAGAACATACCCAAACTCACTAAAGGCTTATTGTTCAAACATAGGTCATATTCGAACCAAAGAGAACATAGCCATTCATGTTCAAACATAGGTCGTATTCGAACCAAAGAGAACACAGCCATTCTGTTCAAACATAGGTCGTATTCGAACCAAAGAGAACATGGCAAAGGCCAGTAGGTGGCAGGATCGTATCTGAATCCTAGCTTAGCCCCTATGGTCCGGTTTGTATGGTCGTATCCGAACCATAAGCTCAATGGATCGTATCTGAATCCATTGCTTGGCTAAATTTTTAAGGCCAGTAGGGGGCAGGATCGTATCCGAATCCTAGCTTAGCCCCTATGGTCCGGTTTATATGGTCGTATCCGAACCATAAGCTCAATGGATCGTATCCGAATCCATTGCTTGGCTAAATTTTGCTTTGGAGCCTGGCAGCTCGCAAAAAGCCTCGACTACATGGTTTTATTTGCAAACTTGTATTTTTGGTATTTGTGTTTTATGGTTCTTTGATCCGGAGTGGGACAACTTCAAAGTTGACCACATATCTTCAAAAATCTAGACACAGAGCATATCTTCAAAGTTGACCAGCATTATTTAAACCGGTAGTTCTTATAAACCCGGAATAATTGGGTACGCCCGAACGGAGCCAAGAGCTTCCTCAGAAACAACAATGTTCGCCGAATTAAAGATATCGAGCATACTTAATCACAGATATGAAGTATTTTTAAATACATATTGGCAGTACATGATCAGTTATAATGACCGGTGCTTATTAAACCGGCCTGGCTTTGACTATAAGTCGCCAGTATGAGACAAAATAATGACCGGTGTTTATTAACACGGCTTGGTTGTGACCAAATATCACTGGAACCGGTTTTCAAACCGGATTATATTATTCAAACCTTTAATAGCCAACATGGCTGGATTTTTACTATGGTTATCAATATTATGATTGAGGTTTTCAAGGTCGCTTTAAGCGCAATGGATATTATTTCATCGATGGAAGTGATTTATTCTACAAAGGAATAGTCCTGAGTCGCTGCAGGCTTACAACCCGGCACTTGGGGGCTATATTATTCAAATTGAGATTACATCAAATACACAAGTCTCATGTCGCTGCAAGCATGCACCATGACACTTGGGGGCTAATGCAAAGTCATTTTTTGCCCACTTTATTGAAGACCCGACTCACCACATTATAATGAGCCGGCCCTTGGGGGCTACCAATCGCTCCTGTCAACAATTCAAGGTACACAAGTATTAATCCATTATATTGAAGGGTCCACTGCTCAGTTGGTAAAGCACAAAGCTCTTAACCTTGTGGACGTGGGTTCAAACCCCACGATGGAAGTTACATTATATAATGTTATTTTCAATAATTATATCTACAAAGTCCCTGCTCATTATTGCATAATAACCCGGCACTTGGGGGCTACATGTTGCTATTCAAGTTTACATGATCATATTTTCAAAGTCCCTGCTCATTATTAAATAATGAGCAGGCACTTGGGGGCTACATAATATGGAATATTTAGTTGCATAGTGATTGGGATGAACAATCCGGATTTCTTCAAGATTATACAATGCTATTTTCAATGAAGTATATACAAAGTCCCTGCTCATTATTACATAATGACCCGGCACTTGGGGGCTACATATGTGGAATATTCAGTTTTGACTAATGACTGAGATGAACAATCTGGATTTCTTCAAGTTTGCAACGATTATATTCAAACAAGTCTTAAGATATCACTATGTTCTCCTCTTAAGACTTGGGGGCTACAGTCATGACCCGGAATTATCATTTTTTATAACCCGACAATGGTGGTAGTCATAAACCGGCAAGTTCTACATTTCCAAACCGATTGGATATCAATTGAATATTTGAAGATCAATATTTTTGTCAAGTCAGAGCATTGAAGGCCAAGTCAAATGGATTCTTTGTTTGCAATATTTTTTCTACAAACAAGTTGATTATGAAGCTGGTCTGTTGACCCGGATTTTCTAGAAGAAGGAAAGGACAAGGACTTAAGGATGGTCAGATGCCGGTTTACAAGAAATTCAGAACCCGGAGCACAACCTATTAAATTTGTTCTTGTGGTTATTTTGCAACATAAGTTTACCATGGATAAATCCAAGCTAAACTTGGGGGCTAATGTCGGGGATATACCCCGCGGTATGAACCGGCCGGAATTATGACCCGGACCGGACTTGGTGGTTTACTTGAGACGGTTTACACTTGGCAATTTATTGGTAACCCGGCAGGTGGATCATGGATGACAAGGCCCAAGGCCCAGAAGGCCGGTTCATGTATGGTGGGCCGGTTTATGAAGAAAGCACAAGGGATATTCTTCTACAAAGGAAGCAAGACTAGGACTCCTTGTAATAAAGCAATCTTAATCCTATTAGGACTCTGCATGTAACCCACCCCTTCAACATATATAAGGAGGGGCAGGGCTCCCCAAAGAGGGGGGAGAAGTTGAGACAAGTTTCTAGGGTTAGACACCAAGAGTCGGTTTGCCGGCGACACCACAAAGATCATAATGAGATCTAGCCTCAAACAACACGTAGGGCTATTACCGGATGATGTTTCTCGGGGCCCGAATCTGTCTAAATCCGTGTCTTGCATCGCGTCTCTCGATTCCGCTCAACCCCTCTCAAGCTACTACATAGATGCGCGGCCTCACGACTAAGTCCGCTAAACCGGACATCTGACGTGTTAATTCCACGACACCTTGTCCTTATGAATGAACTCGATCAAATAGTACGGGAAGCTTGGGAGATCTTTGAATTTTATGGTGTGAACCATGAAAAAATGGTCATAGATGAGATACTTTATAATGGAGATTATATGTTAAGACATTTTCTTGGTGATGATCGCATTTTTTATGCGAACCTTAAGAAGGAGGTTCCTTCTTTGAGTATGATCCAACACGTTTTCAATGATGTTATTCAACATTATTCTTGGACCGTGACCAGTAATCAAAAGGGACTTGCCGAAGAACAACTTGTTAATGCTAAAATTTATATGGATAATGTGTTTCATGTTATATTTGAAAAGCCTCCCGATGATAGGGCATCTAAGAAAAATAAGAAGAAAGGTGATAAGACCTAGAAACTATGCAATATGCCTAGCTAGGGGCGTAAAACAATAGCACTAGTTCGGAGGCAACCCAATAGTTATCTTTTGATTGTTTTTTATTTTCTTTATGTTTTCCGATAAATACACAATTATGCTATGGTTTTGATTATGTTTTGGTGTTTTAATTAGTGTTTGTTCCAAGCAAAGCCTTTGGGATGATTTGGATGATAATTGATTTGATTCTATGCATTAATAGAAACTTTTGTGTCCAGTAGCAGAATTCTTTGCAATTTCTGGAGCGTGAATAAATTCTGAAATGTTTACACATGGTTGATATACAAATTAACACGTTGTCTTTCAGAATTTTCAGAGCTACGAAAGTATGACTAAAAATTATGTTATTATGGACTGTTGTATTTTTGACAGATTTTGTTTTTGTTTCATTGTGTGCTTATTTTGATGAATCTATGGATTGTATCGGGGGTATAAGCCATGGTAAAGTTAGAATACGGTATATATAATGTAATAATGAAATAAGAATGGCTATGCAATAGTACTTAAAGTAAGGATTGGTTTTGTTATGCTAACGGATCTCACGAGGCTTTGTTGAGTTTTGTGTGATTGAAGTTTTCAAGTTTTGGGTGAGATCACGATGGATGAAGGAATAAGGAGTGTCAAGAGCCTAATCCTTGGAATGCCCGAGGCACACCAAGCTAATATTCAAGGACTACCTATCAGCTAAGCTTGGGGATGCCCTGAAAGGCATCCCCTCTTTCTTCTAACGACCATCGTTAATTTTACTTGGAGCTATATTTTTGTTCGTCACATATCATGAGTTTTGCTTGGAGCGTCTTGTATTATATGAGTCCTTGCTTGTTTTTATTTTTATTTTGTCACAATAAACCTTGTTGTACACATTTGTTTGAGAGAGCCACACGCATATCATGATTTGTTAGAATACTCTATGTGCTCCTCTTAAATCTTTTGACCTAGGAAATTGCTCTAGTGCTTCACTAATATCTTTTTGAGCATGACGGTGGTTATATTTTTAAGAAACTAAATCTCATGCTTCACTTATATTATTTTGAGAGTTAGTTAATTTTAAAGAAATGTTCTCTCTTGCTTCACTTATATTATTTTGACAGATGAATTTTTTTAAGAAATGCTTATGCTATCATGCTTCACTTATATATTTTTGAGAGTTAAAGAATAGTAATGGTAATTTGCACGAGATATGAATTTAGTTCCAAAGTGATAGATATCCAAGAAGGATATAATAGAAACTTTCATGAAGATCATTGGAAATTACGAATTTGATTCATTGCAATAGTTTTGCGATATGAAGATAGTGATATGTGAGTATGTTGATGAATAATTATGCTTTAGTAGGGGTAATGGTGTTAAGGTTTGTGATTCCCTGTGCATGAACGTGGAGTCAACAATTATTAAATTAAATTATATCCTACTTATGGTGCATTATTCGATGTTAATTATGTTCAATGTTTGTTTATGACTGTTTTGGTGTCTTGGTTGGTCGCTTCTCAATCTATTTGCTAGCCTTCATTTGTACTAAGCGGGGATACTTCTTGTGCATCCAAATCCTTAAAACCAAACTTGTGCCAAATGAGTCCACCATACCCACCTAGATGCGGTATTTCCATGTCGTTCCAAGCAAATTAGTATGTGCCAACTGTAATTTTCAAAATGAATTTCCTTTTTGTATGCCCGTACCGCTCATGAAGCGGCCAAGGGTGGCCAATATTTTCCATGCTAGATATTTATTTTCATGATGAGTGTTTATTCACTTGTCAATGCACGAGAGTGTGGCGGGTAATAGGGATGCCCAGTCCCGAAAGTCAAAAAATACTATAATAAATTCCTTGGTATGTGTTGGTATGGAAGGCACCCATGGATATGGCTCGCCATGGATTGTGAAAAATGGTGGAAAGGAAATAAACTTTACTTTCTGTTTGGGAACCGCCTATAAATTGTCTAGCATGGAAGATATTGGAAATTCTCAGTCATTTTTGTTAACAGGAAAAGCATGCCTCTCAAAACAATTTTGTCTCTCAATTTAAGCTATGAGCTTTGGCACCTCTACAAATCCTTACTTTCCTTTGCTAAGGGCCTATCTATTTACTTTTATGCAATTGAGTCTCCATATTTTCTTATAAAGCACCAACTAAGGAACATTGTTGTCATACTTGAGTATTGGATGTAGCTAATGTTTGGATGTGTTTCATGAATGGATCAATGATTGAGCATAATGGGCTAGGGATAGCTTTCTTTAGCATTGATATTTTGAAAAACTTAGTTGCTCATTGAAATGCTTGAGTATTGATGTCTTCATGTCAAATTATAGACTATTGCTTTGAATCATTCAAGTCCAAATTTCCATGTTATAAAGAAAAGAATATATGATGAATATTATAGGTAGCATTCCACATCAAAAATTCTGTTTTTATCATTTACCTACTCGAGGATGAGCAGGAATTAAGCATGGGGATGTTGATACGTCTCCAACGTATCTATAATTTTTTATTGTTTCATGTTGTTATATTATCAATCTTCGATGTTTTATATACATTTACAAGCGACTTTATATCATTTTTGGAACTAACCTATTAACTTAGTGCCCAGTGCCAGTTCGTGTTTTTTGCTTGTTTTTTACTTTGCAGAATATCAGTACCAAATGAAGTCCAAATGTCATGAAACTTTTTCGAGATTTTTTTCTGGTGATAAAAGACCCTGGAAGCGTCTGGAGGAAGACAGAAGGTGGAAGGGGAGCACTAGGCACCAGGGCCCGCCAGAGGCCCCAGGCACCGTCTTCACCTACCTCCGACTCTATAAATACTCTAAAATCCCAAAAACCCTAGGGAAACAGAACCATGAGATCCAATGTAGAGGCCTTTTTCGGCACTCTGTCGGAGGGGGTAATGATCAAGGAGGGGTTCTTCATCTTCCTTGCTGCCCCTCCGATGATGCGTGACTAGTTTACCATAGACCTATGGGTCCGTAGTTAGTAGCCAGATGGCATCTTCTCTCTTTTTGATCTGCAATACATTGTTCTCCTTGATGTTCTTGGAGACCTATTTGATGTAAAGACTTTTTACGGTGTGTTTGTTGGGATCCGATGAATTGTGAGTTTATGATCAGATATATCCATGAATATTTTTTGAGTTCTCATAAACTCTTCTATGCATGATTTGCGAAGCATCATATTTCTTCTCTGATTTATTGGTTTAGTTTGTCCGACTAGATTGATTTTTTTGGCATGGGAAGAGGGGCTTTGTGATGGGTTTAATCTTGCATTGCTCAATCTCAGTGACAGAAGGAGACATGACACGCATGTATCATTGCTATTAAGGGTAACAATATAGGGTTTATTCATACATGAGTTTATCTTGTCTACATCATGTCATCTTGCTTAAGGCCTTACTCCGTCATTTTATGAAGTTAATACACTAGATGCATGCTCGATAGTGGTCAATGTGTGAAGTAATAGTAGTAGATGCAAGCATGAGTCGGTCTACTAATATTGGACGTGGTGCTTATATGCATAATCATTGCCTTGGATATCTAATTATTTGTTTTCCTATCAATTGCCCAACAGTAATTTGTTTACCCACTATATGTTATTTTCTTGAGAGAAGCCTCTAGTGAAATCTACGGTCCTCGGGTCTATTATCTATCATATTAAAACAAAAAATACCTTGCTGTAATTTCCCTTAATTTCTTTTATTTTGTGTTTTAGTTAGATCTATTTATCAAAACCCATACAATTGAATCTTTCCCAATACCGTTGAGGAATTGACAACCCCTACGCATTGGGTTGTAAGTATTTGTTGTTTGTGTGCAGTGATACGTCTCCAACGTATCTATAATTTATGATTGTTCCATGCTATTATATTATCAACTTTGGATGTTTTATATGCATTTATGTTATTTTCTATTATTTTTGGGACTAACTTATTAACCCAGTGCCCAGTGCCAGAATCTGTTTTTTTCCTTATTTTTGGCTTTCGCAAAAAAAAGGAATATTGAACGGAGACCAAACGGAATAAAACTTTACGATGATTTTTCTTGGACCAAAAGACACCTACGAGACTTGGAGAGGGGGGCAGAAGACCCACGAGGAGACGACAAGCCATAGGGGCACACCCTAGGGGGCGCGCCTCCTGGGCTTGTGGGCCCCTCGGGAGTCCCCTACACCGCTTATGAGATCTATGAATACCCAAATATTCCAGAAACCCTAGAGGAGTCACCAAAAATACTTTTCCACCACCGCAAGTTTTTTTCCCGTGAGATCCCATCTTGGGGCCTTTCCCGGTACTCCACTGGAGAGGGATTCGATCATGTAGGGCATGTACATCAACCTTCACTGGTACACGTCGGTGCTATACAAACGGTTTTTTAACCCCTTTCCGCAACGGCATTTGGAACCGTTGCCAAGTGAGTGTGGGCGATAGGGGGGGTCCTTCCCACACAACCCAGAAACCGTCGGGGATAGGGAGCCAAGATGCATATACAGTACTCCTACTTGTTTGTGCTCGCATTGCCATCGCAGTCGGTATTCTGTCGTGCTACGTTTTCGATGCGCGGCCCATCACAAACAGTTCAATATTATAGAACGTGTATGATAAGCATACAATCACACACATTCGCTTTTCCCAAACCGTATGCGATAACTAATTAAGAAGATTAGTCAATCATCGTACGAGGGTCGGAAATGATTACGAAACGTTAGACCGTCGTAACATCATCGTACACGACTACTATCGCACATGCTATTCTGTGGTGCAATGTTTATGATGCATACTTCATCAGAAACAGTCCATGGTTGCGAATCATGAGCGATAAGGCAACTATCACAAACGTTTAGTTTGCCTGCACCGTTTGTGATATTGTCTGCCATCGCACACGCTTTGCAAACGGGAACTGTGTGCATGCTTGCACACGTTTCCTCTCTATGAACCGTGTCATATTATGCTGTATATCGCAAACATTTGTGTTTTCCAACCGTGTGTGCCGTAACAACCTGGAGAGCATAATTTCACCGTAATTTAATTGCTGCTATTTCAAATTGTACCGGATTTGAATTTGAATTTGAATGTATGCTATAACTTTATTCATATCCATCAGGTTCAAACAACCAATGCATTATTCGATTCATAGGTACATATGTTCAAAATTACATAAGAACCAAATAAAGAATGATGAACCACTTATATTTGAGAGAATGAAGAAAAAATATATGCTCATGATCTTCACTTATATTTGTTTGAGCTTATCAAAAGCAACACATGAAAAGTAGTCCCAAAGTGATAGATATCCAAGAAGGATATAATAAAAAATGTCATGAAGATCACTGGACAAAATAAACTTGATTCCTTGTAATAGTTTTGAGACATGATGATATGATATGTGAGTCATGTTGATGAGTAATTGTGCATTAGTAAGAATACTAGTGTTAAAGTTTGTGATTCCCTATGCAAGCACAAAAGTCTACCAAGCCTACCAAGTACTTGTCATAAACTCTCATCTCTTGCACTTACCTTATTTGCCATTTGCCTCTCATTTTCATCTCCCCCACTTCTAAAAACATTTTCAGAGAAACAAAAAAATATTTGCCTCTTTATTCGCCCCGTTACCATTCATCTTCTTGTTTGCTTGTGTGCCAGATTGCTTGCTTGTCATCATGTCTCAACCTAGAGATCTTGATCTTTACCTTAGGGAGTTGGAAGAAACTGAAAACAATATGAAAAGTTTTATGTCTTTACAATTTGGGCATAATAGTTTCTTTAGGAACGAGTTTAAAGAAAAAAAATCTTTGACGAAATATATCAATAAGGATCTTGATGATGTTACTAAAGAAATACGCGGTCTTAAATCTCAACTTGCTCATGTTGAAATTCTGTTAGGACAAATCTCTGATAAGAAAATCACATTAGTAAACAACATGGCTACTAAACCCGAAGCTTTTAATAATGGTGAAGATCTGAAGATGCTTGGCTTGACTCCTATTGAATCTTTGTCTGCTAATATAAATCTTGGAAAATAAGGGACACGAGATGAGTCTACTTTAGATAAAAGGCGTCTCGATAATTTGGAGAATAAAGATCTTAATGAAAAAAATTGATAAAAGTGGAATTGGAGAGGTCAAAACTTTAGCTAGCGATGAACCCACTATTTTGGATCTCAAGGATTTTAATTATGATAGTTATTCTTTGATAGATTGTATTTCCTTTGTCGTAATCCATGCTTAATTGTCCTCATGCTTATAATCGAAATAAAGCCTTTACGAAACATATTGTTGATGCTATGATGAAGTCCTTTGAAGAAAAACTTGAGTCGGACGTTTCAATCCCTAGAAAGCTTTATGATGAATGGGAACCTACTATTAAAATGAAGATTAAATATTATGAGTGCAATGCTTTGTGTGATTTGCGTGCTAGCATTTCAAAAATTCCAAGAACTCTAAGGGATGTGCTTGGTTTCCATAAACTTGATGATTGTTCTTTGAATTTGCATCTAGCGGATTCCACTATTAAAAACCTATGGGAAGGATTAATGATGTTCTTATTGTTGCAAATAGGAATTATGTGCCCGTAGATTTTATTGTTCTTGATATAGATTGCAATCAAACATGCCCTATTATTCGTGGTAGACCTTTCTTTAGAACAATTGGTGCAATTAATGATATGAAAGAAGGAAACATTCGATCTCAATTTCCATTAAGGAAGGGCATGGAACAATTTCCAAGAAAGAAAAATAAGTTACCATATGATTCTCTTATGAGGGCTACTTATGGGATCAATACTAAAGATGACAATACCGAGATCGTTGCTTTATGCCTAGCGAGGGGCGTAGCGCTTGTTGGGAGGCAACCCAATTTTATTTTTGTGTTAATCTTGTTTCTTATGTTTTGAATAAATATACCTTCTAGACTCTGTTTAGATGTGTTTTCATGTCTTAATTTAGTGTTTGTGCCAAGTAAGACCTTTGGGATGGTTTGGAAGATTGTTGATATGATTTTGCTGAAAAACAGAAACTTTTCCATCCAGTAGAGAACATTCCATAATTTTATGGAGTGTGATAATTTTTTGAAATTTTTACACAAGATTAATATAAAATTACCCACGTTGTCCTGATTTTTTAGAGTTGGATAAGTACACAAAGTTTTTAGATTGCTACAGACTATTCTGTTTTTTACTGATTATGATTTCATTGTGTTGTTTACTTATTTTTGATTAATCTATGGGTAGTATCGGGGGGTATGAACCATGGAGAAGTTGGAATACAGTAGATATAACACAAATATAAAATTATAATGAGTTCACAATAGTACGTGAAGTGGTTGTTTGATTTATTATGCTAACGAATCTCATGAGTTTTCGGTTGAGTTTTGTGTTGTGAAGTTTTCAAGTTTTGGGTAAAGATTTCCTGCACTACGGAATAAGGAGTGGAAAGAGCCTAAGCTTGGGGATTCCCAAGGAACCCCGAGGTAATATTAAAGGACAACCAAGCATCTAAGCTTGGGGATGCCCCGGAAGGCATCCCCTCTTGTGTCTTCAATCCATCGGTAAATTTAATTAAGGCTATATTTTTATTCACCACATGATATGTGTTTTTCTTGGAGCGTGTTGGATGATTTGAGTCTTTGCTTTTTAGTTTGACACAATCATCCTTGTTGTACACACCTTTTTAGAGGGGCACGCATTTATCGTGAATTTATTAGAATACTCTATGTTCTTCACTTATATCTTTTGAGATAGGTAGTTACTCTAGTGCTTCACTTATATATTTCTGACCACGGCGATGATGTTGTTTTTAAGAAATTGATGAACTCTCACGTTTCACTTATATTATTTTGAGAGTCTAATAATAGCATTGTAATTTTCTTGGGTTATGAATTTAGTCCTAATATGATAGGCATCCAAGGGGAACATAACAAAAACATTCATAAAGAGCATTGAATATATGAGAAGTTTGATTCCTTGCAATTGTTTTGACACATGAAGATGGTAATATTAGAATCAAGTTAGTATTAAATTGTGGAATAAAATAAATACTTGTGCTATGGTTTTGTGATTCCCATAGCATGCACGTATGGTCTTCTAGTTATGTGATGAAGTTGGAGCGTAATTTATTCTTGATTGTCTTCCTTTGTGTGAAAGTCGGGAGCGCACGATGGTTAGCTCCTACCAACCTCTCCCCTAGTAGCATGCATGTTAGTACTTAGTTTAGAGAGATAATAAATTTTTTGCAATAAGTATGTGAGTTCTTTATGACTAATGTTCAGTCCATGGATTATACGCACTCTCACCCTTCCACCTTTGTGTCGGGGAAACTGGTCGCCCACGAACACCTATGGGACCGGAGCCCCTTCTACGGTACGGCAAGGGTGCGGAGGGAGCACAAAGAGCGGATCGAGGGGCACACGCGGGCAGTTTACCCAGGTTCGGGCCGCGCGGACGCGTAAAACCCTACTCCTGCTTTGGTTGTATTGAGTTTTTAGGCTCGGGAGCTTGAAGATCTACAGTACTAGCTACACCGAGCGAGAGAGTGATCAAGTTTCTGGGATCGAACCCCCTCTACGTTGTGCATGGGCCTCCTTTTATAGCTCAAAGGGGTCACCGACAAGTGCCAACGTAGAGGAGGGTAAAAATGTAAAACTGGTGGTAGTTGTAACAGTGCATGAATAGTGTGTGAACAGTGGTCTTCACCTAACTCTGACGGTGGGGGACAAGGGCATTGAATGCCCATCGCCATCGCCCCAAAAGCGTCCGTCCATGCGTCTCCGTTCGCCACGGCGATAGCCTCATCACCGCGACTCGCCACCGTGTACCCCAGGCTGCACAGCCATCTGCCACATGCCCCTGGAAGGGCCCCAGGGCGACGCGTGGCCAGATGAGCTGGAGCGCAGGCACACAGCGTAAGCTTCCCCCGGCAAGCACCTTGCCGGGGTCGCGATCTTGCCGGGCCCGGAAGCTTGTCGCTCTACGGGTCCTGCCGGGGCGCATGATGCGCCACGATATACCTTCTTGGGGTGCCGTTCTTCCTTCCTGGCAAGCTCCTCTTGCCAGGGTCTTGTGCTGGAATAATAACCTTGAGCCTGGTGCGGCCTTCCCGGCAAGCTCCTCTTGCCGGGGTCTTGTCTCTTAACTTGAATACTTTGTTCTTGAATGGCTTCAAGGGGTCTAGAGTGGGCTTTGGCGGGCGCGTGGTGAGCCAGACCATGGGACGCTGCTACTGCCCGTGCATAAGTCGGGATACTAAGGTACCCCTACTCTAGTACACCGACACTTTGCTAGCCACTCTAGGACCGCGCAACTTTCGTCGGTCCATTAAACCCACCTTATACCCTCCCTCAAAACAACCACTGTACCTACCTATTATGGCTTTTTCATAGCCATTTCGAGATATATTGCCATGTAAATCCACTGTTTCGTCATTATGAGTTTTTACCTTGAGTTGTAATTTTGAGTTGTAAGTAAATAAAAGTCTGATGATATTCATTATTAGAACAATGTCCCATGTGAGATTCAAAAAAGAGAGGCCAGAGAGCCCAAAGAAAAATGAGGCCAAAGAGCCCAAATAAAATAAAATAAAATAAAGAGGCAAAGAGCCCAAAAATAATAATGAGAGAAAAAGAGAGAAGGGTCAATGTTACTATATTTTTCCACACTTGTGCTTCAAAGTAGCACCATGTTCTTCATGATAGAGAGTCTCCTATTTTGAAACTTTCATATATTACTAGTTGGAATTTTTTGTTATAGAACTTGGCTTGTATATTCCAATTATGGGCTTCCTCATATTGCCCGAGGTCTTCATGAGCAAGCAAGTTGGATGCACACCCACTTAGTTTTCTTTTGAGCTTTCATACACTTATAGCTCTAGTGCATCCATTACATAGCAATCCCTACTCACTCACATTGATATCAATCGATGGACATCTTCATAGTTCATTAATCTGCCTAGTTGATGTGAAACTTTCTCCCTTCTCTTGTCTACTACCACCTTCTATTCCACCTATAGTGCTATGTCCATGGCTCACGCTCATGTATTGCGGGAAGAGTAGAAAAGTTTTGAGAACATAAAAAGTATGAAACAATTGCTTGGATGACACCGAGGTAGTACATGTTTTATACTTTGTGTTAAGAAGATGGAGCATAACAAAACTCTATGATTTTGTAGGTATAACTTTCTTTAGACATGTTATTTTTGAAGTTTCATGATTTTGCTTTCTAGTATGCTTGAAGTATTGTTGTTTTTATGTCAATATAAAATTTTGTTTTCAATCATATGGATCTGAACATTCATGCCAACATAGGAAGAAATACATTAATAAATATGTTAGGTAGCATTCCACATCAAAAATTCTACTTTTATCATTTACCTACTCGAGGACGAGCAGGAATTAAGCTTGGGGATGCTTGATATGTCTCCAACGTACCTATAATTTTTTATTGTTGCATGCTATTATATTATCAACTGTGGATGTTTTATATGCATTAATATGCTATTTTATATTATTTTGGTACTAACTTATTAACCTAGTGCCCACTGCCAGTTTCTGATTTTCCTTGTTTTTAGCTTTTGCGGAAAAGGAATATCAAACGGAGTCCAAATGGAATAAAACTTTACAGT
>LR738715.1:272596299-272617018 GCA_902687465.1 Secale cereale
TGATGATATTCATTATTAGAACAATGTCCCATGTGAGATTCAAAAAAGAGAGGCCAGAGAGCCCAAAGAAAAATGAGGCCAAAGAGCCCAAATAAAATAAAATAAAATAAAGAGGCAAAGAGCCCAAAAATAATAATGAGAGAAAAAGAGAGAAGGGTCAATGTTACTATATTTTTCCACACTTGTGCTTCAAAGTAGCACCATGTTCTTCATGATAGAGAGTCTCCTATTTTGAAACTTTCATATATTACTAGTTGGAATTTTTTGTTATAGAACTTGGCTTGTATATTCCAATTATGGGCTTCCTCATATTGCCCGAGGTCTTCATGAGCAAGCAAGTTGGATGCACACCCACTTAGTTTTCTTTTGAGCTTTCATACACTTATAGCTCTAGTGCATCCATTACATAGCAATCCCTACTCACTCACATTGATATCAATCGATGGACATCTTCATAGTTCATTAATCTGCCTAGTTGATGTGAAACTTTCTCCCTTCTCTTGTCTACTACCACCTTCTATTCCACCTATAGTGCTATGTCCATGGCTCACGCTCATGTATTGCGGGAAGAGTAGAAAAGGTTTGAGAACATAAAAAGTATGAAACAATTGCTTGGATGACACCGAGGTAGTACATGTTTTATACCTTGTGTTAAGAAGATGGAGCATAACAAAACTCTATGATTTTGTAGGTATAACTTTCTTTAGACATGTTATTTTTGAAGTTTCATGATTTTGCTTTCTAGTATGCTTGAAGTATTGTTGTTTTTATGTCAATATAAAATTTTGTTTTCAATCATATGGATCTGAACATTCATGCCAACATAGGAAGAAATACATTAATAAATATGTTAGGTAGCATTCCACATCAAAAATTCTACTTTTATCATTTACCTACTCGAGGACGAGCAGGAATTAAGCTTGGGGATGCTTGATATGTCTCCAACGTACCTGTAATTTTTTATTGTTGCATGCTATTATATTATCAACTGTGGATGTTTTATATGCATTAATATGCTATTTTATATTATTTTGGTACTAACTTATTAACCTAGTGCCCACTGCCAGTTTCTGATTTTCCTTGTTTTTAGCTTTTGCGGAAAAGGAATATCAAACGGAGTCCAAATGGAATAAAACTTTACAGTGATTTTTCTTGGACCAGAAGACACCTACGAGACTTGGAGAGGGGGCCAGAAGACCCACAAGGAGACGAAAAGTCTTAGGGACACGCCCTAGGGGGGGTGCCCCTGGGCTTGTGAGCTCCTGGAGAGTTCCCTGCACCGCCTCTGAGCTCTATAAATACCCAAATATTCCAAAAACCCTAGAGGAGTTGCCAAAAATACTTTTCCACCACCGCAAGTTTTTATTCCCGTGAGATCCCATCTTGGGGCTTTTTCCGTACTCTGCCGTAGGGGGATTTGATCACGGAAGGCATCTACATCAAGCTTGCTGCCCCTCCGATGATTCGTGAGTAGTTTACCACAGACCTACGGGTCCATAGGTAGTAGCTAGATGGCTTCTTCTCTCTCTTTGATCTTCAATACAATGTTCTCCTCGATGTTCTTGGAGATCTATTTGATGTAATCTTCTTTTGCAGTGTGTTTGTTGAGATCCCATGAATTGTGGATTTATGATCAAATCATCTATGAATATTATTTGAGTCTTCTCTAAACTATTTTATGCATGATTAAGATATCTTTGTATTTCTCTTCGATCTATCAATTTTATGTAGCCAACTAGATTGGTTTTTCTAGCAATGAGAGAGGTGCTTTGTGATGGGTTCAGCCTTGCGGTGTCCTCAACCAGTGACAGAAGGGGTAGCGAGGCACATATTGTGTTGTTTCCATTAAGGATAACAAGATGGGGTTTACATGATATTGCTTGAGTTTATCCATCTACCTCATGCCATCTTGCTTAAAGCATTACTCTGTTTTTATGAACTTAATACTCTAGATGCATGTTGGATAGCGATCGATGAGTGGAGTAATAGTAGTAGATGCAGGCAGGAGTCGGTCTACTTGTCACGGACGTGATGCATATATTCATGATCATTGCCTCGAATGTCATCATAACTTTGCACTTTTCTATTAATTGCTCAACAGTAATTTGTTTACCTACCGTATGCTTTCTTTGAGAGAGAAGCCTCTAGTGAAACCTATGGCCCCAGGGTCTATTTTCCATCATATATTTTCAGATCTATAAAACCAAAAACCCAAAAATACTTTGCTGCAATTATTTTGTGTTCACTTTATTTTGCCTTTTACTTTTATTTTAAATCTATCTCTATCATATCTCACTCTTGCAAGTGGCCATGAAGGGATTGGCAACCCCTTTTCCGCGTTGTGTGCAAGTGTTTGTTAGTTTGTGCAGGTGCATAAATTTGGAACTTGCTTGTGCCTCCTACTGGATTAATACCTTGGTTCTGAATTGAGGGAAATACTTATCTCTACTTTGCTACATCACCATTTCCTCTTCAAGGGAAAAATCAATGCAAGCTCAAGAAGTAGCATGCAGGTGTTGTTTACATAGTGTTGCTTGGTTCTCCTACTGGATTGCTAGCCTTGGTTTCATAAATTAGATAAATACTTATCTCTACTGTACTGCATCATCCCCTCCTCTTCGGGGAAATCCCAACGGAGCTCACAAGTAGCAGGATTCGAGGACCCCAAGTTCCCCACTCATATATATTGTAATGCCCAGGATGGGACTATACCTCCTACGTGTCGAGGCACGACTTAAAGGTATAAGCCCATTCTGGAATGATCTCAAGTTTGGTATCTTTGCACGACTCATGTAAAAGAGGGATTAAATTGCAAAAGGAGATAGTTGGCTTACACTCGCCACTTCACACAATACATTACATAAGCAAGACATCATTCAAAACATCACAACCCGACTACGGGCGAAGATCCAAAAGAAAGATACCAAAAAAACATAAAGCCACAGGTCTAGATCGAATCCTAGTAGAAACCACTACTGATCGTCGAAAATGTCACAAGCATTCGGCCACTCTCTTCATCGAGCTCCCAGCGAAGTACTGAACCAGCTACTGCATCATTCTCGGCTGAACATGCATCTGGTGTTGTAGTATCTGTGAGCCACGAGGACTCAGCAATCCCATAACCATGGGTATCAAGACTAGCAAAGCTTTATGGGTAGGAAGAGGTAAAGTGGTGAGGTTCAGCAGCGGCTAAGCATAATATGGTGGCTAACTTACGAGTACAAGAATGAGATGAGCATCTACGCAAACGGTCGCAACTAGTAGTGATCGCTAAAGATCCTGAACTACATACGAATCAAACATAACCCCACCGTGTTCTCTTCTCAAAGTGAAAAGAGACAGTCACGGTTACTCACACAGTTGTGTGTTTTACTTCGGATCCTCTAACAAGTTTTCTACAACCGGACATTAACAAATTCCAATCTGCCACATAACCACGGGCACGGCTTTCGAAAGATTATAACCCTGCAGGGGTGTCCCAACTTATCCCATCACAAGCTCTCACGATTAACTGAAGCGATAAATATAATACCATCACTCCTTATCTTAGGGAAATCCGATCAGGCTCGGCTTCCCGGTGCACAAGACATTTTGACAATGGTAAAACTAGTCCAGCAAGACCTCCCGGTGTGTCGACACCCTTATAGTAGCCGCGCGTATCTCGTCTCAGGCCACGACCGGATGGGCGAAGCTACGGGTTTATATCAATCCTCGAGTTTCCCCGTGGTGACCCCGCAGGCTCCCCGTTTGGGACCAACACCATCAGCACTGGCCCCCCTGTTATGTAGAATTAAGAACCCGGGGACATGACCCCCTATGCAATTAATTAATTATTTAAGTTGTTATTATGAGCAAATTAAAACCAATGTTGGGCCTTGCTGGAGGAGTTTTATTCAAAGTCGAACTGTCGAGGGGTCCCCATCCACCCATCGTGTGAGGAACGCAAAATCAAGGAACATAATGCCGGTTTATCGGCGCCTAAGGTGGCATGAGTGGAACAAAACACCGAGCAAAAGGCCAAGCCTTCCACCCATGCCCAGTATATAGGTGTGTTAATAATAATTATAGATATTGTGATATACCAACAACAAGTTCCCACCTGGAACGATCTTCATCTTCACCTGCAACTAACAACGCTATAAGAGGGGCTGAGCAAGCGGGTAAGATAGCCAAACAGTGGTTTTGCTAGGAAGGTGTCAAAGGTTAGAGGTTTCATGGCAACAAGGAGAGGGCTGGCAATTAAAGATGGGTGGCGCGACATGTAATGATAGCATCAAGACAACTAAGCATGGCAATGGTAGTAAAAGTATCCAAGGGTATGATCATCTTGCCTGGGATTCCACAAGGGAGAAGAACAGATCCATGAAGTAGACGGAGCAACATAGTCGAGCGAATCCTCTCAACTCCGGAACGAAACCGAAGCTAACAAGAGAAGCAACCGGAAAGAAGCAACAACACGGTAAACACACAAGCATTAACATGGCATAAGATGCACATCCAAGTATGATGCATGTCCGGTTTAATTATGCATGGCATGGCAATGTGCACAAACAAAACTACAAGTTAAGTGGAGCTCAATATGCAACGAGTTGCATATTGAAGAAACACCACATGTTATTTATTTAGTTGACTCTCGTTTATTTACAAGACAAGATTAAATGTTTTTTAACATGGCAAGAGGTGAAGCATAATAAAACTACACTATTTAGGCATTTTAAATGAGGCCGGAACAACAAACAACAATTCCGGAAAATCCCCATGTGCATATTATGAATTTGGTACTGTTCTGCCTATTACCACATTTTAAAGTTGTTCAACAGCAAAACAACGTGCATCATGTTATTCTACACATTTTTCCACCCCATTTACATATAAAGTTTATTAAAAACCGAGCTACGGTTATTTAGTTATGAATTAAACCATTTTAGCATGTTATTTACACAAATTAATGCAAACAACAATTTTAATAATTTTTAACATGGGTGAAAGTAGCATAGTATGAAACTAGACAAAATTCTGAGCATTTTTCATATATAACTTGTTTAATTCTGATGCACGGATGTGAAGTTATTAAATGCATGAATTAAGGGGGTTTTCTGCAAAGCTGTAAACTCTGGGTAAAATAGCTAAAATTGCAGATCTGAAAAAAAACATGATCGGGCCGAATCCACAGGCTGGGCCAACAGGAGCAAGGGTGCTGGAGGCTCACCATGGGCTTTGGCCCATTGGTGAGGAGGTCGGCTTGGGCTGGCAGATCTCGCGCGGTTGCTGGGCCTCGGCAGATCTGGCGCTGGGCTGCAGAGGCAGTTGCAGCAGGGCCTGGCGAAGAGGGGAGGCGCTGGCCTCGAGTGAATCAGCCCAAGAAGCAGGGCATCATCCTCTGTTGCCTGAACTGAAACTGCTCGATGCAGCGAAGGGCTTGGCGTGACGGGACTTGAAGGGAAGCAGCGGTGGGCTGTAGGGAAGGCCGGCGAGGTTGAGACGGGGCGGATCCAGCTGGCTGGCGCCGGATCTAGGCAACGACGTGGACGGGCGGAGCTCACGGGGTGGCCTTGGAGCTTCTGCAAGAAGAACACAGGAAGAGGGAGGAAGAGATTAACGACGGGAAAAAAGGGACGGCGAGGGGGAGGCAAGGGACGACGAGGCTTGGCCTGGTGGTCGCGGTCTCCGACGAGGCCGGCCGACGACGCGGCGAGGAGGAGCGAAACGGGAGCCCGGGCGCTAAGGAGGCGGCGGGGATCCGCCGAGGAGGCGATTGCCTCTGCGGGAGGCGAGCCTGGGCGGCGGGTCACGGGGTAGAGGAGCGCTCAAACGCTGCTGCTTCTTAGGGTGGAGCGCCGCGCTCTCATGCGGGTGCTTGGGCGGAGGAGGCAGAGGCGTGGACGAAGACGGCTACGAGCGACCAGACTCATCCAACAGACAGGGGAGGATGCGGGATGAATCCCGAGGTGGAAGGAGACACGAGGAGTGGCGGCGGCGGATGAGATGGATGGGACATGGCTCCTAAAATTTAGGGTTAGGGGTCTATTTATAGGAAGAGGATATCGGGCTATCTCATCCCTCCGATCGCAATCGAATAGTCGAGAAAATTACGTTAGGGATTCCAAATAAAGAATCGATGATATTTTAGAGATGTTTGGGGATGATCCGAACCCATCGGTCACGACTGCCCGGGTCGGGTCCGGGAGAAGTTTTGGATGTGCAGTCGAGGGGTTAGAAAATGGGCTGGTTAGCAGGCTGTGTAGAAGGCATCGGGCTGAGACGAGAGAAGAGAGAGAGTGGCCCGGCGGCCGTTTCGAAACACAGAAACGTCCGAAGTTTATCCGGCTATTGTGCCGCTATAGGTTTAACGTTTGGGCTTTCAAACGAACTCCGAATGCGACGAAAATTGACAGGCGGTCAACCTATGCTATAAAAAGACCACACGTCAAGTTTCATTCCATTCCGAGAACATTATTCGGCCACTTATAAAATAAATATTCGGATGTGCCGCGGGCGCGTGCGAGTGTGTCTGGGCTCAGAACGGACAACGGAGAGGACGGGCGAACTCGGACGGATGCAAGTTTTGAAAACATGCTAATGAAATGCACATGATGACATGACAAGCAAAATAAATAACACAAGCACAAATGAAACACACGGGAGAACCCGGAACATCTGGAATCTTCTGGGACGTCGGTCTTCGGGCATCACAACCCTCCCACACTAACAGAGGATCTCGACACGAGATCCTAGAGATGGCACCGTGTAAAACGGAAGAGGAAGAGGTAAAACAAAGTTGCTTCTTTGACAGACGAGTGAAACCAAAGAACCTTGAGAGGTTGAACAATCTTGAAAGAAAGAATGCAACGGAGATGAACGAAGTTCAGAGCACTCCTGTTAAAGGAGGAACAAGGAACACCACGAGAACCTTGATGTTGAAAGACATGAAACAAGAGCTCACGGATGACGAAAGAATTTCAAAACCACTCCGGTTAACCAAGATTGAGAAGGAATAAGAACGAAATAATTTGGCAGCACTCCATCTGAAAATGGAAGGAATTAACATGAGTTTGAGGAGATGGGAAGATACTTGATGAAATCAACAGCATATTGCCTCTGAAACAAATGAAAGAATGGCACCAAGGGTAAGAAGGATTCAGACAACACTCCGGTTGAAAAGAGAGGCAAAACATGAAAAGATGAGAGAACTTGAAAAGAGGACATAATACTCCGGTTAAATGGACAAACAAGGAAAAAACATCATCTCGATAAAACGAGATGAGGGTTTGGAGAGAGCAACATCACAATGCCTCCGGAATGAAAGAATAGCATCTAAATCAACGAAAGAAATGAATGGAGAAGAAAAATGACAACTTCTCCCACAAATGAATTGGGAAATCTTCCTTACAAAGAAGGGTTGAATGTGATTGATGGAAAATCAACAACGAAACGAATAAGCTTCATGTGGGCTTATGGAAAACATCTCAAAATTAAGAGGTGACAACCAGCCACTGATGGAAAAGATTGATTTGATTGAGATCAACAAGGAGATGAAAAACTTGTTTCACCGGAATTATAATGAAGAACTTGGGTCATTTATAAGCACCATAATAGCAACAATTCTCAAGGAAAGCTTTTAGGTAATTGCAACCCAAGATAACTCCAACGAATAAATTGAAGGGTTGAAAAGATCTCCTGAACAAACAAAATGATGGGTTTAAATATCTCATTCCTGACAACTTGTGAATCATGAAACATGAAGGAATTTTTAAGAATGACATAACACCATCTCAAAAGATAAGGTAGAAATAATTGCACTTCAAAATGCAAGATGGAGAATACTTGATGTCCAACAAGCATCTTGATGAAGACTACGAGGATGAATTAAAACATGATGAACCACCATGAAGAACTCCGGTAATGAAGGCATGAGACGTGAAAGATGAAAAGAATAAGATTCAAGGCCTGCGGTGAATTAGATGGAGCTTTGGAATGATATCATTGAAATAACTTGGAGCTCCGGAAAACAAGATGAACAATTTAGAACCGAGAATATGGTATGATGAACAAGCTCCGGAGAAAGAGATTAATCACTTTGAAGGAATAAGAATAAGAATTATGTCATGCATATCCTTCACCAATTTAAATTGATGACAACCAAAGGATTTGGCATACTACTTATTCTCGTTGCAAAGGATTAAGAGAGATCTCGCACAAGCTTGGGTAAATCTTCAACGAACCACCGGTAGGATTGTGAAGAGAACAAATGAATTAAAACGATAACAACGGAAGGGTAATCTTGAAAGAACCACCATAAGAATATGGAGACGAACGAAGAGGCATCAATGAAGAATATTTGGAGGACGAAGTTGAAAACTGAGAACGAAGAAATATTCTGAAATGATGGCCTTCGGAGGATCACAAAGAAAAGAATTCATGAAATGCTTCGGATGGTTATGAAAAGATTCCTCGCAATCGGAACAATAATGAGGATGGCATGAAGCTAGAACCACAACTCATCAAGAGGACGGCCAAGATTTAAGAGAAACTCTTCTCCGACCTTCAAATGTTGAGAGTGAAGACGAGAAATGCCATGAAGAATTTCGAGATACTCCGGACGAATGACAAGAGGAAGGTGGAGCTAAAGATGGAAATAATTGAAAACAAGCTTGGAGAAGGCATGTGACTGATGGAAATCATTCTTACGTCACACTTTGAAAAGAATTTCAGAATAACTCCAGAAAATAGAAGAGTCAGGTAAGAACCTGGGAAAAGACCTGTGGGTTAGGGCCCACTAAAGAAATCACCGTTGGAAAAAAATTGCTTGAGAGATACTGCACCGATTGAATTAAATGGCTTGAATAAGATAGCAATCCTCAAAATAATTTGAACGGATTAAGAATGGAATTATGAACCTTCTGAGTTGTCTTGTACACTCCGGATAAGAATAGCAAGAGGAGAATGATTAATTGGTGCACCGGAATAAGAAAGCATTGTGAAATGAGGAAAAGGATAAGATCAACACCGAAATCTTGAATTACATCCACCGGCGGAATTTGAGAACAAAAGAATGATGAACTTGAAGCTCTCGAGCATCTTCACGATAAATCACCGGATAAGAACATTGAAGGAAATGAATGAAGAAATATCGCATGAATAAAATGGATACTTCATTTAGAATTTCTGACTCCGAAAAGAAGAAGGATGGGAGGGCGGGGAAAACAAAGACAACTTGGGAAGAATGAAATAGACACCATTGAGAAAAGACTAAGAGTTAATCTTGCAAATGATGAAGAGATCGGATTAACTTGAAGCAAAGCACGCTGGTTGAAAAGGATTAACATAAAAAACTCGATGGTCAAGAAGAATTAGCACTCCCATAGAAATATGAGAACACCGATTAGGAAGGTATGGAATCAACACTTGACATCGAAGCAACTCGAATACCAGAATCAAAACAAAAACAAAGGATAGATATGTTGCAGCATAATCTTCACAATATCATCCGAACAGAGAATTGAACGAATGAATTCCGTAGGTACATCAACTTGTCGAGAAGCCACTTGGGAGAACAAAAGATAAATAAAAGCAACAAGGAGCAGATGGAACAAATACACGATCGAAGCTTCATTCCATATATTCGTGCTGAAAGCTCATGGAACGTGTTACAAAAGGGTTTTGCAATCCCCGGATCAGCATAGCCAAGGACCCTTTAAGATGCAACTCCCGATCGGAACAAGCCCATAAAACCACTTCACTCAATGTAGAACCCCGAACTTCATATCATGCACTCGTTGGAAGAATGCCTAGAACTACTGGATGAACCCACCTATTAATTTCCGAAAGTTTCCAGTTATGCAATCAGGTGTTGGGGATACAGGGGAAGCACCGCGCACTCAACTCTAATCCTACATCCAGCTGTATCCATCCTTCAACACATAACCAGTCTTTCTTGGAAACCGTTTACCTCGGACCTTCGAAACGCATCTACTATACAAGCTATGGCAATACTCCCGAACTACCTCCCCGATACTGGGTGATGTCGGGGTTATCTTGCCACTAACCGCATAGGAGAGTTTTCGATGTCGGCCGTCTTAAGTATTCTAGAACTGATACGATATATTTGTGACGACAACACCTCGGAGCTCAACTCCCCGGGACACTGCCACAACCCCTAATGACAGGAGGCATCAAGAACAATGTTCTCGTCACAAAGACATCGGAACAATCCAAACAATACTCGCATGATCCTAAAAAAAATTTGTGCATTTTGAAAGTAGAAGAGGCAAGAGTAATCGTCAGGAGTGCTCACCAGAGTGAAAAGAGATGAGAAGCAAAAGAAATCCTACTCTCCGATATATATATAGGACTCAAAACATTTTCAGTGTGTGCCTAGACTCAACCGTCAACGATTCGATCAATCAGTGGGGGCTTCTAGGTCGGAGAAGGCTCTGAATACCAACTTGTAATGCCCAGGATGGGACTATACCTCCTACGTGTCGAGGCACGACTTAAAGGTATAAGCCCATTCTGGAATGATCTCAAGTTTGGTATCTTTGCACGACACATGTAAAAGAGGGATTAAATTGCAAAAGGAGATAGTTGGCTTACACTCGCCACTTCACACAATACATTACATAAGCAAGACATCATTCAAAACATCACAACCCGACTACGGGCGTAGATCCAAAAGAAAGATTCCAAAACAACATAAAGCCACAGGTCTAGATCGAATCCTAGTAGAAACCACTACTGATCGTCGAAAACGTCACAAGCATTCGGCGACTCTCTTCATCGAGCTCCCAACGAAGTACTGAACCAGCTCCTGCATCATTCTCGGCTGAACCTGCATCTGGTGTTGTAGTATCTGTGAGCCACAAGAACTCAGCAATCCCATAACCATGGGTATCAAGACTAGCAAAGCTTTATGGGTAGGAAGAGGTAAAGTGGTGAGGTTGCAGCAGCGGCTAAGCATAATATGGTGGCTAACTTACGAGTACAAGAATGAGATGAGCATCTACGCAAACGGTCGCAACTAGTAGTGATCGCTAAAGATCCTGAACTACATACGAATCAAACATAACCCCACCGTGTTCTCTTCTCAAAGTGAAAAGAGACAGTCACAGTTACTCACACAGTTGTGTGTTTTACTTCGGATCCTCTGACAAGTTTTCTACAACCGGACATTAACAAATTCCAATCAGCCACATAACCGCGGGCACGGCTTTCGAAAGATTATAACCCTGCAGGGGTGTCCCAACTTAGCCCATCACAAGCTCTCACGATTAGCTGAAGCGATAAATATAATATCATCACTCCTTATCTTAGGGAAATCCGATCAGGCTCGGCTTCCCGGTGCACAAGACATTTCGACAATGGTAAAACTAGTCCAGCAAGACCTCCTGGTGTGTCGACACCCTGATAGTAGCCGCGCGTATCTCGTCTCAGGCCAGGACCTGATGGGCGAAGCTACGGGTTTATATCAATCCTCGAGTTTCCTCGTGGTGACCCCGCAGGCTCCCCGTTTGGGACCAACACCATCAGCACTGGCCCCCCTGTTATGTAGAATTAAGAACCCGGGGACATGACCCCCTATGCAATTAATTAATTATTTAAGTTGTTATTATGAGCAAATTAAAACCAATGTTGGGCCTTGCTGGAGGAGTTTTATTCAAAGTCAAACTGTCAAGGGGTCCCCATCCACCCATCGTGTAAGGAACACAAAATCAAGGAACATAATGCCGGTTTATCGGTGCCTAAGGTGGCATGAGTGGAACAAAACACCGAGCAAAAGGCCAAGCCTTCCACCCATGCCCAGTATATAGGTGTGTTAATAATAATTATAGATATTGTGATATACCAACAACAAGTTCCCACCTGGAACGATCTTCATCTTCACCTGCAACTAACAACGCTATAAGAGGGGCTGAGCAAGCGGGTAACATAGCCAAACAGTGGTTTTGCTAGGAAGGTGTCAAAGGTTAGAGGTTTCATGGCAACAAGGAGAGGGCTGGCAATTAAAGATGGGTGGCGCGACATGTAACGATAGCATCGAGATAACTAAGCATTGCAATGGTAGTAAAGGTATCCAAGGGTATGATCATCTTGCCTGGGATTCCACAAGGGAGAAGAACAGATCCATGAAGTAGACGGAGCAACATAGTCGAGCGAATCCTCTCAACTCCGGAACGAAACCGAAGCTAACAAGAGAAGCAACCGGAAAGAAGCAACAACACGGTAAACACACAAGCATTAACATGGCATACGATGCACATCCAAGTATGATGCATGTCCGGTTTAATTATGCATGGCATGGCAATGTGCACAAACAAAACTACAAGTTAAGTGGAGCTCAATATGCAACGAGTTGCATATTGAACAAACACCACATGTTATTTATTTAGTTGACTCTCGTTTATTTACAAGACAAGATTAAATGTTTTTTAACATGGCAAGAGGTGAAGCATAATAAAACTACACTATTTAGGCATTTTAAATGAGGCCGGAACAACAAACAACAATTCCGGAAAATCCCCATGTGCATATTATGAATTTGGTACTGTTCTGCCTATTACCACATTTTAAAGTTGTTAAACAGCAAAACAACGTGCATCATGTTATTCTACACATTTTTCCACCCCATTTACATATAAAGTTTATTAAAAACCGAGCTACGGTTATTTAGTTATGAATTAAACCATTTTAGCATGTTATTTACACAAATTAATGCAAACAACAATTTTAATAATTTTTAACATGGGTGAAAGTAGCATAGTATGAAACTAGACAAAATTCTGAGCATTTTTCATATATAACTTGTTTAATTCTGATGCACGGATGTGAAGTTATTAAATGCATGAATTAAGGGGGTTTTCTGCAAAGCTGTAAACTCTGGGTAAAATAGCTAAAATCGCAGATCTGGAAAAAAACATGATCGGGCCGAATCCACAGGCTGGGCCAACAGGAGCAAGGGTGCTAGAGGCTCACCATGGGCTTCGGCCCGTTGGTGAGGAGGCCGGCTTGGGCTGGCAGATCTCGCGCGGTTGCTGGGCCTCGGCAGATCTGGCGCTGGGCTGCAGAGGCAGTTGCAGCAGGGCCTGGCGAAGAGGGGAGGCGCTGGCCTCGAGTGAATCAGCCCAAGAAGCAGGGCATCATCCTCCGCTGCCTGAACTGAAACTGCTCGATGCAGCGAAGGGCTTGGCGCGACGGGACTTGAAGGGAAGCAGCGGTGGGCTGTAGGGAAGGCCGGCGAGGTTGAGACGGGGTGGATCCAGCTGGCTGGCGCCGGATCCGAGCAACGACGTGGACGGGCGGAGCTCATGGGGTGGCGTTGGAGCTTCTGCAAGAAGAACATAGGAAGAGGGAGGAAGAGATTAACGACGGGAGAAAAGGGACGGCGAGGGGGAGGCAAGGGACGACGAGGCTTGGCCTGGTGGTCGTGGTCTCCGACGAGGCCGGCCGACGACGAGGCGAGGAGGAGTGAAACGGGAGGCGGGCGCTAAGGAGGCGGCGGGGATTCGCCGAGGAGGCGATTGCCTCTGCGGGAGGCGAGCCTGGGCGGCGGGTCACGGGGTAGAGGAGCGCTCAAGCGCTGCTGCTTCTTAGGGTGGAGCGCTGCGCTCTCATGCGGGTGCTTGGGCGGAGGAGGCAGAGGCATGGACGAAGACGGCTACGAGCGACCAGACTCATCCAACAGACAGGGGAGGATGCGGGATGGATCCCGAGGTGGAAGGAGACACGAGGAGTGGCGGCGGCGGATGAGATGGATGGGACAAGGCTCCTAAAATTTAGGGTTAGGGGTCTATTTATAGGAAGAGGATATCGGGCTATCTCGTCCCTCAGATCGCAATCGAACAGTCGAGAAAATTACGTTAGGGAGTCCAAATAAAGAATCGATGATATTTTAGGGATGTTTGGGGATGATCCGAACCCATCGGTCACGACTGCCCGGGTCGGGTCCGGGAGAAGTTTTGGACGTGCAGTCGAGGGGTAAGAAAATGGGCTGGTTAGCAGGCTGTGTAGAAGGCATCGGGCTGAGACGAGAGAAGAGAGAGAGTGGCCCGGCGGCCGTTTCGAAACACCGAAACGTCCGACGTTTATCCGGCTATAGCGCCGCTATAGGTTTAACGTTTGGGCTTTCAAACGAACTCCGAATGCGACGAAAATTGACAGGCGGTCAACCTATGCTATAAAAATACCACACGTCAAGTTTCATTCCATTCCGAGAACATTTTCCGGCCACTTATAAAATAAATATTCGGATGTGCCGCGGGTGCGTGCGAGTGTGTCTGGGCTCAGAACGGACAACGGAGAGGACGGGCGAACTCGGACGGATGCAAGTTTTGAAAAAATGCTAATGAAATGCACATGATGACATGACAAAGCAAAATAAATAACACAAGCACAAATGAAACACACGGGAGAACCCGGAACATCTGGAATCTTCTGGGACGTCGGTCTTCGGGCGTCACATATATAGACTCAAAAAAGGCGCTCTATGGCCTTAAACAAGCCCCACATGCGTCGTATGAGAACCTTACCGAGTTGTCAATCCCACTCTTTTTACTAAGAAGCTCAAAGGGGAGTTGTTCATATGCCAACTATGTGTTTATGATATTATTTTTTGTTGTCCTAACAAATCTTTTAATGATGTGTTTGCAGCACTAATGACCGAGAAGTTTGAGATGTCTATGATGGGAGAGTTGATGTTCTTATTTGGATTCAAAGTCAAGAAAAGGAGAAATGGTACACTCATCAACCAAGCCAAGTATACCCAAGACATGCTCGAGAGATTCAGGCTAGATGATGTCAAGCCGATCAAGTTTCCTATGCCCACCAAAATTCAAGCTCGACATTGATCCCAATGGTAAAGCAGTGGATCAAAAGAAATATCGCTCCATTATTGGATCCTTGCTTTACCTTTGTGCATCTAGACCGGGATATGATGTTGACTGTGGGAATGTGTGCGAGGTTCCATGCTGGACCTAAGGAAAGTCACTATGTGGTGGTCAAGCAAATCTTTCGATATTTGGCTCATACCCCAAACTTTGGCTTATGGTACCCCGAAGGAGCAACCTTCGATCTCATGGGTTATTCAGAGTCGGATTGGGCCAGAGATGATGTGGATAGGAAGTCAACTTCTGAGGATCCCAATTCCTTGCTCGCTCTTTGGTGAGCTGGTCTTCAAAGAAGCAAAATTTTGTGTCTCATTCTTCTACCGAAGCCGCATATGTTGCCATCACAAGTTGTTCTACACAATAGCTATGGATGAGGTAAACTTTAGAGGATTATGGTGTCACTTGCGACAAAGTGCCTCTTCTATGTGACAATGAAAGTGCAATCAAGATTTCTCGCTGATACGTCTCCATTGTATCTAGTTTTCCAAACTCTTTTGCCCTTGTTTTGGACTCTAATTTGCATGATTTGAATGGAACTAACCCGGACTCACGCTGTTTTCAGCAGAATTGCCTTGGTGTTATTTTTGTGCAGAAATAAAAATTCTCGGAATGACCTGAAACTTCACGAAGAATATTTTCATAATATATAAAAATATTGACGGAAAGAAATACCATAGGGGGGCACACCCTGGCCACAAGGGTGGGGGCGTACCCTCACTAGGGTGCGCCCCCTACCTTGTGGGCCCCCTGGAGCTCCATCGACGTCAACTCCAATCCATATAATCTCTTTTGAAGAGAAAACAATCAGAGAGAAGATCCCATCAAGTTTTACGATACGGAGCCACCGCCACCTCCTGTTCTTCATCGGGAGACCTGATATGGAGTCCGTTCGGGGCTCCGGAGAGTGGAGATCATCGCCGTCGTCATCATCAACCATCCTCCATCATCAATTTCATGATGCTCACCGCCGTGTCTGAGTAATTTCATCGTAGGCTTGCTGGACGGTGATGGGTTGGATGAGATTTATCAGGTAATCGAGTTAGTTTTGTTAGGGTTTGACCCCTAGTATCCACTATGTTCTCAGATTGATGTTGCTATGACTTTGCTATGCTTAATGCTTGTCACTAGGGCCCGAGTGCCATGATTTCAGATCTGAACCTATTATGTTTTCAAGAATACATTTGTGTTCTTGATCCTATCTTGCAAGTCAATAGTCACCTACTATGTGTTATGATTCGGCAAACCCGAGGTGACAATAACCAGGGCACTTCCTGGTGATGACCATAGTTTGAGGAGTTCATGTATTCACTAAGTGCTAATGCTTTGGTCTGGTACTCTATTAAAAGGAGGCCTTAATATCCCTTAGTTTCCATTAGGACTCCACTGCCACGGGAGGGTAGGACAAAAGATGTCATGCAAGTTATTTTCCATAAGCATGTATGACTAAATTCAGAATACATGCCTACATTACATTGATGAATTGGAGCTAGTTCTGTGTCACCCTAGATTATAACTACTACATGATGAATATTATCCGACACCTATCATTACTAATACATTTCCTGCAAGTTTGTTCCATATTGATACTTGTTTTGTTACTTTCGTTACTGCTGCTGTTGCCATCACTACAAAACTTCTACTATTACTTTTGCCACTGCTACCGTTACTTCCATATTACTTTGCTATTAATTACTTTGTTGCAGATATTAAGTTTTCCAGGTGTGGTTGAATTATCAAGTCAGCTGCTAATACTTGAGATATTCTTTGGCTCCCCTTGTGTCGAATAAATAAATTTGCGTTGAATACTCTACCCTCGAAAACTGTTGTGATCCCCTATACTTGTGGGTTATCAAGACGTTTTTCTAGCGCCGTTGCTGGGGAGCATAGCTCTATTCTCTGAGTCCCTTGGGATTTATATCTGTTGATCACTATGAGGCCACTAAAGGATGAAAGAACTAAGATCGTTCCCTCTAGAACGAGGGGAGGTAAGGAATTGCCATCTAGCTCTGCACTTGATTCACCGTCTGTTTTGAGTAAACTTGCGACACCTACACCTGCTATTGATTCTGATATGTCGCATGTTATTGATGATGCCACTTCTATAATGAATGATGTTGTGTCATTGTGTGAATTACTTGATAAACATCTTGCTAGAGCCAGTGCTATTGATTATGATGAAGATGATGATATTTTGGAAACTGATGAAATTATTGATACTGAAAACTTTGGAACACCTGTTAGACCTACTTCCCCTAGATATGAATTGCCTATTTTTCCCGAGGGATATGTTATGGAAGGAGAAGTAGCTAGAGACTTTCTTGCTTGAGAGTATAGGAATGATCTTAATAAATTAGTACGCGAGTGGAAAGAACAATCTTTGAATGCTAGAATGCAATATGATCCTGAATTTGCTACTTCAGCTATTCGTGTTACTCATAAGGATTATGAATTATCGGTTGATCTTGAGTTAATTACTTTAGTTGAATCTGATCCTTTTCATGGTTGTGAATCTGAAACAGTTGTGGCACATCATACTAAATTAAATGATATAGCCACCCTATTTGCTCATGATGAATTTTTTTGCAATTACTATATTCTTAAGTTGTTTCCTTTATCATTAAAGGGTGATGCTAAGTTATGATTTAATTCTCTTGCTCCTGGTTGTGTGCGTACTCCCCAGGTGATTTACTACTTCTCTGCACACACAAAAATCTTGCTCATAAGAAACAAGCTACCTTACAGGAAATATTTAATTTTGTGCAAATTGAATAAGAGAGTCTCCCACAAGCTTGGGGGAGGCTTCTCCAATTACTTAATGCTTTTCCTGATCATCCTCTCAAGAAGAATGAAATACTTGATATCTTTTATAATGGACTAACCGATGCTTCTAGGGACCACCTAGATACTTGTGTTGGTTGTGTTTTCAGGGAACGAATTGTTGAACAAGCCAAAAAATTATTGAATAATATATTGAGTAATGATAATGATTGGAATCTTCCCGAACCAAACCTGAAGAAAAGGTGTATTCTATTTCTCAGTCCTAAAGATACGCAAGAGGCAAAGAAATCAATGAAGGAAAAAGGTATTAAAGCTGAAGATGTTAAGAATTTTCCACCTATTGAAGAAATACATGGTCTTGATAACCCGACACGGGTAGTAGAGGTAAATTCTCTCTATAAATTTGATGAAGGTGGCATTCCTCATAAAAAAATCTGCTAGCCAATGCTTAGATGAGTTCGATAATTTTATTGTTAAACAAGAAGACTTCACTGCTTATGTTAGTAGACAACTGAAATGTAATGCTTATATGCTTGAACGCTTGGGTGATCTTGTGACTAGAACTTCTAATTATCTTAAACTTATTAGTAAACATGCTTAAATGGTTACCACTCAAGTAGAACAAGTATTTAAGACACAAAATGATTCGCTTAATGAGTTGAATAGTAAGAATAAAGGTAAAGTTGTTATGGTTGCTACTAGAGGTGGTAAAGTAACTCAGGAACCTTTGTATCCTGAGGGCCATCCTAAGAGAATTGAGAAAGATTCTCAAAGAATTAATATTGATAAACCTAGTCTTAGTAATAAAAATAAAAATAAAACTGATAGGACTTTGCCTTCTTCTGGTGAACCTGTTATCGATACACCTGAGAATCCCAATATAATTTCTATTTCTGATGCTGAGACTCAGTCTGGTAATGAACATGAACCTAGTGATAATGTTAATGATGATTTTCATACCGATGCTCAACCTAGTAATGATAATGATGTAGAGATTGAACCTGGTGTTGATCTTGATAACCCACAATCAAAAAATCAACGTTATGATAAGAGAGACTTCATTGCTAGGAAACATGGTAAAGAAAGGGAACCATGGGTTCAGAAACCCATGCCCTTTCCTAATAAACCATCCAAGAAAAAGGATCATGAGGATTTTGAACGCTTTTGTGAGATGATTTGACCTATCTTTTTGCATATGCATTTGACTGATATGCTTAAAATGCCTCCTTATGCCAAGTATATGAAAGAAATTGTTACTAATAAAAGAAAGATACTAGAAGCTGAAATTTCCACCATGCTTGCTAATTATACTTTAAAGGGTGGAATACCAAAGAAACTTGGAGACCCAGGAATACCTACTATACCAATGTCCATTAAAGGAAACTATGTTAAAACTGCTTTATATGATCTTGGAGCCAGTGTTAATGTTATGCCTTTCTCTTTGTATCGTAGACTTGAATTGAATAAGTTGACACCTAATGAAATTTCTTTGCAAATGGCTGATAAATCAACTGCTATATCTATCAGTATTTGTGAGGATGTGCCTGTTGTAGTTGCAAACGTTACTATCTAAACGGACTTTGTTATTCTTGACATTCCCGAGGACTACAGTATGCCGATTATCCTTGGTAGACCCTTTTTGAATACTACAGGGGCTGTTATTGATTGCAAAAAAGGCAATGTCACTTTTCATGTAAATGGTAATGAGCATACGGTACACTTTCCGAAGAAACAACATCAAGTTAATAGCGTCAATTATATTGGAAAAATTTCCACTCTCACTATTGGAGGTTTTGAATTCCCTCTTCCTACTGTTAAAAATAAATATGATATTCTTATAGTTGGGGACATGCATATCCCCATTGAGGTAACCTAGTGTTATTCGAAGATTCTCCGGTTTTATGCTATTCGAAAGAAGTTTGCTAACGAAACTTGATCAACCTCGTTGACGGATTCCTTTTGACGAGCATGAGATGGATGAATTTAGAAAACACAACCTTTTGTACCCAACTTTTACTTTCTGTTATTTAGATTAAATAAAGTAAAAATAGTATTATCTGTCTGTTTTCTGAATTACCCGTGCAATAAAAAAATGTCTCGAAAATAAAAGTTCTCCAAATGCCCTGAAAATTTAGTATGATTTTTTCTAGAATATTTTAAGATTTTTCGCACTGAGAATGCACCAAGGGGCTGCACCAGTGGGCCACAAGGGTGGAGGGCGCGCCATAAACCCCTGGGCGCACCCCTGTCCTTTTGGGCCCCACATGGCCCCCTCCACTTATTCCAGCACCCATCCTCTCCATCTTCCTCCAGAAAAAATCATCCACTAGCTCAAACCCATGTTTTAGCTCATATTGCTGCCACTTACGATCTCCTTGCTCAAACCATCATTTGCAAAACTGTTTTGGGAGATTGTTCTTTGGTATGTGGCTCCTCCAATGGTCCAATTAGTTTCCGTTCTAGTGCTTTATTTATTGCAATTTTTTGTTGTTGTAGTGACCTTCTTCCTGAGCTTGCATGTCAAATTTATATGGTCCCAAGTAGTTTTGATGCATGATATAGCCTCTAGACACTTGTAGGAGTAGTTGCCATCAATTTTGTTGAGTTTGGTTCACTTTTATTATGAGTCACTAAAAATTTCAAAAAAATCAGAAAAAGAAAATGTCTAGGAGAACATATCAAGGTGGCCCTTTAAGAAAGCAAGCACCGAGGCTCGCGATACGGGAACGGGACCTTGAACCACCAAGAGATACTCAAGTACGGCCTTGTGAATGGCCGTCGGATGAATTTATGATTCACGCAGGGTTCAAGGATGAGTTTTATGCATACATACAAAATGTCGGCCTTGAGGACTTCGTGTCAGATAAGTGTCGACAACACTATTACCTCACCGATTCCTTTGTGCAGAGGTTTGAATTTTCATCCAAGCGCAATACTCATATTGTCTTGTTTGATCTTTATGATTAATCTTATACCATGGACCTAGAAGATTTTTGTGTTGCATGCAAAATCCCACAGTGGGGTAGTCTCAATTATCCTCACAAATCTGAATAGCGTGATTT
>LR738715.1:272617028-272631447 GCA_902687465.1 Secale cereale
CAAGGTGGCCCTTTAAGAAAGCAAGCACCGAGGCTCGCGATACGGGAACGGGACCTTGAACCACCAAGAGATACTCAAGTACGGCCTTGTGAATGGCCGTCGGATGAATTTATGATTCACGCAGGGTTCAAGGATGAGTTTTATGCATACATACAAAATGTCGGCCTTGAGGACTTCGTGTCAGATAAGTGCCGACAACACTATTACCTCACCGATTCCTTTGTGCAGAGGTTTGAATTTTCATCCAAGCGCAATACTCATATTGTCTTGTTTGATCTTTATGATTAATCTTATACCATGGACCTAGAAGATTTTTGTGTTGCATGCAAAATCCCACAGTGGGGTAGTCTCAATTATCCTCACAAATCTGAATAGCGTGATTTCCTTGATAGCATTACCGTGGGGGAAACTAGAAACATTACACAGGCCACCATAGGGAGCATTCACTTTCAGCTATACATTATTTCTCTCTCTTCGTAGGTAGATGCATTAATGGTAAACATGAGCATAGCCATCTTTGTGTTCCAGATCTTTGTGTCCTTAAATATGCGGTGTTAGGTGATAAGCGTTATGACTTGGGGGCAATTATTGCAAGGAGGTTACACCTTAATGCTAAAGATGGAGATTTATTTGGAGGGATATATGCAACTCATTTAGTTAAATAGTTAGGTGTACCCATAAGAGGATATGATAATGAGTTGCCACCTACTTTTCTAGATTATGAAGCCGTGATACGTTATCAGTTTCTCGAAAGAAATGAGCAGCACCTTCAGTACCGACTAATCTTTGACAGACGGCATGCCGTCCGCATTACTCTTCCTGCTCCTGCTTTCTTTGACTTTCAGGAAAAATGGAGATATTTTATAACCAGAGAGGAGGCGGACACATATGAGAGAGAGGCGGAGACCGATCGCCTTCACGAAGAAGCTCGCCTAGCAGTAGCTGCCGCAGCACAGTACAACCCCAACTAGGATTTCGGATATCATCCAGGAAGTGGTGGCCCTAGACCAACTTAGGCAAAATCCTAAGCTTGGGGGAGTACGTATTTCTCACTGACATTATATTCATGTTCACACATTCATTCCAGTTGTCGGTGTTCAACTTTTTCTTTGTATCATCCATGCTAGTTTATTTTTCTCGCTTTCTTCTTGTGTGTTTGAAAAACTTTAGAAACCCCAAAAATATTTCCTGATTCTTTTTGTCTTTTCTTTCTAGTTAGTTTCATAGTAGTTCATAGTAGTAAAAGAAAGTCCAGAAAGATTTCTCGTTCTTCTTTTTTTTGTTGGGAGCTTTCCCGTGTAAATAATTTTTCCCGTTCTTGTTTTGCTTTCTTCAAAAAAATAAAAACTCCAAAAATATTTTAGTGCGTTTCTTTGAAAATCTTTTCTTTTCCTTTGGGGGTCGAGAGGAGAAGACCACGATAAAAATGATGAGTGGCTCTCATATGCATTATTATTGAACTAACAAAGAATCCATATTACCTTGTCTTCTCCTTTGAATAAATGTTGCAGATTCCAGCTTAGTCCAATGCACGTGCACTATTATTAATATTCACACCGTTCGGTCATGGAAGTGAAAGGCGATAATGACAAAATATGATGAAATGATTGAGATGGAGAAAAGCTGGTATGAGCTCGACCTATTTTTTTTGTAAATATGATTAGCTTGTCATTCCTGATTCGGCCCATTATGAATAAAACATGTTTGCAATGCCAATTAGAGATTAGAGTTACTCATGCCATGCTTAATTAGCTAGAAGTTTATAATGGTTTACCTTGCGTGCCAACATGCTTTTAAAATGGTTGTGATGTAGTATGATAGGATGGTATCCTCCTTTGAATGATTTAAGTGGCTCGACTTGGCACATGTTCACACATGTAGTTGAAACAAAATCAACATAGCCTCCACGATATTTATGTTTATGGTAATTATATCCTACTCATGCTTGCACTCAGTGTTGGTTAATCGCAAGGCATGTTTATGACCGTTGTTGCTCTCTAGATGGTCGCTTCCCAGTCTCTTTCTAGCCTTCACCTGTTCTAAACGGGAATACTGCTTGTGCATCCACTTCCATAAACTCAAAGTTGTTCCATATGAGTCCACCATACCTACCTATATGCGGTATTTACCTACCGTTCCAAGTAAATTTTCATGTGCCAAACTCTAAACCTTCAAATAAAATTATGTTTTGTATGCCCAAATCGCTCATGTGGTGACTAGGGGTTGTCTTTATCTTCCATGTTAGGTGGGTTATTCTCATGATGAGTGGAATCCACTTGTCATTCACGATAAAATGGTTGGTATATGGGATACCCAGTCCCATGATCAAAAGATCAAAAATCAAATCAAAATATAATTAAACAAAGCTCCCATGGGACCGTTGTTGGTTTGGACGGTACCCGTTGTTTCGGATAAGCCGTAGAGTGTGTTTGATGGTGGAGGGGGAGTAAAACTTTACCATTCTATTTGGAAACCGCCTATAATGTATGTAGCATGGAAGATGTTGAGAACTCTTGGTCGTAACGTTGACAAAGAAAGCATATCGCTCAAAATTATATTCATCTCTTATTTAAAAACTTGAGCTCTGGCACCTTTGCAAATCCCTGCTTCCCTCTACGAAGGGCCTATCTATTTACTTTTATTGCTGAGTCATCATCCACTTATAAAAAGCACCGGTTGGAGAGCACCTCTGTCATTTATATGCTTTGTTATTAATTGATGTTGAGTATGAGTGTGACTGGATCTCTTTAACCATGAATTACTGATACGTCTCCAACGTATCTATAATTTTTTAGTGTTCCATGCTATTATATTATCTGTGTTGGATGTTTAATGGGCTTTAATATGCATTTTTATATCATTTTTGGGACTAACCTACTAACCAAAGGCCCAGTGCAAATTGTTGTTTTTTGCCTATTTTAGTGTTTCGTAGAAAAGGAATATCAAACGGAGTCCAAACGGAATGAAACCTTCGTGAGGATCATTTTTGGAACAAACGCAATCCAGGAGACTTGGAGTACAAGTCTGGGAAGCCACGAGGCAGGAGGGCGCGCCCAGGGGGTAGGCACGCCTCCCACCCTCGCGGGCCCCTCTTAGCTCTACCGACGTACCTCTTCCTCCTATATATACTCATATACCCTGAAAACATCCGAGAGCACCATGAAACCCTATTTCCACCACCGCAACCTTCTGTACCCGTGAGATCCCATCTTGGGGCCTTTTCCGGAGCTCCACCAGAGGGGAATCGATCCAGGAGGGCTTCTACATCAACACCATAGCCTCTCCAATGATGTGTGAGTAGTTTACCACAGACCTTCGGGTCCATAGTTATTAGCTAGATGGCTTATTCTCTCTCTTTGGATCTCAATACAAAGTTCTCCTCGATCCTCTTGGAGATCTATTCGATGTAATACTTTTTTCGGTGTGTTTGTCGAGATCCGATGAATTGTGAGTTTATGATCAAGATTATCTATGAACAATATTTGGTTCTTCTTTGAATTCTTATATGTATGATTTAATATCTTTGCAAGTCTCTTCGAATTATCAGTTTGGTTTGGCCTACTAGATTGATCTTTCTTGCAATGGGAGAAATGCTTAGCTTTCGGTGCATTCTTGTGGTGTCCTTTCCAAGTGACAGCAGGGGCAACAAGGAACGTATTGAATTGTTGCCATCAAGGATAAAAAGATGGGGTTTATGTCATATTGCATGAGTTTATCCCTCTACATCATGTCATCTTGCTTAATGTGTTACTCTGTTCTTATGAACTTAATACTCTAGATGCATGCTGGATAGCGGTCGATGTGTGGAGTAATTGTAGTAGATGCAGAATCGTTTCGGTCTACTTGTCGCGAATGTGATGCCTATATACATGATCATGCCTAGATATTCTCATAACTATGCGCTTTTCTATCAATTGCTCAACAATAATTTGTTCACCCACTGTAAGATTTGCTATCTTGAGAGAAGCCACTAGTGAAACCTATGGCCCCGGGTCTATTTTCCATCATATTAATCTTCTGTCAACTAGCTATCTTTATTGTTCTTTTATTTTGCAATCTTTACTTTTCAATCTATACAACAAAAATACCAAAATATTTATCTTATTATCTCTACCAGATCTCACTTTTGCAAGTGGCCGTGAAGGGATTGACATCCCCTTTATCGCATTGGTTGCAAGGTTCTTAATTGTTTGTGCAGGTACTAGGGATTTGCGTGTAGTCTCCTACTGGATTGATGCCTTGGTTCTCAAAAACTAAGGGAAATACTTACGCTACTTTGCTGCGTCACCCTTTCCTCTTCAAGGGAAAAACAACGCATGCTCAAGAGGTAGCAAGAAAAATTTCTGGCATCGTTGCTGGGGAGATCTACGCACAAGTCAAGACATACCAAGTAACCATCACAAACTATTATCCCTCGCATTACATTATTTGCCATTTGCCTCTCGTTTTCCTCTCGCCCACTTCACATTTGTCGTTTTATTCGCCCTTTTTCCGTTCGCTTGCCTATTGTGTGTTCATCCTTAGAGCGGTTTGTTGCTATCATGTGTGAAACGGTGGAGGTTATCGTTGAAAAAGATAGTAGTAACGATGGGGGAAACTTTGATGCTTTTAATTATCCTCATAAGGAACCTACTACTTTACACACTAAAAATTTCCGGATTGGTAGTGGTAAATATTATTGGAAAATGAGTTATTCAAGATTTCTTTACTTGTGTTGGTGCTTTGCCCACTATGGGTGGATCTATTCTTCATAGAACCAGTAGTCTTGTGGACGCTATATCTTTGCTTGTAGTTGAACTTGAAAGACAATTTATCCACATGCATCCTTGCATTCAGAGAATTTTTCTAGAATTTTCCAATATTGAGCATTCTTCTGTTAAGCGAGCAGCTACTATCTTTTTGGCACATGAGTTCAGGTTTATAATGAGAGAGGCCAAAGAAATTTTTACGCGTTATAGGGTGGACGCTGGTCGCCCTCCCATAGAAGCTATCCTTTTAATCAAGAAGACATAATGCGTTTACAATCATTAGATCATGATGCTTTTAATGAAAACCTTAGAAAAAAGGTTCCTGCCAATGTTCTAGTTGATAAAATCTCTGAACTGAATGATGATTTTGCTATTGAAAACAATGGGTTAGGATTTTCTCTTGAGCAAAGGCTCGTGACCTTTTGCCGAAATAATACTTATAATGATGAATTGGTTGTGCAATATGAGGGGCCAAAGGAGGAACCCATACCTCCCGAGCTTGATCTTGGGGACTTTTCTCCCATTAAATTTAGCCCTTTCGATTACTTTTGCCTGCCACAAAGAAAACTTGCTGCTGAACGTAGGGAATATGAGATGATTTTTTGCGATTTACCTT
Source organism: Secale cereale (assembly GCA_902687465.1). Taxonomy (NCBI): domain Eukaryota; kingdom Viridiplantae; phylum Streptophyta; class Magnoliopsida; order Poales; family Poaceae; genus Secale; species Secale cereale. Next base: position 272,622,393 of record LR738715.1, read on the forward strand.
ATTATTATGGCAATACCTAGATCTATTCTTGTTTTACGCCTAGCTAGGGGCATTAAACGATAGCGCTTGTTGGGAGGCAACCCAATTTTATTTTATTTGCTTTTACTTCTGTTTAGTAATAAATAATTCATCTAGCCTCTGGTTAGATGTGGTTTTTTGTTTTAATTAGTGTTTGTGCCAAGTAGAACCTTTGGGAAGACTTGGGGGAAGTCTTTGCGATCTTGATGTAAAAAACAGAAACTTTTACACTCACGAGATTAGCTGCCATTTTTTACTAGAGAGTGATTTTAAGTTGATTCTTTTTGAAGATGATTAATAGACAAATACCTCACGTCCACCAATTTATTTCAGAATTTTTAGAGTTACAGAAGAATTCGAAAGTTACTGATTGCTACAGATTGTTCTGTTTTTGACAGATTCTGTTTTTCGTGTGTTGTTTGCTTATTTTGATGAATCTATGAGTAGTATCGGGGGGTATGAACCATAGAGACGTTGGAATACAGTAGGTTTAACACCAATATAAATAAAGTATGAGTTCAATACAGTACCTTAAAGTGGTAGTTTGTTTTCTTATACTAACGGAGCTCACGAGATTTTCTAATAAGTTTTGTGTTGTGAAGTTTTCTAGTTTTTTGGGTAAGGATTTGATGGACTATGGAATAAAGAGTGGCAAGAGCCTAAGCTTGGGGATTCCCAAGGCACCCCAAGATAAAATTCAAGGACAACCAAAAGCCTAAGCTTGGGGATGCCCCGGGAAGGCATCCCCTCTTTCGTCTTCGTCTATCGGTAACTTTACTTGAGACTATATTTTTATTCACCACATGATATGTGTTTTGCTTGGAGCGTCTTGTATGATTTGAGTCTTTGCTTATTAGTTTACCACAATCATCCTTGCTGTACACATCTTTTGGGAGAGACACACATGAATCAGAATTTATTAGAATACTCTATGTGCTTCACTTATATCTTTTGAGCTAGATAATTTTGCTCTAGTGCTTCACTTATACCTTTTAGAGCACGGTGGTGGTTTTATTTTATAGAAACTATTGATATCTCATGCTTCACTTATATTATTTTGAGAGTCCTTTAGAAAAGCATGGTAATTTGCTTTGGCTATAAAATTAGTCCTAATATGATAGGCATCCAAGATGGGTATAGTAAATACTTACATATAAAGTGCATTGAATACTATGAGAAGTTTGATACTTGATGATTGTTTTGAGATATGAGGATGTTGATATTAGAGTCATGCTAGTGGAGTAATTGTGAATTTTAGGAATACTTGTGTCAAAGTTTGTGATTCCCGTAGCATGCACATATGGTGAACCATTATGTGATGAAGTTGGAGCATGATTTATTTATTGATTATCTTCCCTTGTGTGGAGGTCGGGATCGCGCGATGGTTAACTCCTACCAACCCTTCCCCTAGGAGCATGCGTGTAGTACTTTGTTTTGATAACTTGTAGATTTTTTCAATAAGTATATGAGTTCTTTATGACTAATGTTGAGTCCATGGATTATACGCACTCTCACCCTTCCACCATTGCTAGCCTCTCTAGTATCGCGCAACTTTCGTCGGTACCATAAACCCACCATATACCTTCCTCAAAACAGCCACCATACCTACCTATATGGCATTTCCATAGCCATTCCAAGATATATTGACATGCAACTTTCCATCGTTCCGTTTATTATGACATGCTTCATCATTGTCGTATTGCCTTGCATGATCATGTAGTTGACATCGTATTTGTGGCAAGGACCATGCATAATTTTTCATACATGTCACTCTTGATTCATTGCACAACCTGGTACACTGCCGAAGGCATTCACATAGAGTCATATTTTTTTCTAGCATCGAGTTGTAATTCTTGAGTTGTAAGTAAATAAAAGTGTGATGATCTTCATTGTTAGAGCATTGTCCCAGTAAGGAAAGGATGATGGAGACTATGATTCCCCCACGAGTCGGGATGAGACTCCAGACGAAAAAAATAGAAAAAAAGAGGCCATAAAAAGGCCCAAAATAAAAAAAATGAGAGAAAAAGAGAGAAGGGGCAATGCTACTATCCTTTTTCCACACTTGTCCTTCAAAGTAGCACCATGATATTCATGATAGAGAGTCTCTTGTTTTGTCATCTTCATATACTAGTGGGAATTTTCATTATAGAACTTGGCTTGTATATTCCAATGATGGGCTTCCTCAAAATGCCATAGGTCTTCGTGAGCAAGCGTGTTCGATGCACACCCACTTAGTTTCTTTAGTTGAGCTTTCATACACTTATAGCTCTAGTGCATCTGTTGCATGGCAATCCCTACTCACCCACATTGATATCTATTGATGGGCATCTCCATAGCCCATTGATACGCCTAGTTGATGTGAGACTATCTTCCTCCTTTTTGTCTTCTCCACAACCACCATTCTATTCCACCTACAGTGCTATGTCCATGGCTCACACTCATGTATTGCGTGAAAGTTTAAAAAGGTTGGAAAAAATTAAAGTATGAAATAATTGCTTGGCTGAAATCAGGGTTGTGCATGATTTAAATATTTTGTGTGATGAAGATAGAGCATATCCAGACTATATGATTTTGTAGGTATGAACTTTCTTGGCCATGTTATTTTGAGAAGACATAATTGCTTTGTTAGTATGCTTGAAGTATTATTATTTTTATGGAGAGCGGCGATTTGGAGCCCGGGCTCAGCTGAACCCGAAATCCTGCTCGTCCAATTCAGGCTCGGGATGTGAACAAATCCAGCTGGCGTGTCAGTTGCGAGCCGTGATAAGTCGGGGATACGGGCGAATACGGTATGAAACAGTGGCGAAGGCGTGGGCACAAAGACGAGAAGCTAGACAGGCGGCGGCACAATCCATGCTGGGCCGTGGACCAGGACGCTACCTTTTCTGGCCCAGATTGGAATTTGACACGTGAGCCCATCTACCGGTCAGCGGGGCACCACCCATGTGACTGTGCGTCCAAAAAAAGAAAAAGGATTTCCCCCTCTCCCTTTGCCTCGTTCATTCTGGAAGCCTCGCCGCCGGCCCCGATTCGGTGTAGGAAAAACAGAGGATATACGAGCTGCGTCGGGCCGCCCGTGCGACGTCACCAGAGACCCTGCGGGCATGGAGTTTCTGCTTGATGCCGTCGACACGTTAGGCCCAATCAGATCTATGCCTTTTGCTTCATAGAATTTGCTACTGTAAGCTTCGCCATTGCGAGTCAGCGAGCTTACGAGTTATCGTTTTCTTCCCCCCTTGGGCACCGGTTCTCTCTGGTTCCCGATAAGAGAGGCCTTCGCTGACAGCCTTGAGCAGCCGGATTCGGTGGGGCTACATTTCCTGGTAGAAAAACCGGGGGGGTAGGGGCTCGCCGTCGACGTACTAATTCTCCGACGGGGTCAGTTCAGTCCACTGACAGAGTAAATCCACAGGTGCCTGCTACTTCTCGAGCTTGCGTTGTATTCCCTCGAAGAGGAAAGGGAGATGCAGCATAGTAGCGTAAGTATTTCCCTCATTTTTTGAGAACCAAGGTACCAATCCAGTAGGAGACCACACGCGAGTCCCTCGCACCTGCAAAAACAAATAAGAACTTTGCAGCCAACGCGATAAGGGGTTGTCAATCCCTTTACGGTCACTTACTAAAGTGAGATCTGATAGAGATGATAGTTTGTATTTTTGGTATTTTTAGTTTATAAGAACAGCAAATAAAAGCGATAAAAGTAAAGTAGATGTAGATTGATATGTTGAGAATGGACCCGGCGGGCCATACGATATTCTACGGAGGGTAAACAAATTACTGTCGAGCAATTGATAGAAAAGCGAATAATTATGAGACTATCTAGGCATGATCATTTTATATAGGCATCACGTCCGAGACAAGTAGACCGAAACGATTCTGCATCTACCACTATTACTCCACACATCGACCGCTATCCAGCATGCATCTAGTGTATTGAGTTCATAAGAATAGAGTAACGCCTTAAGCAAGATGACATGATGTAGAGGGATAAACTCAAGCAATATGATATAAACCCCATCTTTTTATCCTCGATGGCAACAATACAATATGTTCCTTGTTGCCCCTATTGTCACTGGGAAAGGACACCGCAATATTGAACCCAAAGCCAAGCACTTCTCCCATTGCAAGAACTATAGATCTAGTAGGCCAAACCAAACCAATAATTCGAAGAGACTTGCAAGGATATTATGAGCACACATACAAAGTTCAGAGAAGAACCAAATATCTTTCCTAGATAACCTTGATCATAAACTCACAATTCATCGGATCTCGACAAACACACCGCAAAAAGAGATTACATCGAATAGATCTCCTCGAAGACCGAGGAGAACTTTGTATTGAGATCCAGAGAGAGAGAAGAAACCATCTAGATACTAGCTATGGACCCCAAGATCTATGGTAAACTACTCATAACTCAAGGTGACCGCGATGATGATGATGATGAAGAACTCCGTGATGGATCCCCCTCCGGTGGAGCTCCGGAACAGGCTCCAAGATGGGATCCTCACGGGAGCAGAAGGTACGGCGGCGGAATTAGGGTTTTCTCTTTGTTCACGGAGGTTCTGTGGTACGTAGACTTATATAGGAAGAAGGAGGGCACCTGGGGACGCTCGAGGGGGGCCACGAGGTAGGGGGGCGCGCCCTGGGAAGGGGGCGCGCCCCCCACCCTCGTGGTCCACCTCTTGATCCCCTGACGTGGTTCTCAAGCTCCGCGTCCGTGAGTTTCTCCAAAAAATATCTCTCGCGAAGGTTTCATTCCGTTTGGACTTTGTTTGATATTCTTTTTCTGCAAAACCCTGAAACAAGCAAAAAACAGCAATCTGGACTGGGCCTTTGGGTTAGTAGGTTAGTCCCAAAAATGATATAAAAGTGAATGATAAAGCCCATTAAACATCCAAGACTTAATAAATAATAGCATGGAACAATCAAAAATTATAGATACGTTGGAGACGTATCAAGCATCCCCAAGCTTAATTCCTGCTCGTCCTCGAGTAGGTAAATGATAAAGAAAAATTTTTGATGTAGAATGCTAACCAATATAGTTTTTCAATGTAATTCTCTTAATTATGGCATGAATAATCATATCTCAAAGATTCAAGATAAAGTCTATATTGACATAAGAAACAATAATACTTCAAGCATACTAACAAAGCAATCATGTCTTCTCAAAATACTATGGCTAAAGAAAGTTATCCTTACAAAATCATATAGTGTTGGCTATGCTCCCTCGTTATCACACAAAATATTCATATCATGCACAACCCCGATTTCAGCCAAGCACTTGTTTTCATACTCTATCTTCTCAAACCTTTCAACTTTCACGCAATACATGAGCGTGAGCCATGGACATAGCACTATGGGTGGAATAGAGGTGGTTGTGGAGAAGACAAAAAGGAGGGAGATAGTCTCACATCAACTAGGCGTATCAACGGGCTATGGAGATGCCCATCAATAGATATCAATGTGAGTGAGTAGGGATTGCCATGCAACGGATGCACTATAGCTAAATATGATTGAAAGCTCAACAAAAGAAACTAGTGGGTGTGCATCCAATTTGCTTGCTCACAAAGACCTAGGGCATTTGAGTAAGCCCATCGTTGGAATATACATGCCAGGTTCTATAATGAAAATTCCCACTAGTATACGAAAGTGACTAAACATGAGACTCTCTACAATGAAGAACATGGTGCTACTTTGAAGCACAAGTGTGGAAAAAAAGATAGTAGCAATTGTCCCTTTTTATTTTCTTTCTTTTCTTTTTTTGGGCCTTTCTTTTTTTCCTTGGCCTTTTTTTGCAGAGGGGCTTTATAGATTTAGCCTTTCCTCCCATGGGACAATGCTCTAATAATGATGATCATCACACTTTCATTACAACTTGATATTACAACTCGATACTATAACAACAAAGTATGACTCTATATGAATGCCTCCGGTGGTGTACCGGTATGTGCAATGATACAAGAGTGACATGTATAAAAATTATGCATGGTGGCCTTGCCACAAATACGATGTCAACTACATGATCATGCAATGGCAATATGACAATATGATGTGTGTCATATGAACAAAACGGTGGAAAGTTGCATGGCAATATATCTCGGAATGGCTATGGAAATGCCATCCTAGGTAGGTATGGTGGCTGTTTTGAGGAATAACATGATGGTTGTTTTGAGGAAGGATATATAGTGGGTTTATAATACCTGCGAAAGTTGCGCGGTACAAGAGAGGCTAGCAATAGTGGAAGGGTGAGAGTGCGTATAATCCATGGACTCAACATTAGTCATAAGAACTCATATACTTATTGAAAAAATCTACGAGTCATCAAAACAAAGCAATCAACGCATGCTACAAGGGGGGACGTTGGTAGGAGTTAACCATCGCGCGCCCCCGACCTCCACACAAAGGTTGGCACTCTACAAATACCTCATGCTCTAACTTCGTCACATAGCGGTTCACCATATGTGCATGCTACGGGAATCACTAACCTTAACACAAGTATTTCTCAATTTAATAATAACTCCACTAGCATGACTCTCATATCACTATCCTCATATCTCAAAACAATTATCAAGCATCCAACATCTCATCATGATCAATGCACTTGGTGTGTTTTTCTTTACTACATTGACATTGGATGTCTATCATGTTAAGACTAGTTTCTTTAGCCTAAACACATTACCATGATGTTTTAATAGACTCTCAAAAGGATATAAGTGAAGCATGAGAGTTCAACAATTTCTACAAAATATTACCACCACCGTGCTCTAAAAGATATAAGTGAAGCACTAGAGCAAAAACTATTCAACTCAAAAGATAAAAGTGAAGCATATTGAGTGTTCTAACAATTTCTAGGCCATATTTAACTCTCTCAAATAGGTGTGTCGAGCAAGGATGGTTATGACAAACTAACAAGCAAAGACTCAAATTATACAAGACGCTCCAAGAAAAACACATATCATGTTGCGAATAAAAATATAGCTCCAAGTATAGTTACCGATGGATGAAGACGAAAGAGGGGATGCCTTCCTGGGGCATGCCCAAGCTTAGGCTTTTGATTATCTTGAATTTACTTGGGGTGCCATGGGCAACCCCAAGCTTATGCCTTTGCTACTCTTTGTTCCATAGTCCATCAAAGCAATACTCAAAACTTGAAAACTTCACAACACAAAACTTAGACAAAAATTCTCGTGAGCCCCGTTAGTATAAGAAAGCAAACCACTACTCAAAGGTGCAGAAATGAATTCATTATTTGTTTATATTGGTGTTAAACCTACTGTATTCCAACTTCTCTATGGTTCATATCCTCCAATACTACTCATAGATGCATCGGAATAAGCAAACAACACACGAAAAATAGAATCTGTCAAAAACAGAACAGTATGTAGTAATCTGCAGGTTTTGCCTACTTCTCGAACTCCAAAAAATTCAAACTAAATTGGTAAATTTGCGGAATTTGTCTACCAATCATCTGCAAAAAGAATCAACCAAAAATCACGCTCCAGTAAAATCTTAAGACTACTTTAGCAAGCGCTAACGATTCTGTTTTTCACAGCAAGATCACATAAACTTCTGATGTCTACTACACGCTTCTATTCATGTAGACAGTGTTGGGCCTCCAAGAGCAGAGGTTTGTAGGACAGCAGCAAATTTCCCTTAAGTGAGTAACCCAAGGTTTATCGAACTCAGGGAAGTGGAGGTTGAACGTACCCCTTTCAAGCAACCCTGCAATCAAGATACAAGAAGTCTCTTGTGTCCCCAACACACCTAATACACTTGTCTGATGTATAGGTGCACTAGTTCGGCGAAGAGATGTTAAATGGCAAGTGATATGGATGGCAAAAGATGTATTTGTAAATCTGAAATAAAAATGGCAGCAAGCAAACATGTGGTAAACGTGAGCACAAATGGTATTGCAATGGTGGAAACAAGGCCTAGGCTTCATACTTTCACTAGTGGCAACTCCCAACAACATTAACATAATCGAATCACATGATATTTCCCATAAAACATGCAAGGGGGACGCACTCAGAGGTCATTCCTTTGTGGTCAAGAGAGGACGAGAATTATGTAGGGCTACAAAAGCACACCTCTAAGTTCGTAGTTCTCAATCTATGGATTTCCTAATGTCACCTCGGCCATCCAAAGAGAGTACCACAATCACCACAACATATCTCAAGGATAGTCAAAGACAAGCACCAAGAGACTCTCAATCTTCAATCCACACACAAAAAGAGGAAATCACTCATGAAAATATTCTTCTAATATATGTCCAATAGACCGCTGTCACCTTGGTCTCAGAGATTATACTAGATAAAGACAAGTGAGTACATCAATCCAATACATAGAGGAAGGGGAAATATCATGGGATCACCCTAGATTAACATAGCCTATGATCACAACGAATATCACATCATGGGAGAGAGAATTGATCACATAGCTACTGGTAGAAAACCTCAGCCCCGAGGAGGAACTACTCCCGCATCATGGAGGGAGGAAGCAACGTCGATGGAGATGAATCCGGGGGCACTTCCCCGTCCCGGCAGGGTGCCGGCACAGGAATTCTGGTCCCCCGAAGCTTGGTGGCGATGGCGGCGGAGATCGGAAATGGCGGCGGAGATCGGAATAGCTTCTGGAGAAAAGGGTTCCGTCCTCGAGGGTTTCGGGACGCGGTGTAAATATATGCCAAAGGGGGCGTTAGAAGAGGCCGGGGGGGCCCAGGCACCCTGGCGGCGCGGCCAGGAGGGGGGCCGCCCCCTCTGGTCGCCTGGAGCCCTGGTGGCCCCCCTCTGGCCCTACTTTGGCCGCATGGAAGCTTCCGGAACGCTGATTTTTTATATATTTTTCCAGGAATTTTTCTGGCAATTTACGTAATGGGAAAACCTGAAATACAAAAACAGCAGAAAACAGAAACTGGCACTGGGGTGCACTGAGTTAATAGGTTAGTCCAAATATGATCAAAAGTGTATGGAAGTGCATAAATATCATAGCAATATCACACAAAAGATGCATGGAGCAAGCAGAAATTATAGATATGTTT
>LR738715.1:272633661-272657546 GCA_902687465.1 Secale cereale
ATAACTCAATTACTTCTCGAGCTAGACAAGTTTCGAGGAACGGCTCCCGCACGAGGACGATCACATCCTCTTAATCTCCTTTGTTTATCACTGCCAAAGTTTTCTGATTTCTCATGAACAAAGCGTGAAGGAGGGTTTGTTTGTTGTATATTTTTTAATGAGCCGGGCGCACTCTTTGCCAGTTCCTTCTCGTATTAGGGGTTTGCACATTAGACATGCAATCCGGGGGTGAAGCTTGTCCAACTTAAAAAGATCATGAATTAACTACTACTTCCTCATGAGCTAAAACAGAGGCACAAAAGAGAAATGCTTTTTTTTTGATTAATTTCGAAATGGTACAAGATAGTCTTCGTTAGGAATGGCAGGTAAATACCATGTATAGGAAGGTATGGTGGACTCATATGGCATAACTGGTTTAAAGGATTTTGGATGCACAAGCAGTCAGTCCGCTTAGTACAGGCGAAAGTTAGCAAAAGACTGGGAGCGACCAACTAAGAGAGCAATGACGGTCATAATCATGCAGAGCGACAAAGCAACATTGAATCGGGCATGGAAGTTATATCGCTACTCAGAAATTAAAGATCATCAAGGCTTGATAGACTTTCTTTACAGTCTTAAATATGCGTGAGCATATGCCAAGTCAATCAAAATAAATTCTTGGAGGAAGATATCACTAAACCATACCACACCATAGGCAAACAAATCATGTTGGTACTTCAATAACACATTAAGAACCCCCCAGCTATTTGAGACTAACCATAAGAAAACATGAACTACTAAGCACCATTATGCACATAGCATTTTTATCATAGACATATCAACCAGTGCAACAGAAGCCAACTCTCTTAACAAGATAAGCATGATAAATAAAGAGATTTCCAGCAACCAACTAAACAAAAGCTCTTTCAAAAAGAAAAGCATGAAAACTAAGAGCTAAACATGACAGTAGCTATTGAAAGACAAAGAACACACACAGCAAAGATAGACATGAAAATTCTATGTGGTGTCCTAGGTTGAAGTGGAGCGTGTTTCTCTCCCACACAAAGAAAGCTGAGTTCCAACTCGTTATGAAAAGCAAGCAAAGCTAAAGAAAACTAAAAAGGAAACTAAAAGCAAGACGCTCCAAGCATAGCACATAACACATGAAGTGATAAAAATATAGTGGAACGAAAGACGAACTGATAATTGTGTGATGGAGAAGGGGATGCACGAGGGCATCCCCAAGCTTAGACGCTTGAGTCTTCTTGAATATTTCTTGGGGGTGCACGGGGGCATCCCCAAGCTTGAGCGTTTGACACTCCTGAATCTTTTTATCATCTTCCCTCGCACACTTGAAAACTCCCTTCATACATAACTCATAATAATCTGATTAGCGAGGTTAGTACCCATAATAAAATAATTTTTCCTTGCTGGAAATAAAGATAATCTTGAAGGCCTACTGTTTCTCAAGATTGCCAAAAGGTTTTTGCAAAGAAAAAGCAAGCTCAAGGTTTGCAAAACGAAGAAAAGGCAAAACAGGACAGAATCTGTGAAAAACAGACCAGCAGGTAGTAAATAATTTTTTCGGGGCACTTCTGCAACTCAAATCAAAAAACTCAGAACAGACGCACGAAAGCCAATTGTATAGAGCACGCTGTCGAAAAAATTCAGACCAAAAAGATGATCTGTTGATTTTATACGAATTATTCTGTCCAAGGACAGAATCTGTTTTCTGGACTGCACGTCACAACTTTTGAACTTTCTTGCAATCGGAGGCTAAACTTGGCACAAAAGCTGAAAAATAAAGATACAATGATGTTGCTACAGTAGTAACAAACATCAAGACCACTAAAAACTGAAAGAACAAACTGAAAGCAAAGATAACAAGGGTTGTCTCCCTAGAGCTCTTTCTTTATAACCATAAAGATAGGCTTAAGACTTTAATGATGCTCTCGTAGGAATAAGAGTTGAAGAACAAAAGAGAGCATCAAGAAGAAAATACCAAATACATTTAATCCTAACATGATTCCTATGCATAGGAATATTGCAATAGAATAAGTCATTGAAGCACAAAGCAATAAGCATAGGAAGACAAAACAAGTGCAGCTTCAAAACCTTCAACATAAAGAGAGGGAACTTAATATTATTGAAATATCTATAAGCATATGTTCCCTTCTCATAATAATTTTCAGTGGGATCACGAATAAACTCAACAATATAAGTATCACATAAAGCATTGTTACCATGATCCACATGCAAAAAGGTACTCTTACTCTCCACATAAGCATAATCTTTCTCATTGGTAATAGTGGGAGTAGGACTATCATAAACAACTTGAACACTATAGATTAATTGTGTATTAGGAAGATGGTGTTCAACAAGAGAGTAATTCCCTCCATGATTATGACAAGTTTCATAAGGATAATTTCTCCTTATGTCATAGGTACCTTTATAATCACTATAGATTGGAGTTATAACATCATCATAGTAGAGAAGAGCATTATCATTGCTAGCAACTATATTTGTAAACATGTTGTATTTATTCTTACTAGCAAAAGAATTATCAATTATCACATCACTAGTGGGTAAAGGATTTGCAATCCTATCATCCCCAAGCTTAGAGCTTTCCATATCATCACTTTCAGAGTTGGTACCAAAAAGATTTTCAAGATCATAAGTAGCATTATCATCATTTTCCCAATCACAATAGGTAACACGCATATCATAATCAAAATCATCTTCAATAGTACCTATGGACGTATCATCAAGATGATAATTAAGGCAATAAACTTCACCTTCTTCTTTAAACTTACAACCATTAGGATAAAAGTTGATGGGAGGAATATGCTCAGGCCAGGTTGATACCCATTCTTCTTCCTTCTTGTTCCTCTTCCTCCTCTTTTTCTTCTTCTTCACCTTGGGAGGGAGTGGTTGGAGATGAAGCTTCTCCACATATCCTGGTTTATCATTAGAAACAATAGGGGAAACTTGGGAGAAACTCTCCTTTTTATTAGCAGAAATATAAGAGACATTTTTATACTTTGGTAAAGTTCCCTCCTTTCTAATCTTACTTATGTAATCATTTTCATGGCAATTAACAACACAATAGAGATGGCAATTTTGCAAAGTGTTTTTTATTCCTATGGCATTAACATCTAGCCAAGAAGTCTTTTCTGATAACTCTTCACACATCAAAAATAACATAAGCTCATCATAAAGATCAGAGGTGATCATGTTATCACACAACTGGTTAACAGTTATGTTTTGAAAGTGCATGCATTGAAAATTAAAGTGACCTTCTATACAGCAAATTTCACAAGTAAAAGGATAAAGGTCACACAATTCTCTAGCAATTTCATTTAAATCTTTGACCCAAGTGATTGTTCTTTCATGCTTATGTTGCTTACAATACTTCTCTTCTTCAATCATAGGCCTTTCACAAGGTCTATCCACTCCACAAAAATTAACATGCTTATATAAAACTTCATTTTTAGGAATTGGATCATGCATGTTGCAATCATCATGAACAATTTCATTTTCTTTGCAAATCTCTTTAAAAGGTTCATGATGCTTGATCCAATCCTCCTTAGGCATATTAAGATGTGAAGCATAAGATTTGAGGAAATCAACAAGGAGTTGAGAATCAAGCCCAAACTTAGCACTAAACTTATTAAAACTTGTAGTTTCAACAAAGGACTTAATGCAATCATACTCATAAATTATACCTGACTCTTTACCTTTGTCGATCTCCCAATCTTCAGTGTTGCGTTGAATCCTTTCAAGGAGTTCCCATTTAGCATCAATCTTTTCGTTTGTGAAAGAACCCATAGAGGAAGCATCGAGCAAATCTGTATCCTGTCGAGAGAGCCTCGCATAGAAATTAGTAATAATCATATCTTTGGGGAGCCCATGGTTAGGACATTTTAGCATTAACGTTTTCAGTCTCCCCCAAGCTTGAGCTATGCTCTCTCCATCATGAGGATAGAAATTATATACATAATTCCTATTCTCATGGACTTCATGAAGAGGATAAAACTTGGAGTAAAAGAGAGACTGGATCTCTTCCCAATCCAGCAGGTGAGAGTCATCTAGTAGCCTATACCATTCCAATGCTTTTCCTTTCAGTGACAAGGCAAATAATTTCCTCATGACTCCATCTCTTGTCAAACCTGAAATCTTACACAACTCACAAAGTTCTGTAAGTTTCAACAAATGAATACTAGGATTGACTGTCCCATCATAACAATCATTCCTAATTATTTCAATTATCCCAAGTGGTATTTTGAACGGGATACATTCAGTAGGTGGAGGAGACTTCTCTACCACGGGTGTGGTAAAGCGGCCTTCCCCAAGCAGCGAACTAAGATTGCGGTTTTCCATAAACATAACTAGTGAAATAAAAACAAGAAACAAAAAGATTTAATTGCAAGATCTAGAGAAGGTACCTTCACTTACCTCACTTTCCCGGCAACAGCGCCAGAAATAGCTTGATGTCTACTACACGCTTCTATTCCTGTAGACAGTGTTGGGCCTCCAAGAGCAGAGGTTTGTAGGACAGCAGCAAATTTCCCTTAAGTGAGTAACCCAAGGTTTATCGAACTCAGGGAAGTGGAGGTTGAACGTACCCCTTTCAAGAAACCCTGCAATCAAGATACAAGAAGTCTCTTGTGTCCCCAACACACCTAATACAGTTGTCAGATGTATAGGTGCACTAGTTCGGCGAAGAGATGTTAAATGGTAAGTGATATGGATGGCAAAAGATGTATTTGTAAATCTGAAATAAAAATGGCAGCAAGCAAACATGTGGTAAACGTGAGCACAAATGGTATTGCAATGGTGGAAACAAGGCCTAGGCTTCATACTTTCACTAGTGGCAACTCCCAACAACACTAACATAATCGAATCACATGATATTTCCCATAAAACATGCAAGGGGGACGCACTCGGAGGTCATTCCTTTGTGGTCAAGAGAGGACGAGAATTATGTAGGGCTACAAAAGCACACCTCTAAGTTCGTAGTTCTCAATCTATGGATTTCCCAATGTCACCTCGGCCATCCAAAGAGAGTACCACAATCACCACAACATATCTCAAGGATAGTCAAAGACAAGCACCAAGAGACTCTCAATCTTCAATCCACACACAAAAAGAGGAAATCACTCATGAAAATATTCTTCTAATCCATGTCCAATAGACCGCTGTCACCTTGGTCTCGGAGATTATACTAGATAAAGACAAGTGAGTACATCAATCCAATACATAGAGGAAGGGGAAATATCATGGGATCACCCTAGATTAACATAGCCTATGATCACAACGAAGATCACATCATGGGAGAGAGAATTGACCACATAGCTACTGGTAGAAAACCTCAGCCCCGAGGAGGAACTACTCCCGCATCATGGAGGGAGGAAGCAACGTCGATGGAGATGAATCCGGGGGCACTTCCCCGTCCCGGCAGGGTGCCGGCACAGGAATTCTGGTCCCCCGAAGCTTGGTGGCGATGACGGCGGAGATCGGAATAGCTTCTGGAGAAAAGGGTTCCGTCCTTGAGGGTTTCGGGACGCGGTGTAAATATATGCCAAAGGGGGGCGTCAGAAGAGGCCAGGGGGGCCCAGGCGCCCTGGCGGCGCGGCCAGGAGGGGGGCCGCCCCCTCTGGTCGCCTGGAGCCCTGGTGGCCCCCCTCTGGCCCTACTTTGGCCGCATGGAAGCTTCTGGAACGCTGATTTTTTATATATTTTTCCCGGAATTTTTCTGGCAATTTACGTAATGGGAAAACCTGAAATACAAAAACAGCAGAAAACAGAAACTGGCACTGGGGTGCACTGAGTTAATAGGTTAGTCCAAATATGATCAAAAGTGTATGGAAGTGCATAAATATCATAGCAATATCACACAAAAGAGGCATGGAGCAAGCAGAAATTATAGATACGTTTTGGACGTATCAACTTCACACAAGTCTTCCCAAAGGTTCTACTTGGCACAAACACTAAACAAAACATGAAACCACATCTAATCAGAGGCTAGATGCAATATTTATTCCCTAACAGTAACAAAAACAAAAAATATAAAGTTGGGTTGCCTCCCAACAAGCGCTATCGTTTTACGCCCCTAGCTAGGCACGATAAAAGATAAATCTAGGTATTGCCATCTTTGGAAGGCAATCCGTAAGTGGCTCTCATGATAGATTCATATGGTAATTTGATTTTCTTTCTAGGAAAGTGTTCCATGCCTTTCCTTAATGGAAATTGGAATCTAATATTTCCTTCATTCATATCAATAATTGCACCAATCGTTCTAAGGAAAGGTCTACCAAGAATAATAGGACATGAAGGATTGCAATCTATATCAAGAACAGTGAAATCCACGGGCACAAAATTCCTATTGGCAACAATAAGAACATCATTGATTCTTCCCATAGGTTTCTTAATAGTGGAATCCGCAAGATGCAAATTTAAAGAACAATCATCAAGCTCATGGAACCCTAGCAAATCACACAAAGTTTTTGGGATAGTGGAGACACTTGCACCCAAATCACACAAAGCATAGCATTCATGATCTTTTATTTTTATTTTAATAGTAGGTTCCCATTAATCATAAAGCTTTCCAGGGATCGAAACTTCCAACTCAAGTTTTTCTTCATAAGATTGCATCAAAGCATCAACTATGTGTTTGGTGAAAGCTTTATTTTGACTATAAGCATGCGGAGAATTTAGCACGGATTGAAACAAGGAAATACAATCAATCAAAGAGCAATTGCCATAACTGAATCCCTCGAAATCCAAAGTAGTGGGTTCATCACTATGCAAAGTTTTAATCTCTTCACTCCCACTTTTAGCAATTTAGCATCAAGATCTAAAAACTCTGAATCATTGGGACACCTTAAAGCAGAATCATCTCCAATCCTATCTTCATCAAGATTTATACTAGAAAACAAGGATCTAATAGGAGACACATCAATAACTTTCAGATCTTCATCTTTATTTTCATGCTCTTCCGGTTTAGCAGCCATCTTATTGATCAAGGTGGACTGTTTATCCGAAATTTGGGCAATTAAGTTCTCAAGATGAGCAAACTGAGATTTCAAGCCATAAAATTCCTTAGACATATCATCAAGGTATTTATTCATATACTCCATAAACTTTTTCTGTTCTTTAAGCTCACTTCTGAAAAAGTCATTATGCTCAAATTGTATAGTCATAAAATGTCTAACATTGCTTTCAATCTCCTCCAGCCTCTTGAGGTGAGAGTCAACACTAATAGGGAGAGCCATAGTGACAAGCAAGCAAGAAGCTCACGCAAGCAAACAAGAAGCAAGCGAACGATAAACACACAGTGGAAGAAGGGCAAATAAAACGGCAAGGGTGAAGTGGGGGAGAGGAAAACGAGAGGCAAATAAATGTAATGCGAAGGATAAGGGTTTGTGATAGGTACTTGGTATATGACTTTTGCGTAAGCCTCCCCCGCAACGGCGCCAGAAATTCTTCTTGCTACATCTCGAGCTTGCATTGTATTCCCTCGAAGAGGAAAGGGAGATGCAGCACAGTAGCGTAAGTATTCCCTCAGTTTTTGAGAACCAAGGTATCAATCCAATAGGAGACAACGCGTGAGTCCCTCGCACCTACACAAACAAGTAAGAACTTCGCAGCCAACGCGATAAGGGGTTGTCAATCCCTTTACGGTCACTTACGAAAGTGAGATTTGATAGAGATGATAGTTTGTATTTTTGGTATTTTTAGTTTATAAGAACAGCAAATAAAAGCGATAAAAGTAAAGTAGATGTAGATTGATATGTTGAGAATAGGCCCGGGGGCCATAGTGTTCTCTAGTGGCTTCTCTCATGATAGCGATATTCTACGGCGGGTAAACAAATTACTGTCGAGCAATTGATAGAAAAGTGAATAATTATGAGACTATCTAGGCATGATCATTGTATATAGGCATCATGCCCGAGACAAGTAGACCGAAATGATTCTGCATCTACTACTATTACTCCACACATCGATCGCTATCCGGCATGCATCCAGTGTATTGAGTTCATAAGAACAGAGTAACGCCTTAAGCAAGATGACATGATGTAGAGGGATAAACTCAAGCAATATGATATAAACCCCATCTTTTTATATTTGATGGCAACAATACAATACGTGCCTTGCTGCCCCTACTGTCACTGGGAAAGGACACCGCAAGATTGAACCCAAAGCCAAGCACTTCTCCCATTGCAAGAACTATAGATCTAGTAGGCCAAACCAAACCAATAATTCGAAGTGCTTAGATCTATAGTTCTTGCAATGGGAGAAGTGCTTGGTTTTGGGTTTGGTTTGGCCTACTAGATCTATAGTATTTGCAATGGGAGAAGTGCTTAGTTTTGGGTTCAATCTTGTGGTCTCCTTTCCCAGTGACAACAGGGGCAGCAAGGCACGTATTGTATTATTGCCATCGAGGATAAAAAGATGGGGTTTATGTCATATTGCATGAGTTTATCCCTCTACATCATGTCATCTTGCTTAATGTGTTACTCTATTCTTATGAACTTAATACTCTAGATGCACACTGGATAGCGGTCGATGTGTGCACTAATAGTAGTAGATGCAAAATCGTTTCGGTCTACTTGTCACGGACGTGATGCCTATATACATGATCATGCCTAGATATTGTCATAACTATGCGCTTTTCTATCAATTGATCGACAGTAATTTGTTCACCCACCGTAAGATTTGCTATCTTGAGAGAAGCCACTAGTGAAACCTATGGCCCCCGGGTCTATTTTCCATCATATTAATCTTCCGTCGACTAGCTATCTTTATTGTTCTTTTATTTTGCAATCTATACTTTTCAATCTATACAACAAAAATACCAAAAATATTTATCTTATTATCTCTATCAGATCTCACTTTTGCAAGTGGTCGTGAAGGGATTGACAACCCCTTTATCGCATTGGTTGCAATTACAATATCGAGTCAGTCCTTGATTTTCTTAGGTCCTCTGCATTTATGTTTTGCGGTCTCAGAAAGGGCTAGCGAGATACCACTTTGTCATATTATATCATGATTGTTTGGAAAAGAGTTGTCATGCGAGATTTATTATTATTGCTCGCTAGTTGATTATGCCATTGATATGAGTAAACATGAGACCTAAATGTTATTGTGAATATGGTTAGTTCATAATCTTTGCTGATTACTAGAATGTTAGCTTTACGTATTTACAACAACAAGATCAAATAGAGTTTGTAAAAGTTTTTCTTTGTCACTTTTAGTTTATGAACTGAATTGCTTGAGGACAAGAAATGGGTTAAGCTTGGGGCAGTTGATATGTCTCCATCGTATCTACTTTTCCAAACTCGTTTGCCCTTGTTTTGGACTCTAATTTGCATGATTTGAATGGAACTAACCCGGAGTGACGATGTTTTCAGCAGGATTGCCTTGGTGTTATTTTTGTGTAGAAATAAAAGTTCTTGGAATGACCTGAAACTTCACGGATAATATTTTTAGAATATATAAAATATATTGACGGAAAGAAATACCGGAGGGGGCCCACACCCTAGTCACAAGGGTGGCCCCCCTAGGGCGCGCCCCCTACTTGTGGGCCCCTGTAGCTCCACCAACATCAACTCTAACTCCATATAATCTCTTTCAAGGAAAAAAATCAGAGAGAAGATGCCATCATGTTTTACGATACGAAAACGCTGCCACCTCTTGTTCTTCATCGGGAGACCTGATCAGGAGTCCGTTCGGGGCTCCAGAGAGTGGAGATCGTCGTCGTCGTCATCATCAACCATCCTCCATCACTAATTTCATGATGCTCACCGCCGTGCGTGAGTAATTCCATCGTAGGCTTGCTGGACGGTGATGGGTTGATGAGATTTATCATGTAATTGAGTTAGTTTTGTTAGGGTTTGACCCCTAGTATCCACTATGTTCTGAGATTGATGTTGCTATGACTTTTCTATGCTTAATGCTTGTCACTAGGGCCTGAGTGCCATGATTTCAGATCTGAACCTATTATGTTTTCATAAATATATTTGTGTTCTTGATCCTATCTTGCAAGTCAATAGTCACCTACTATGTGTTATGATCCAGCAAACCCGGAGTGATAATAACCGGGGCTCTTCCCGGTGATGACCATAGTTTGAGGAGTTCATGTATTAACTAAGTGCTAATGCTTTGGTCAGGTACTCTATTAAAAGGAGGCCTTAATATCTCTTAGTTTTCATTAGGACCCCGCTGCCACGGGAGGGTAGGACAAAAGATGTCATGCAAGTTCTTTTCCATAAGCACATATGACTATATTCGGAATACATGCCTACATTGCATTGATGAATTGGAGCTAGTTCTATGTCACCCTAGGTTATAACTGCTACCTGACGAATATTATCTGACACATATCATTACCGATCCACTGCCTACGAGTTTGTTCCATATTGATACTTGTTTTGTTACTTTCGTTACTATTGTTGTCACCATCACTACAAAACTGCTACTGTTACTTTTTCCATTGTTACAATTACTTCCATATTACTTTGCTTCTAAATACTTTGCTGCAGATATTAAGTTTTCCAGGTGTGGTTGAATTGACAACTCAGCTGCTAATACTTGAGAATATTCTTTGGCTCCCCTTGTGTCGAATCAATAAATTTGGGTTG
Organism: Secale cereale; assembly: GCA_902687465.1. Lineage (NCBI taxonomy): Eukaryota > Viridiplantae > Streptophyta > Magnoliopsida > Poales > Poaceae > Secale > Secale cereale. The sequence goes on from LR738715.1 coordinate 272,644,284, forward strand.
AATACTCTACCCTCGAAAACCGTTGTGATCCCCTATACTTGTGGGTTATCACTCGCAACCCGGTGCAACATAGCAAGATGAAGCATATTGAGATTCGTCATTGTCGGTGTACTAAGGTAGGGGTACCTCAGTACCCCAACTTGTGCATGGGCAGTCGCAGCTTCCCGCGGCAAGGTTTACCGCGTGCTCTCCGGAGACCTTCCTGCTCCTTATTAAACCATTCAAAAACAAAGTATACAAGACATAAGATCGAGGCCCCGGCAAGAGGAGCTTGCCGGGAAGGCCGTACCAGGCTCAAGATTACCTCACTAGCACAAGGCCCTGGCAAGAGGAGCTTGCCAGGAAGACTAGAAGATTCCATCATAGAAGACCCGGCAAGGGCCCGGGGAGCGGCAAGCTCCCGGGCCCGGCAAGATCAAGGCCCCGGCAAGGTGCTTGCCGGGAAGGCTGCGCTGTGTGCCCGCGCTCCAGCTCATCGGCCCACGCGTCGCCCTGGGGCCTATCCAGGGACGCGTGGCGGATGGCTGTGCAGCCTGGGGTACACGGTGGCACTTCACGGTGGTGGATCCATCGCCGTGGCGGACGGAGACGCAAGGGCGGGAGCTTTTGGGGTCGACGGCGACGGGCATTGAATGCCCTTGTCCCCCACTGTTAAAGTAGGTATAGGCCACTGTTCTGTACTGTAGCTCCACTGTTCCCGCACTGTTACAACTACCACCTCTTTTACGTTTTTACCCCTTTCTCCTACGTTGACACCTGTCGGTGACCCCTTGCACTATAAAAGGAGGCCCATGCACAACGTGGAGGGGGTTCGGAAGCTAGATCACTCTCACGCTTGGTGTAGCTGCTTCTTCAAGCTCCCGAGCGATCAAACTCAATACACAACCAAGCAGGAGTAGGGTTTTACGCGTCTACCGCGGCCCGAACCTGTGTAAAACTGCCCGCGCGCTCGCTACGATCTGCTCTTTGTGCTCCCTCCGCCCTCGTACCGCACAGACAAGGGGCTCCGGTCCCATAGGTGTTCGTGGCGGACAGTTTCCCCCGACATCTTTGGCGCGCCAGGTAGGGGGCGTCGAGGTTGTGCGAACCTGATCCGGCGTTCGCGCGGGCGCATTCTTCATCAACCTCTCCGAATTCATCAACTTTACCAGCGACAACTCCATGGCCCCGAAGAAGAAGGCTTCGGAGGTCGGAGGCCTGTCTGCGTCTCACCCGCCGCCACCGGAGCCCACGGTGGGCGGGGGAGATGCCGTCGGAAGGGTGGTCGCCGGCGAGGACACTCACGGCGCCACCAGATCCAAGAACAGGACGGACGACCGAACCTCGGTCTCCGTGGACGCGCCGCGTCCATCTCAGCACACGACGACCCAGCAGCGCCATACCACGGGAGGTGGTATCCGCTTGCTGGGGCAAGGCCAAACCGGAGGCTCGCGGGACGCCCCGGACCCCCGTCCGGGCACAAGCAAAGCGAAGGCGCCGGCGCGGGACCCCGCTCCTTCTAACGTCGTTAGAAGTCCGAGCGTATCCCGCTCCTCGCACCGCTCGCCCGCGTTCCCCTCCACTCCAGCAGAAGCGCTCGCAAGGGCGCAACTGCTCCTCGACTTCCCTCCAGCGGCCGACAAAGCCGAAGAATGGAGGGCCACCATCCGGAGCCTGATAGACTTCGCCAACAACGATTCTCCACAGCAGCCGTCGACCTCACGGCCGCGGCAAGCTGAGAAGACGAAGGCTGACGGCGACAAGACTGCCGGGGGTGCGACAAGCGTGCACTCCCCGCCGCAGAAGCAGAAGACGCCGCCCCGCCGGAACAACGCCGACGACGGCTCCACTGCCTCGTCGGACCCGCGGGCCCGTCGGGACCAGCGCCAGGTCCTCGACGACCGGCGAGAAGAAGACGCTCGGACCACAATCGAGCGCCGCCGAGAAGCTCGACGACAATCAGACAAGAGAGCTGGGAACACTGTCGACGCGCACGCGCCCGGTGAGCCAGGCGACTTGCCGTACGCGGCAGGCTGCCCTGCGTTCACCCGCGAGCTGCGGCGCGTCCAGTGGCCCAGCATGAAGAATTTTAAGCCCGACGTACCGGAGAAGTACGACGGCAAGACGCACCCCTCGGAATTCCTCAGCGTCTATACCATCGCGGTGCAAGCTGCCGGGGGGCGCGACGAGAAGATCTTAGCAAACTACTTCCCGCTCGTGCTTAAGCTGAACGTCCGTTCGTGGCTTATGCACTTGCCGGAAGGTTCTATCTCTTCTTGGGCCGACCTTTGCCACCAGTTTGTTGGCGCCTTCACCGGCGGCCACAAACCCCACGGCCAGGAGAGCGATCTCCACATCTTGGCCCAGAAGGAAGGCGAGACCCTGCGCAAGTACATCCAACGCTTCAGCCGTGTGCAGCACAACATCCCTGATGTCCACCCTGCCGCAGTTATCAGCGCGTTCCACCAGAACGTGCGTAACCGCCGCATGCGTGAGGAAATGGCGATGACCAAGATTCGGGACGTCAGCGAGCTCTACGCTCTTGCTGACAAGTGCGCACGCGCGGAAGAGGGGAGGAGACTCCCCGGGGAGGATGCTGGCGCAGGAGGAAGCGACAGCGACGACGCCGCCCCGGCAAAGAAGAGCCGGCGGCGGAACAACAGAAGGAAAGGCAAGAAAGAGGTGCTTGCCGTCGAGAAGTCCGGCAAGGAGGCCCCCGCCAAGCAAGCGCAGGCTGGCGGCTCCGGCAAGGAGCCTGCCCCTGCGGCGGCGGCCGACAAGCCGGGTAGCTCCGACAAACAATACTGTAAGATCCACCGCACCAAGGGTCACGACCTCTCCAACTGCAAGCGCGTCGAATATCTCGTCGAGCAGCAGAAAGCTGAGTACGAGAGGCGCGACAAGGAGAAGGCCCAAGGTGGCGGGGAAGAGACGAGCAAGAAGCGGCCGTTCAACGGCCGGGGAGGGCGCCGCGGCAAGGCCAAGCAGCGGCAAGGAGATCGACCTCCCCGGGGCCGCGACAAGGACGAAGAGGACGACGATGAAGACATGGAGGACGAGGAGAACAGCGAGCAGGAGTTCCAGAAGGCCACGGAGGTCCTGTGCGTCGACGGTGGCGCCTCCCTGCACACCTCCCACCGCCAACTTAAGCAGTGGGTGCGTGAGGTGAATGCAGCGGAGCCGCCCGTGGAGTCGCGCAGGCTCCTCAAATGGTCCAGCACGCCCATCATTTTTGATCTTGAGGATCACCCTGACCGCACCACTGCGGTCGGGTGCTTGCCGATGCTGGTTTCTCCCACCATCCGCAACCTCAAGGTCACCAAAATGTTGGTTGACGGCGGGGCCGGGCTGAACTTGATCTCCTCTGCTGTGATCAAGAAACTCCAGATTCCAGATGGCGAGCTCGAAGAGACCGGTTCATTCCAAGGAATCAACCCGGGAAGGAGCAAGCCCAAGGGAAAGATCACTCTGCCGGTGACCTTTGGCGGGGAGCTCAACTTCAGGACTGAGCGCATCACTTTCGACGTCGCCGATATTCCATTACCCTATAATGGAATACTTGGCCGTCCTGCCCTCGCCAAGTTCATGGCAGCTTCCCATTATGCCTACAACGTACTGAAGATGCCGGGGCCGATAAGCGTCATCACTGTCCACGGCGACAAGAAGGATGCGCTTGTCTGCGCCGACAAGATCTACCGGGACGCGGCAGCTGCGGCCGAGAAGGATACTCTTGCCGCTGAAGCTCCCGGGGGAAAGAAGACGAGGACCAAGTCCGGCAAGTGCTCTGGGACCCACTCCGGCAACCGCACCTCTTCGGAGTGCTGCGCTGTCGTCGAGGACGTTCCATCGAGCTCCACCGGCAAGAGCAAGAAAGGAATGGCTGCTCCTCCGGCAACCAAGAAAGTGTCCGCAAAGGAGGATGGCACTGGTGGTACCTTCACCATCAGTGCCACCCTTGACAGCAAATAGGAAAGCGCGCTCGTTGCCTTCCTGCGGGCGAATGTCGATGTGTTTGCCTGGCAACCATCTGACATCCCCGGTGTTCCCAGGAAGGTGATTGAGCACAAGCTTGCTGTCTGTCCTCATGCGCGGCCCGTCAAGCAGAAAGTGAGGAAGCAAGCCGTGGAGCGCCAAGAATTCATCAACGAGGAAATCAAGAAGCTAGAAGCAGCAGGCCTAGTTAGAGGTGTGATCCATCCGACGTGGTTGGCAAACCCAGTCGTCGTGCGCAAGGCCAACGGGAAGTGGAGACTGTGTATAGACTTCACCGATGTGAATAAAGCATGTCCCAAGGATCCATTCCCTTTGCCGCGCATTGACCAGATCGTTGACTCCACTGCCGGATGTGAGCTACTCTGTTTTCTTGATGCATACTCAGGCTATCATCAAATTTTCATGGCCAAGGAAGATGAAGAGAAGACTGCATTTATCACTCCATGTGGCACTTATTGCTTTATTCGCATGCCATTTGGATTGAAGAATGCAGGCTCAACCTTTGCAAGGGTAGTATACACTGCTTTTGAGCCACAGATCCACAGAAATGTAGAAGCTTACATGGATGACATCGTGGTGAAGAGCAAGAGCAAGGAAATCCTGATTCAAGATTTGGAAGAAACGTTTTAGAACCTGCGCAGAATACAGCTCAAATTGAACCCCGAGAAGTGCGTCTTTGGAGTCCCCTCCGGCAAGCTTCTCGGGTTCTTTGTATCACAGAGGGGGATTGAAGCCAACCCCGACAAGATTAAAGCCATTGAGCAGATAGAGGCCCCAAAACGCGTCAAGGATGTCAGAAGGCTTGCAGGTTGCGTGGCTGCCCTCAGTAGGTTCATTTCAAAGTCTGCAGAACGCGCCCTACCTTTCTTCAAAATCTTGAAGAAGGCAGGTCCCATGAAGTGGACTCCGGAAGCGGAGGCGGCGCTGCAGGATTTGAAACGGTACCTGTCCTCCACTCCTATACTTGTCGCACCTAGACCACAGGAAAAGTTGTTGCTATACCTAGCGGCAACCAACCAGGTGGTTAGTGCTGCGTTAGTAGCGGAGAGGGAGTCCGACGAGGAGTCAGCACCACCGGCAAGCGAATCCAGCGACAAGCAGGGGGCTGTCTCGGAGAGCTCTGGCCCCGACAAGGATGACTCTGCGCAGGAACAAGGAGAGGTGCGGAAGAAGATGGTGCAGCGCCCAGTGTATTTTGTAAGTTCCCTTCTCCAGGGGGCTAGATCAAGATACTCTGGTGTGCAAAAATTGCTTTTCGGCCTCCTCATGGCCTCGAGAAAGCTGCGCCATTACTTCCAAGCCCATGAGATAACGGTGGTCACTCGCTTTCCGCTGAAGAGGATATTGCATAACCCCGAAGCGACAGGCAGGATCGTTGAGTGGGCACTGGAGCTGTCGAGCTTTGGACTCAAGTTTGAAAGTACTTCAACTATACAGAGCCGAGCTTTGGCAGAATTCATAGCTGAGTGGACCCCAACGCCAGATGAAGAAGTTCAAGAAACAAGTGCACACGTACAAGAAGCGACCAGTGAATGGGTAATGTATTTTGATGGTGCCTTCTCGCTGCAAGGCGCCGGTGCTGGCGTGGTTCTCATCGCGCCCACCGGGGAGCACCTCAAGTACGTTATCCAGATGCACTTTCCCAGGGAGCAAGCAACGAACAACACTGCTGAATATGAAGGCTTGCTTGCCGGCCTCAGGATTGCGGCCGAACTTGGGATCAGGAAGCTGATTGTACGGGGCGATTCTCAGTTGGTGGTCCGGCAAGTCAACAAGAGCTATCAGAGCCCTTTGATGGAGGCTTATGTCGATGAAGTGAGAAAGCTTGAAGAGCACTTTGAAGGTCTGCAGATGGAGCACGTCCCAAGAGCTCAGAATGAGATTGCAGATGGCCTTTCAAAGTGTGCTTCGATGAAGTTACCTGTGGAACCAGGGACCTTTTTGCTCAAGCTGACTCAACCATCCGTTACACCATCAGTTGGGCAGTCCAAGAAAAGAAAGTTGGTTTCCGGCGACTACTTGCCGGCGGATCTTCCGGAAACCGCCGCCAAGGTCCCCAAGATCAACAATCAGAACGCTGAGGAACAGTTTGCTCCTGCGAGTCCTCGGGCTTGTACAGTTGAAGCAAGCGTTCCCGGCAAGCCTCGCCCCGGCGAGCTTGCCGGGGGACCGTCAGCTCCGGCAGAACCAGAGGTCCTTGCCGCAGAAGCTGGGGTTCCCGCAGCGGCCCTCGAGCCTTTAGTCCTTGCCGTTGAGCCTCAGGCTCCGGCATGGGCGCAGCAGATCGTCCGCTTCCTTCAAACTGGAGAACTTCCCGACGACCCAGAAGAAATAGAGAAGATAACCAGGCAGTCAAGTATGTACCAGTTCGTGGATAACGAGCTGTACAGAAGAAGACTCAATGGTGTCAGGTTGAAGTGCATCTCCAGGGAAGATGGACAGAAGCTGTTGGCAGAAATACACGGAGGCATATGCGGCCACCACATTGGCGCAAGGGCGCTTGCCGGGAAAGCTTTCCGGCAAGGGTTGTTTTGGCAAGAAGCCCTCCAGGATGCAACTGCACTAGTAACCAAGTGTGAAGCGTGCCAGTTCCATGCAAAGCAAATTCATCAGCCAGCTCAAGCTCTCCAAACAATCCCTTTATCCTGGCCCTTCTCGGTCTGGGGGCTCGATATCCTCGGCCCCTTTCCCCGAGCTGTCGGGGGCTTTGAGTACTTGTACGTTGCAATCGACAAGTTCACAAAGTGGCCAGAAGTGGAGCCGGTGAGAAAGGTGACAGCACAGTCAGCGGTCAGGTTCTTCAGGTCGATTGTTTGCCGTTTCGGGATCCCTAACAGGATCATCACCGACAACGGTACGCAATTCACTAGTCGCACCTTCATGCAGTACGTCCAAGACCTTGGCGCCAAGGTCTGTTTCGCTTCTGTTGCTCACCCAAGGAGCAACGGTCAAGCGGAGAGGGCGAATGCTGAAGTGCTACGCGGACTCAAGACAAGGACCTTCGACAGGCTGCGCAAGTGCGGAAGAAATTGGATAGAGGAGCTACCGGCGGCTCTTTGGTCAATCAGAACGACACCAAGTCGAGCCACCGGACAGACACCCTTTGCTCTAGTCTATGGAGCAGAGGCAGTTCTCCCCACGGAACTCGTATACGGATCTCCTCGAGTGCTCGCTTATGATGAGCTCGAGCAAGAGCAGCTGCGACAGGATGATGCACTGCTCCTTGAGGAGGGACGTCTCCAGGCTGCTGTACGAGCTGCTCGATACCAGCAAGCTTTGCGCCGCTACCATAGCCGCAAAGTCATGGCCAGGAGTCTCGAGGAAGGCGACCTTGTTCTTCGGCGTGTTCAGTCCGCCAAGAATTCCAACAAGTTGACGCCGAAGTGGGAAGGCCCTTATCGGGTGAGACAAGTTACGAGGCCCGGCGCTGTCCGCCTCGAAACCGAAGAAGGCTTACCGGTGAGCAACTCCTGGAACATAGAGCATCTTCGCAAGTTTCACCCATAAGGCGCGGTTGCCGTGATCCGCTCCGGCAACCACCTTTTGTACAAGCTTTGCCGCTGTTGCATGTAACCCTTTGTACAAAGCCGGGCGCAGACCCCGTGCATCAGTAAAGATTTGGTGTTTTGCGCTATTTGCCTTTTGCATGCTTTTCTCTGCTATTTGCATGAGTTATCTGGCATCTTGTGCGGCACACTAAACCTAACCGGTAAGCATTAGCACGCCGAAAGGCCATATGCTTGTTTCCCTCTCCCTTTTTCTTTCCTCTTAAGCAGAAAGAACGTTCCTCGCGCACAAGTTTGCCGGGGGGGAAGAAGGTGGAGGAGGAACCAAGTGCTGTTCAAGAAAGAGAAGCCTTACCGGAAAGCAAGCAATATAAGCGAGCAGCATATGAAAGATAAGTTGTTAGAATTTGACCAGTTCAAAATTTAAATTTTAGTTGTCTTCCTTGAACAATCACACTTTGTATGGAAAACCTGTGCGCGGAGGAACCTACCCGTAGCTTGCCGCACCCTTATCTTGTTTTCGAGTTCGCTCAACGATTTAAGTGAGCTGCGACAAGTGTCGCGCCCTTGCTTCGTTTCCGAGTACGCTCAGCAAGCTAAGTGCGTTGCGACTAGCTGCGGCAAGGTTGCTTGCCGGCGAGGACCTTGGCCAGCAGGCTGCTTAGAGTCCAGCACTCAGCGCTCGCGGCAAAGGCCCCTTGCCGGCAAGCTCCCCGGGAGCGTAGGGTGAAAAACATACAAAGTCAAGGATTAAGACAAGGAAGATAACATTGCACTGATTGATCAAAATAAGATAAATATCTTACAAAGGATAACTTGTCGCGATGGACTAATGGGTTCATAACATAATATGCAGCAACAAAAAGATAAAGATAATGGAGCCCTAATCTACGCGGTCACCCTCCCTACTGCCAAGCTCAGCCACCTTGGCGATGATGTGGGCGACCTGCTCCTTCAGGGCCTCCGTGTCTGCATCAGCCGGCAGGCTACGAAGAACGTTGGTGAGATTGATCCCCGGGTTGCGGTACACGATCTTCGTCAGCACCCGCTCCAGAGTTCCCGCGCAGAGCAGGCGCGACTCCTCGGCCAGCTGCGCGGGGATTCGGTTCCGGAGACCTGCAAGGGCCGGCGTGATCCCTCTGAAGAAGAGGCTGAGCTTGGCGCTGTGCGGGAGGTCCGGATCTGGCGAGTAGATGAGATGTTCAACCTTCAGCGCCAGCAGCTCCTGGTCAATGTTGGACGCAGAAGAAACCAAGTCTTCGGTCCATACCTCAATGGTCTGGCGGAAGAGCTCGGATGCTTTGTTGACGCTGTCCACCAAGGTCCGCTCCTTGCGGAGCTCCTCCTTCAGCTTGTTCTCCTGAGCCCGGGCAGCGTCGAGTGAATCCTTCAGAGTGGTGACCTTCAGCTCCAAGTCCTCGATGGAGTCCTTGGCGGCCTTCAACTCGTCGCCCCTCTTGGAGAGGCTCACCTGGAGCTCTGAATTTGTGTGAGCATCCTTCTCGCGCTCCGTGATGAGCGCGGCAACCTTCTCGGCGCTCACCTTCAGCGCCTTCTCCAACTGAACAACCTTGGCGGCGAGCTCCTTCTTGGCGTCTTCCGCGGCAACCGCGGCGGCTTTCGCCTCCTTCAATTCTCCGCCAAGGGCCGCCTCGCGAGCGGCAAGGTCCTCCTCGTGGGAGTCGAGCTCGACCTTCCGCTGTGCGAGCTCTCCCTCTCGCCGGGACATCTCAACCCCGGCGAGCCGCTGCTGTTCTTCAGCTTCAGCCTTCTCGAGCACCCACTCCTGGTACTCGTCGGCGAGACGCTCACGCTCCTCCGTCACCTCGCGGAGGGCCGCCTGGTTGGCGGCGCTGAGCTCCGCCGCGCGCTTCTCCATTTCCGCGGCGACCTTGGCGGCAAGGGCTTCCCGGGAGGCGAGCTTCGCCTGCCTGGCCCAGTAAAGGGCCAGGAGCTGGTGGAGCAGCTTCTCCTCCTCGGGCCCCTCACTCCCGCCGGGCGCCTCGACGATCTTCAGACCCGCGGAGGCGAGGACTTCTCCGTCAAACGCCTCGCCCTCCGCGGGAGCTCGCGATGAAGACCCCCAAGGCATCTGGATGAAGACGCCGTTGGGGGCCTCGAGGTAGTACCCCTGCTCCTTGCTGGCGGAGGGGCCGGTGGCCGGTGCAGCATCCGATGCTCCCGCCGCCTCCGGGCCGGCGGTGCGGTCGCCGTCCCCCTCCCCGGCCGCTGCGTCCGCAGCCGGAGCAGTCTCCTGCGCGGCCGGCTCGGCGGCCTCGGCCATCTCCTCGACGACAGGGGCGTCGCCGCCGCCGCCCTGCGCGCCCTCCTCCTCGAGGTTGATAACCTCTGTCTCCATGGGCTCAGGAGGAGGAAGATCTAAAAAGAAGAAGAAGAAAAAGAAGTTCAAGATTCAAGCAAATATCCAAAAAGAGGCAAAGCCAAGAAGACAAGTCACAGAACATACCTTGGCGGACGTCCTCAGCGGCGGGCTCCCTCGCCGGGGAGCTCGGCCTTGGCGGAGTGGCCGCCCTCGCCGGGCTGCTCACCCTTGGCGGGGTACTCTGCCTTGGCGGAGTACCCACCCTTGGCAGAGCACTCTCCCTTGCCGGAGAGTTCTGCCTTGGCGGGGACGGCGGGGCCTGCGGCTCCTCGACGACGGTCTCCGGGCGCTCTTCCCGCTGTGGCTCCACCTCTGCACAAATCAAGATAAGAAACATCAAGATAATGAAAGAAGACTAAATCCTCAGGCGTACCCCGACAAGCGAAAGAATAGACCCCAGACTTACGCTGGGGGCTGCGCTGGGGGCTACTCCTCGGAGCAGCGCTCGGGTCCGGCAGGCTCGGCTCCGGCACACCTCCTGTTGCCGCGGCGGCTGAGTCTTCCGCGGCCTCGACTACAGGCGCCTTGGCCTTCTTCGCCGCGCGCTGGGTCAAGGTCCTGAAATCAAAGCAATGAACAAAGTCAGCATCAACAAAAAAAAAACCAAGACAAAAATCGAGAAGATGTAAAGTCCTGGATCCTTACTCCTGGTCCTCCTCGTCGTCCTCGCTCAGGGCGGAGAAGTCGTACTCCACCGTGGGCGCGTCGGCGCGAGGAGCGAAAGACGAAGACTCCCTCGCGCGCTTGGTGTTCACCGGGGCTGGGGGCTGTGAAGACCCAGCCCCTGTGGTAGCCGGCGCCCGAGGAGCGGGCGGAGCCGCTGCTCCGCTCCGAGAAGACCCCTGCCGGCTCGGCGCCGGCCTGCGAGGCGCCTCCGTCGTGGTCCGCGCGCGGGCCGCCTCCGCTGTGGCTGGTGCGCCGGTCGGCCTTGGCGCGGCTTGGCTCCCCCGGGGAGCTGCCCGGCGAGCTGGCTGTTGCCGGGGCGCCTGCGCCCTCTCCCCCGTCGCCGTCTTGCGGAGACGCTTCGGTGGGGACTGCCTTGGGCTTGCCGGGGGCGGGGAGCTCTCCGACGAGGAGAGGTCGTCGGCGTAGAGCTCCGTGGATCCGCCGGAGTCCTCGGCCTCCTCCTCCTCCTCCTCTTCCCCGGCCGGCTCACTGGGCCCAGCGTCCTGCGCTGCGGCCCCCTTTCCCTTGGCGCCTCCGCCCCTCGCGGCGCCTCTGCTCCCTCCGGCGGTACCCTCCATTGCCGCGGCCTCGGCCACGATCCCGTGGATCCCGGAGTGCCTCAGCGAGGGGACCCCGGCGAGCGCGTCGGGAGGGAGCTGCAGCAACCTGCGGATCTCCGCCTCTTCAGCCTGGCTGGTCGCATCCGCAACCTCCGCCTCTTCAGGCGTGTATCCAAAAATTCCTGCCGCCGCGGCTGCGGCGGCCTCTTCAGCCCGAGAAGCCATGTAGGCGATCTCCTGGTCGGTGGTGTCCCGCGTATGCTCCTTAAGATCGTTCTTGTTCTTCGCCACCTCCGCGAGGTTGTCGTAGAAGTTGAGGACGTCGATGGGCTTGGGCGCGATCCACGTGCGGTCCACGCCGTGCGAGTCACACATGGGCATCATGGCGAGGATACGATCCCGGACGATGTTGTTGCAGAGCGGCACCACTTCCCGGGGAGGCCTGAACCACTCAGGGTGTGCCGGGTCGTACTTGAAGAGTTCCCGGACCATCCCCTTCAGCTCCAGCGTGGTGAAGTTGAAGTTGAGCCCGGGGCGCAGCCTCATTATGTCTGCCGGGCCGCCGTACTCCCAGGCCGGCCTCTTCCGGTCTTGGAGAGGGGCGATGCGCCGGCGGAGGAAATCTGCGCCCACCTCTGCAACTGACAGCTTGGCCATCCGAAGACGAAGAATCCGGACGAGGGCGATGTCGAGCTTGATATCGTCCGAATCCAGCTCGCTCCAATCCCTGCCGCGCACGATGGGAGTTGTGCGCGGCGCGGTGAAGGGCTGCGGCGCATCTTCGACGATCCAGCACCACTCCGCGCGCCACTCCTCCCACTTGCCGCGGAGCTCCCCCGGCAAGTAGGATCCCTTCTTATTCAGACGGAAAACCCGAGAAATTCCTCCGGAGAGGGGGGCATCGGCCTCGGCTCTAGGAGTGAAGAAGTGCCTAAAAAGCGCTACGTTTGGGTGTACTCCTATGAAGTTTTCGCACATGTGTGCGAAAACCGCCATGGTGAGGATGGCGTTGGGGGTGAAGTCAAGCAGATGGAAGCCGTATGTGTTCACAATGTCGCAGAAGAAGTTTGAGAAAGGAGGGCAGAGGCCACAATGAAAGAAGGCAGCAAAGAAATAATACCCGCCGGGATAGCTGTCCTTGGCGGCGGCCGGATATGCTAGGGTGCGGGGGTGCGCCTTGGTTTCCTTAACCCAGAACAAGTAGTACTTGTTCCAGAGCTCCCGCACGCCGAGCTTCGGCGGAAAGACGAGGTGCTGCTTCCGGTACGCGGCGAGCTTCGCCGCTTGCTCCGACTTCTCCCTCTTGGACTTCTCCGCCTTCGCCTTGTCGGTCTTTGGGGCCATGGCGGACGCGGCGGAAGGAGGGGGGCGAAGAGCTCGGCGGCGGCGGAGGTGTGGAGGCAGAGCGCAAGAGAGATCTCTGGAGGAAGGAGACGATGCAATGAAAGCGCAAGGAGGGGAACCGCGCCCGCTTCCTCTGCTTTTATGGGGGAGTGGGGGGCGTTTCGCCCTTTCCATTAAGAGATCGTGGGCACGTCCCATCCCACGACGCCGCGATCGACGCGTGCCGTTACAGTGGGGTGCGGCGGATACGGAAGTGGATTCGGCGCGCCGCGGGCCGCGGGTGCCCGTGCACTGTTTTGGGCCTGGCCCAACAGCGCTCGGCACCGTGTATGGCCCAGGCCCGGGGGCTCCTGTCGGTGTACTAAGGTAGGGGTACCTCAGTACCCCAACTTGTGCACGGGCAGTCGCAGCTTCCCGCGGCAAGGTTTACCGCGTGCTCTCCGGAGACCTTCCTGCTCCTTATTAAACCATTCAAAAACAAAGTATACAAGACATAAGATCGAGGCCCCGGCAAGAGGAGCTTGCCGGGAAGGCCGTACCAGGCTCAAGATTACCTCACTAGCACAAGGCCCTGGCAAGAGGAGCTTGCCAGGAAGACTAGAAGATTCCATCATAGAAGACCCGGCAAGGGCCCGGGGAGCGGCAAGCTCCCGGGCCCGGCAAGATCAAGGCCCCGGCAAGGTGCTTGCCGGGAAGGCTGCGCTGTGTGCCCGCGCTCCAGCTCATCGGCCCACGCGTCGCCCTGGGGCCTATCCAGGGACGCGTGGCGGATGGCTGTGCAGCCTGGGGTACACGGTGGCACTTCACGGTGGAGGATCCATCGCCGTGGCGG
>LR738715.1:272666217-272690161 GCA_902687465.1 Secale cereale
GTAACTCGGTCAGTGGGGAGGTCGCGCGGTGGGCTGCGGGATCAATAGCAGACATATAATTATTGCCTGACTTGATTTAGCCAAAATTACATGGGTATGTGTTCAGAAATGAAACTTCGGGATGGAGGCATGACCGGAGTCCTCCTTTGAGGAACCTCCTCGGAAGCCTCAGACTCTTTGGCAGAGTCCGAGTTCTCTCCAGACAGGGCCACCTTGGCCCTGCACTACTTCTTCGGGGAAGGTGGGCCTGGTCTTCCCAGACATCTTCAGACACTGCCCTCTTTCTTGTTTGGGAGGAGTCGCACTCCCCCCCTTCGTCGTCTCCCTGCTCCGTATCCTCGTCAGGGGCGGAGTACGGTTGGGTCTCCTCGGATTTACATTCCGGGGGACCCCTGATACGTCTCCAATGTATCTATAATTTTTTATTGTTCCATGATATTATATTATCCATCTTGGATGTTTTATATGCATTATTATGCTATTTTATATAATTTTTGGGACTAACCTATTAACTTAGTGCCCAGTGCCAGTTGATGTTTTTCCTTGTTTTTGTCTTCTATAGAAATTCAATACCGAAGGGAGTCCAAACTAAATGGAACTTTTTGACGATTTTTCTAGGACAAGAAGACAACCAGGAAGCTTTGGGGGAAGGTCAAGAGACCTACAAGCTGACGACAAGCTCGTAGGGCGCGCCCTACAGGATTGTCGCCACCTCGTGGGTCCCCTAACCCTAATCTTCGCTCTATAAATACCCAAATATTCCACAAAGACCTGGGGCACACCAAAAATACTTTCCACCGTCGCAAGCTTCTATTCTCGTGAGATCCCATCTTGTGGCCTTTTCTGGTACTCTGTTGGAGGGGATTCGATCAAGGAGGGCATCTACATCAACCTTGCTGCCCTACCGATGATGTGTGAGTAGTTTACCACAGACCTACGAGTCCATCGCTAGTAGCTAGATGGCTTCTTCTCTCTCTTTGATCTTCAATACAATGTTCTCCTAGATGTTTTTGGAGATCTATTCGATATAATCTTCTTTTGTGGTGTGTTTATTGAGATCCGATGAATTGTGAGTTTATGATCAGATTATCTATGAATATAATTTGAGTCTTCTCTAAATTCTTATATGCATGATTAAAATAGTTTTGTATTTCTCTCCGATCTATTGATTTGGTTTGGCCAACTAGATTGATATTTCTTGCAATGGGAGAGGTGCTTTGTAATGGGTTCAATCTTGCGGTGTCCTCACCCAGTGACAGAAGGGGTAGCAAGGCACGTATTTGTATTGTTGCCATTAAGGATAAAAAGATGGAGTTTATTTCATATTGATTGGATCTATCCCTCTACATCATGCCATCTTGCTTAAGGCATTACTCCGTTCTTGTTAACTTAATACACTAGATGCACGCTGGATAGCGGTCGATGTGTGGAGTAATAGTAGTAGATGCAGGCAGGAGTTGGTCTACTTGTCACAGACATGATGCCTATGTCCATGACCATTGCTTTAGATACCATCATGATTATTCGCTTTTATATCAATTTCTCAATAGTAATTTGTTCACCTGTCGTATGCGTTCTTTCAAGAGGGAAGCCTCTAGTGAAACCTATGGCCCCCTGGTCTACTTTTATCATATTATTTTAAAATCTATAAAACCAAAAACACAAAAATACCTTGCTGCAATTTATTTACCTTTACTTTATATTGCTATTTTATTTAGCTTTTATATCTATCTCTATCAGATCTCATCCTTGCAAGTGATCGTGAAGAGATTGACAACCCCTTTATCGCATTGGGTGCAAGTATTTGTTTGTTTGTGCGGGTGCTATCATTGCAGACTTGTGTGTTCCTCCTACTGGATTGATACCTTGGTTCTTAACTAAGCAGAATATGTATATCTACTTTGTTGCATCACCCTTTCATCTTCAAGGGAAAAACCAACACAAGCTCAACAAGTAGCAGGAAGAATTTCTGGCGCCGTTGCCGGGGAGGTTCTACATCAAGCCTACCAAGTACCTATCATAAACACTCATCTCTTGCATTTACATTATTCACCATTTTCCTATCGTTTTCCTCTCACCCATTTCTAAAACATTTTCAAGAAAACACAAAAATATTTTCCCTTTTATTTTCCTTCTTTCCGTTTGCCTTTATGTCTTACTTGGTTTATTTGCTCGTTTTCTTGGCATAATTGTGTGTTTATTGCAATTCAGACAACAAAAGTTTTATGGATCCTCATGCACTTGCTAATTTTTTTAAGAGATCCAATTATGATGAACCAATTGCTGGTGAGTTGAGTGCACTAGATTTTCTTTATGAAGTTTTGCTTGAAATTCATGAATTTGAAAATTGCGATGAAGTATTAAAAGAAGAAATTTATAAAGTGATTCATGATAGGTCATTGAATGAAAAACATGATTTCAATGATGTTATTATAAATTCTATGAATGTCAATTGTGCTAATGATAGTCAAAACCCCAAGCTTGGGGATGCTAATTTTGTTATGTCCACTATTTATTGTAATGATCATGACTGGGCTGATGCTTCTTACGGTCTTGAAAATTTATTTAAGCCTCATGATGAATATGATCTTGATAATAATGTTTGCAATAATATTGAAAGTGGGTTTGAAAGAGTGTCAACTTTAGGTAATAATGATCCCACTATTTTAGAAGAGTGTCAACTTTGCATGCATGTGGATCATGTAAAAAATATGTTATATGATAGCTATATTGTTGAATTTGATAATGATCCTACGTGCAATTATAATGAGAGAGGAAAATATGGTCGTAGAAATCTTCATGTTACTAAATTACCTCTCGTGATGATTAAATTGTCAAAGTTTTATTCTTCTTCCTTGCATATGCTTGATTTGGCTTGTTTTGATAATTTGTTTGCTTATAAAATGCCCATGCATAGGAAATATGTTAGACTTAAATTTGATTTTTCACTTGCTATATGATGCTCTCTTCGTGCTTCAATTCTTGTCTTTCATACGGGCGTCTTCAAAATTATTGATGCCTAGCTAAAAGGCTTTAAAGGAAAACACTTGTTGGGAGACAACCAATATTTTTATTAAATATATATATTAGCCTCTTGTTAGATGTGTTTTTTATGATTTTAATTAGTGTTTGTGCCAATTAAGACCTTCGGAATGATTTGGAAGATTGTTGATTCAATTTTATGAGAAAACAGAAACTTTTGAGGCCACTAGGAGAATTGTCTGTAATTTCTGGAGCACAATCAATTCCTGAAATTTTTACACGTTACTGATAAACAAATGTCCCACGTTTTCCTAACTTTTCAGAATTTTTAGAGTTACAAAGGTACGACTAAAAATTACGTCTTTACAGATTGTTCTGTTTTTTACAGATTATGTTTCATTGTGTTGTTTGCTTATTTTGATGAATCTATGAGTAGTGTCGGGGGGTATGAATCATAGAGAAGTTAGAATACAGTAGATATAACACCAATATAAAATAAGAATGAGTTCACAAAAGTACCTAAAAGTGGAGATTGGTTTTTATTAGACTAACGGATCTCACGAGCTTTCTGTTGAGTTTTGTGTTGTGAAGTTTTCAAGTTTTGGGTGAAGTCTTGATGGACCATGGAATAAGGAGTGGCAAGAACCTAAGCTTGGGGATGCCCAAGGAACCCCAAGGTAATATTAAAGGACAACCAAGCATCTAAGCTTGGGGATGCCCCGGATGGCATCCCCTCTTTTGCCTTTAATCTATCAGTATTTTACTTGAGGCTATATTTTTATTCACTACATGATATGTGTTTTGTTTGGAGCGTGTTGTATTATTTGAGTCTTTGCTTTTCAGTTTGGCACAATCATCTTCGCTATACACGCCTTTTTAGAGGACACACATTAATCGTGAATTTATTATAATACTCTATGTGCTTCACTTATATCTTTTGAGCTAGGTAGTTGCTCGAGTGCTTCACTTATATCTTTTTGAGCACGGCGGCAATGTTATTTTGAAGAAATAGATGGACTCTGAAGCTTCACTTATATTATTTTGAGAGTCTTATAAACAGCATGGTAATTTGCTTGGGTTATGAATTTAGTCCTAATATGATAGGTATTCAAGAGGGATATAACAAAAACTTTCATAAAGATCGTTGAATATATGAGAAGTTTGATTCCTTGCATTTGTTTTGACATATGAAGATGGTAATATTAGAGTCATGCTAGTAGTAAATTTTGGAATAGTAAAAATACTTGTGTTAAGGTTTGTGATTCCCGTAGCATGGTCTTCTTGTTATGTGATGAAGTTGGAGCATAATTTATCCTTGATTGACTTCCTTTGTGTGAAAGTCAGGAGCATACGATGGTTAACTCCTACCAACCTCTCCCCTAGGAGCATGTGTAGTAGTACTTTGCTTTGAGGGCTAATAAACTTTTTGCAATAAGTATGTGAATTCTTGATGACTAATGTTGAGTCCATGGATTATACGCAGTCTCACCCTTCCACCTTTGCTAGCCACTCCAGTACTGCGCAACTTTCGCCGGTGCATTAAACCCACCTTATACCTTTCCTCAAAACAGCCACAATACCTACCTATTATGAAATTTTCATAGCCAATCTAATATATATTGCCATGTAACTGCACCATTCCGTCATTACGAGTTTTCACTTTGAGTTGTAACTTTTGAGTTGTAAGTGAATAAAAGTGTGATGATCATCATTATTAGAGCATTGTCCCATGTGAGGTATATAAAAAAGGAGAGAGCCAATTGAGTCCAAGAAAAAGAGGCCAGAGTGCCCAAAAATAAATAAAAAAAAAGAAAGAAAAGGGAAAGAAAAAATGAGAGAAAAAGAGAGAAGGGACGATGTTACTATCATTTTCCACACGTGTGCTTCAAAGTAGCATCCAATTCTTCATGATAGAGTGTCTCCTATGTTGTCACTTTAATATATTACTAGTGAGAATTTTTCTTTATAGAACTTGGCTTGTATATTCCAATGATGGGCTTCCCCAAATGCCCGAGGTGTTCATGAGCAAGCAAGTTGGATGAATGAATTGCAAAAAACCACCATATATTAAGTTCAAACCCAGATTTGCTACCACATTCCTTGGCCGCCCAAAAATCTACCAGTATCCTTGCTAATTTTCTCAATAAACTCTATGACCGGTTTGAACCATTTAATCAGATTTCTGATCGATTGGGCCCACCTGTAAGTGCTGACTTGGCACTGAAAGTCAAATCCATTTGTTTGACTGTTATATTAGACGTCGGGTCCACATGTAAGTGTTAGCACTACTCTGTCACATAACACTTTAATGTTTGCGACATTTTCTCAAACACGTTGCGTGCATGCGTGCTGCGGAGCTCGCAAACGCCGAGGGTATCACCGTCGGATAGGTCGTCGTTGTTCCCGCTACTGGATGGACGGCGAACCCCATGGACACTCACCCTGCACCTCCCGCCATTTCCTCGCACACGGCATGTCCGTTCCAACTGGCCGCCATGCCACGGTCGTACACATGACCCCGCGGAGCTGTGCAGCTAGGAGGACGGAACAGAGACAACGAGGAGGACTGAACGGAGCGAGAGAAGGGTCGGCGCTCTCCGGTGGCGCGGCCAGAGGCCCGCGAGAGGTAGGTGCGCGGCGCCGGGCCACCACGGCCGTGAGCACGCATGAGTTCGTGGCTTCTCAGGGCGTCGCAAGGGAGGCTGTTGAGTATCGTGATTATTAGGAAAGCTAGGATAGCGTAGGATATTGTTCTACCTTGCCTTGTACTCCAAGTAGATCATTGTACTCCTATATTTATGCCCACGAGGCTCAAGAAATACAACAACTATTCCATCAAACCTCTCTCTTCCTTCTAACATGGTATCTATCGCAAGTCGATCCTAAACCCTAGCCGCCACCGCTTCCGCATCCGCGCGTCGCCCCCGGGGCGGTCGGCCTCCATGACCGCTGCCGGGGGCCGCGCCGCCCGTACCTAGGGTTCGTCCGTCGGCCGTGTTGGCCGGCTGCCCTAGAGAGTCTTTTTCCTGAGCCCTTGCTCCAGGTTTTTTCGCTCTCTCGCCGGTCGTTTTGATCGACGTTTTTCTTTTTGGTTTTCCGATCTAATCTTGATCGGTTTGCGTCGCCCGCCGCCGCCGTCGACCCTATGCGCCTCTACTTCAACCCCGGCGCGACAAGCCGGCCTCTCCTCCGACCCGCGGCCACGTGCGCCGAGGCGGCCCGTCCGGGCCAGCCGCCGTCCGCGCGTCGGTCCGCCCGTCGCCCTGTGCCGGCCATCACCGCCCTGCTCCGACTGGAACACCTGCATCGCCCCGACCAGGCGGCCTCGCGCCATGCGACGGCCAATCATAGCCGTCGCTCGCGCGCCGGCCCGCCCATCGATCCACGTCACCCGCCTCCGCCGCGTCTGCACGGCGGCCCGGCGGTCTACCTCGCCGGCCTCATCCTCGGCTGCATCAGGCTCGTCGTCTGCCTCAACTTGGGCGATGTTGCTCCGTTGGTCGCTCGGGCCTCGCTGCCCGGGCGCCGACGCTGCTTTGGCAGCCCGGGTGCCGGCGCTGACGTCCCGTTCCGTCCGCCGTCACCGGCCTCATCCGGGACTCCGCCATCACTCCTCCACCGAGCGGCGTCCCCGACCTCGCGCGCGATCGGCTTGATCACCCGCTTGCCGCCGCGATCCGCCTCATCTACGCCGCGCGATCGACCTGGCCCGTCGGTCACACGCGCCTTCGCAGGTCCCGTGAAGATCGTCCCGAGTACTGCGCGCCTCTCCGCCGATCGAGCATCGGGCTGCCGCTGCGTCGCCCCGTCGGGCCGCCGCGCCGCCGCCCCCGTGGTTCTCCTCGCGGCTGCATCGACTCGTGCTTCGCCGCTGCGTCGCCCCTTCGGGCCATAGTGCTGCGATACACGGTCCCCGCCGCCGCCCTGAGGCCGTCCCCGCGGTTGCACCGACTCGCGAACCGCCGTTGCGTCGCCCCTTCGGGCCACAGCGTCGCGGCCCGCGGTCCCCGCCGCCGCCCCGAGGTCTTCCCGCCGTCGCCCCGACCCGCCTGCCGCCGCTGCGTTGCCCCTTCGGACCGTAGCATCGCGGCCCGCGGTCCACTCCGCCGTCACCGCACGTCGACCTCCCGTGGTATACGCCGCGCCGTCTCCCTTGGCGCGGGAACGCCACCGTCCGCGCCGGTCTTCGTCACGCTGTCACGGTTCTTCGCCTACTTCGAGCACCGCCGCCGCAAACCTAACCTAGCCGCCGCCGCCGTCGCTCTTCTTTGGCCGCCGCCGCCGCTACCTTCGTAGCCGCCGCCGTCGCCCGTCCACCCCCTTCGTCTTCGTCCAAGCACCAGCCCATCGCCAGCGTCGCCGTCATCTACCCCGACCACTTCGTCTACTCCGACCACCGTTGGTGACGTCGGCCCCACGTCGATGGACGCCGCAATCGTCGTCGAGTTCTTCTTTGCTGGCCCCTCCGACTTCTCCGACATGGCGTACAGCTCGTGCAGGTCCCTCGTCTACGCATGCCCGGTGCTGGCAACACTGATGCATGCCTTCATCCACGACGTGTCCCCGGGCCTGGCAAGCCTGGTCGGTGCTTCGTCAACTTCGTCTTCGTCCGTCTACGCATGCCCGGTGCTGGCAACACCGGTGCGTGCCTTCGTCTACGATGTGTCCCCGGGCTTGGCAAACCCGCCGCGACGCGTTGTCAACACCATCTTCTTCCCGGCGCACCACTACTTCGACACCACAGCGCCCATGCTAGCTCGGCGCCCCCTTGCGCCCGCGGCTCCACGGCGACTTCCTCGACAACGGCTACCCCGACTCGACATCGACCACGGCATTCTTCGCACGGCAACCTCGACAACGGCTACACCACCTACGCTCTCGGCCACATCGACAAACGGCACAAAGGGCTACCGCCTGCTTGAGCAACCTCGTCGGTTTCCACTCCAGCCACGACTCCGCGATGCGTCGACCGTTCTGACTGTGGGGGGGGTGTCCGTCGGCTTGCCTTCGGATTCTTCTCCAGTCTCACCGTCTGCATCGCTACCGTTGTGACTGCGGGGGGATGTTGAGTATCGTGATTATTAGGAAAGCTAGGATAGCGTAGGATATTATTCTACCTTGCCTTGTACTCCAAGTAGATCATTGTACTCCTATATTTATGCCCACGAGGCTCAAGCAATACAACAACTATTCCATCAAACCTCTCTCTTCCTTCTAACAGAGGCTATGAAGGAGCGGGCGGAGGTGCGCAGGTACGGCGGTGCGGCGCCCTCCGTTGGCTCGCCGGAAGTCAGCGGGATGCGGGTGCGCGAGGCCGGCGTGCCACGGCCGTGAGCACGTATGAGGTTGAGGCCGCTCAGGGCGTCGCGAGGGAGTACGGGAAGGAGCGGAAGGAGGTGTGGAGGTCCGGCGGAGCGGCGCTCTCCGGTGGCATCACCGGAGTCCGGCGGGAGGCAGGGCGCGGTGTCGTCGAGCGCGCATGCGTCTCTTGGTGGCTGCGCGATCCGGTGGGGAGAGGAGCATCGTAGGAGAGATGGGCTGACGGTCAACAGGCGGCGCTGACCGTTTTATGCCACGTCAGCACTTACAGGTGGGACTTTTCTGTCAAAATCGGTTTAAATCGGTCCAAACATGTCATTAGGGTTTATTGATAGAATTAGCAATGATACTTGTAGATTTTTGGGGCACCAAGGAATGTTGTAGCAAATCTGGGATTAAACTTAAAATGTGGTGGTTTCTTGCAATTCACTCCAAGTTGGATGCACACCCACTAAGTTTTTTTTAGCTTTCATACACTTTTAGCTCTAGCGCATCCGTTATAAGGCAATTCCTACTCACTCAAATTGATATCAATTGATGAACATCTCCATAGTCCATTAATTTGCCTAGTTAATGTGAGACTTTCACCCTTCTTTTGTCTACTACCACCTTCTATTTCCACCTATAGTGCTATATTCATGACTTACGCTCATGTATTGCGTGAAGAGTTGAAAAGTTGAAGCGCGTTATAAAGTATGAACCAATTGCTTGGCTAACATTGGGGTAGTACATGATTTATACTTTGTGTTGAGAAGAGGGAGCATAACAAGACTATATGATCTTGTAGGGATAACTTTCTTTAGCCATGTTATTTTGAAAATTCACGTTTGTTTTTAGTATGCTTGAAGTATTATAGTCTCTATGTCAACATTAAATTTTGTTTTGAACCATATGGATCTGAATATTCATGCCAAATTAAGAAAGATTACATTGACAAACATGATAGGTAGCATTCCACGTCAAAAATTCTATTTTGATCATTTACCTACTCGAGGACGAGCATGAATTAAGCTTGGGGATGCTTGATACGTCTCCAACGTATCTATAACTTTTGATTGTTTCATGCTATTATACTATCCATCTTGGATATTTTATATGCATTATTATGCCATTTTATATTATTTTTGGGACTAACCTATTAACATAGTGCCAGTTGTTGTTTTTCCTTGTTTTTTTCTTCTACAGAAAATCAATACCAAATGGAACTTTTTTGACGATTTTTCTTGGACCAGAAGACAACCAGGAAGCTTCGTGGAAGGTCGGGAGACCTACAAGATGACGACAAGCTCGTAGGCGCGCCCTACAAACTTGTCGCCACCTCGTGGGTCCCCTAACCCTAATCTTCGCTCTATAAATACCCCAAATATTTCCCGAAGACCAGGGGACACATCAAAAATACTTTTCCACCGTTGCAAGCTTCTATTCTCGTGAGATCCCATCTTCGAGAGGAAGAAAGAGCGATTCGTCTCCTAGGAATCGGGATGTATTGAGTTCAGCCTTCCTACCAAAT
The DNA here is from genome assembly GCA_902687465.1 of Secale cereale. Taxonomy (NCBI): domain Eukaryota; kingdom Viridiplantae; phylum Streptophyta; class Magnoliopsida; order Poales; family Poaceae; genus Secale; species Secale cereale. The sequence goes on from LR738715.1 coordinate 272,676,029, forward strand.
ACAGTTATATGCTTGTAAAGAAGAGAGGTGTGGGACAAATAGTCCCTACCTTGTTTGACATGTATAGGACCTTCTTTGTCGGATTGTTCCCAAATTTATAATATAATAGGAAAAAATCACTTTGCTAAACTAAGGACTGAGAAAAGGAAACCGAGCATATCTTCTTTTCATTAGTATTTTTTTCATATATATGTGTGTGTACATAAATAATATTAGATGTAAATATTTGGGGGTCTGCTTCTAACTTCAGCCCAAGCCCCTGAAATCTCAAGACCAACCCTGTAATTAGGTGACATATAGCATTAGCACCTTGCTAGTACCAAAACACTAATAAATTGATACCTCTTGCAAAGGTCACTCTCACCTTCTCTGGTGATGTAGTGCACCATTTTTCATAAAATGAGAGCTTCCTTTTTTGCGTAGATTCATTTCTTCAAAACATTTTATCTATTTAACGTGGGTCAAAATTACGAACATTTTTCATGAATGGATTTCTCATGTCGATATCTTTAAAACTAGATCCTGTGTTAATGGATTTTGTTTTATTTTGCAAAAAACGGAGAATAAAGACATCTAAAACGAAAAAAACCAAAAATTGAAAACCAAAAAAAGGCTGAAAGCGGAACCTAGAAGCACAATTCTCCTTTTCACTTTTTAAGTTGTGATTTTCCCTTTTCGAAAAGCACACTGTGCTTCTCTCTTTTGCAGGGAATCACAATGGTGTTTTTTTTTCATTCAGGAAGCATAGGCCATGCTTTTCACGGAAGCACATCGACACTTTTTTTCCTTTTGGGAAGAACAAGTTGTGCTTCTCAAGGAAGCACATTGGTGCCTTTTCTCCTTTCAGGAAGCACATATTGTGCTTCTCATGGAAGCACACTGTGCTTTCCCCTATGGTGTGGAAGCACACGATGTGTTTTTCTCTTTTGGTCAATACAAATGTACTTTTCACATAAGCACAACTTTACACGAAAACCTAGGGAAACCATGCAAAAATCAGAAGGCCAAAAAAAGAAATAAACCCAAATAAAAACCTAAAACACGTGGAAAAAAGCCAAAAAATAATAATACCGGAATCCCGAGAATGCCACCACCGTGTGACATGTGGCAACTGATGAGCACATCACTTGGCTTGCTCTCTCGTCGAAAACGGCCTATGAGAGCTCTTCAAGTGATACCTATTAGTTTTTTAGGAACTGGTTAATTAGTTGCTACCTTATCGCAACAGCTATGTTTCGTCTGTACCGATTCCTAATAGAAATCGCCTACGGGCTACACAGTAGTGGGCTGACCCCGTTTAGCTGCAGCGATCGATGACTTCGCTCGCACTGCGTCTGGTCACTTCGTTCGTCGCGTCGGATTTTCTTTATTTTTCTCTTTTCATTTTTTGTTGTTTTTTACTTGGTTTTCTGTGATTATCTTTTTTTCTTCATTATGTTTTGGGTTTTTCTTTGTTTTTGCAATGGGGTTCTTTGTTTTTTTATGATTTTTCGCTAGTTTTCTTCCTTTTTCCATTTTTCTTCATCATTTTCTCAGTTTTCTTTCTATTTTGATGGTATTATTCTATTTTTATTTTTTCTACTTTGCACTTTGATTTTCTTTGTTTATTTCTTGCTCTTTTTGTTTCTCCGCCTTTATTTTTCTTTTTGTTGGTTTTTTATTATTTTTATTTTTAAACATGTATACTTATTTTCCGGCACATGTCTATTTTTGTACCTCTTTTCTACATAATTATTTTTTATAAACATTTAACATTTTTCAAATATATGTTTTTTTTTGCAAATATATGTTTGGAATGTAATTTTAAAATACATGTTAAACAATGTTCCAAATATAAGTTGGAACATTTCTCAAATGTAAAATGCAATTCTTAAGTATGCAAATATTTTTTGTACATTGTATAAACATTTTTTTGGAAATCATACGACCATAGTTTTGAAACTTGTGAAGATTATGTTAGATGCGATATACATTTTTTCTGAATGTATGTAAAATTTTGTTCAATTTCGCAAACATGTTCTCTACATTGGAAAAACATTCTTTTTAAATGTCACGTACATTTTTTTAATGTGTGACATTTTTTAATTGACATAAATAATTTTCGCTCTCACGTGATTAATGTTTTATCTACAGATGATTAACATTTTTTGTACATATGAGTAATATTTTTGTACACATGATTACCATTTTTCCTGAACATGATTAACATTTTTTGTATACACGAACAACATTTTTTGTTTTCATTCATGTCATACATGTTTTGTATACATCAGAAACATTTTTATATGCATGTTTAACATTTTTCAAGTGCAATATTAAAAAAAATTAAAATGTTATGTAAATTGTTTTAAAATAAATACATATATAATGAGAGTATGTCATATATATATACAAAAATAAAATAAAAATATGAAGATAAAACAAAAATAATAATATTAAAAGACACGCAGAACGTCATCTTGATGTTAGCGTGATGCTGCAAGTGGTTACCAGGCTGTCCCGGTTTGGGCTCCTTGCAGGCGAGCCATACATCGGCATCGGTGCGGGTGGCACATAGTTGCACCCCTCCCTAGTAACACGGGTAATTAGAGATGGGTTGGATAAAAAAACGCCCACCCTGACCCATCAAACAGCGCAAGGAGCCTCCCGAGTCACAGCTCTGCCGCTCCCGATCTCGCCGGTTCATTGCCTGCTTGTCGGACGCCGTCGTCGCCTAGCTCGCTGGCAGACGCCCAAGATCCACCCCTATCGGCCCCGCCCGCCCAGCGCCTGAAGCCACCTCGCCTGCCGCCCAGTCTGCCCTCGGCAGCCCAAGATTACCGTACACTATGCTTTCTTTTGTTTCTTGAGAGCATCTCCAGCAGATATCGTATAAGTCCGACAAACTGCGTTTTACGAGATGGTTTACGAGACATGCCAAGAAACTGGCCCGATCGGATTCGCTAAAAAGGGACCGCCCCGAGAAGGCCCATAAACAGCCCCTGTTTCCTCCATATATGCGGGCGCCTGCGCAGTTTACGGTTCCCGTCCAACAAATCCCCGCCGACGCAGTTTAGGGTTCCTCCTCTGCCGCAAAGCTCCTCCCTTCGGCGTCAAATCCCTTCTCCTCTCACCATATTTTTCTTTGCATTTCTCCACCGGATCTTGCCGGAGATGTCGTCCGTGGGTTTCGGGCGTGGCGATGGTGGGAGTTTCGGCGGCCGTGGCGGGTTCGCCGGCCGCAAGTGCCTCCACAACGACGAGGTTGGCAGCTTCAGCCTTCGCCTTCCCGTGTCGGACATGTAGAGGGAGGCGGCGCGAGGTCCCGCGGCGTCGGCTCGCGGGTTTGGGCGAATTTCGGTCACCTTGGCGACCTCTTGGATCTGGCCCTCCAGCGCCATAGGGCGGCCGAGCGCGTGTGGTTCGAAGCGAAGGAGGGCGCCGTAACCGGAGATGCAGCTATGGCCGCGCGTGTGTTGGCACTCCTGGGGGAAAATTAGCTCGCGACAACCCTCTCAGACATGCTCATCTACCACACACTCCACGATAACAAGCCCGTGCCCCACGACGGCAGTGACAGCGGCTCCGGCGACGACATCAACCCCTGTGATGAGTAGATCTATGCTATGTGTGTTTAATTTTGGTTTGTATTAAAAACTCCCCAATACTATCCTATGCTTGTGATAAACTCCGACAAGATGTTTTAGCGTGAACTTGTATGTTTAAATTTGCAGTATCAATATGTAGGATATGTTTTAGCGCGACACTGTTGCAGTACTTGGTGGACCAGATGGCCAATAGTGTCACTCCCAAGACACGATTCTATCCCGATCACATGATGAACTCGTGATTGGGGCGCTTAGCAAGATGGATATCATTACATCGTACCATTACATACATAGATGGGGTTACATACAAGTCATACAATAGCCACATGAATACAACACATAATACACAAGACATCCAACTACGAATGGAAACATGGAAAGCACAACGACATCCATCCTGCTATCCCAGGCTGCGGACCAGGAACCTATCCCAAGACTGACGAAGATGAAGAAGAAAGAACTCCAACGCAAGTAAACATCGCTCTCAAGTCAAGTCATCAGTAACATGCACCTGCAACTGTTGTTGTAGTATCTGTGAGCCACGAAGACTCAGCAATCCCATAACCATGGGTATCAAGACTAGCAAAGCTTAATGGGTAAGGAGATGTTAAGTGGTGAGGTTGCAGTAGCGGCTAAGCATATGTATGGTGGCTAACTTACGAGTACAAGAATAAGATGAGCATCTACGCAAATGGTCACAAACTATTAATTATCGCTAAAGATCCTGAACTACCTAGGAGTCAAACATAACCCCACCGTGTTCTCTTCTCAAAGTGAAAAGAGACGGTCATGGTTACTCACGCGGTTGGTGTGTTCTATTTCGGATCCTTTGTCAAGTTTTCTACAATCGGACATTAACAAATTCCAATCTGCCACATAACCGCGGGCACGGCTTTCGAAAGATCATAACCCTGCAGTGGTGTCCCAACTTAGCCCATCACAAGCTCTCACGATCAGCAGAGGTAAAAAAACCTTATCTTAGGGACAACCCGATCAGACTTGGAATCTCGGTGCACAAGACATTTCGACAATGGTAAAACAAGTCCAGCAAGACCTCCCGGCGTGTCGACACCCTGATAGTAGCCACGCGTATCTCGTCTCAGGCCACGTCCGGATTGTCCAAACTTCTGGTAGACCAAAATACCAGAGTTGCCCCTGGCGGTCACCGGCGGTTGACAGGTTTGGACCAACACTCATGAGGAGCACTGGCCCGGGTAGTAAATTAAGTCCTCGGGGTCCGGAAAGTCCCTATGCAAGTTATTTAGTTATGCCAAATGGTAAAACCAAAGTTGGGCCTTGCTGGAGGAGTTTTATTCGAAGCGAACTGTCGAGGGGTCCCCATATACCCAACCGCGTTAGGAACGCAAAATCAAGGAACATAACACCGGTTTATCGATTCTTAAAGCGGCATGAGTGGAACAAAACATCGAGAAAAAGGCCAAGCCTTCCACCCATTGCCAAGTATATAGGTGCATTAATTATAGTAATAGATATTGTGATATTCCAACAAGCCAAGTTCCGACATGGAGCAATCTTCATCTTCACCTACAACTAACAACGCTATACGAGGGGCTGCGCAAGCGGTAACATAGCCAAACAATGATTTGCTGGGATGGTGTCAAGGTTAGAGGTTTCATGGCAACAATGAGAGGCTGACAACAATAGATAGGCAGCGCGGCATATAGCGATTGCATCGAGACAATTAGCATATCGATGATAGTAATGAGATCCAAGGCGACAGTCATCTTGCGTGAGATTCCGGTAGGAAGAAGAACGATTCCATGAAGAAGACGAAGCCACGAAAATGAACCAAGTGTAGCCGGACAAATCCTCACGATCGCAATGAAACATGAACTAACGAGAAGAAGCAAACAACATGGTAAGCACACAACACATAACAAGACAAGATGCTCAACCAAGTATGATGCATGACAAGGGTACATGAAGCTACTCATGGCAAGAGATGATGCATACAAGACCAACACAACCCAACAAGTTTAAATGAGGCCGGAAACGACATATAACAACTCCGGTAAGTCCTCATATGCAATTTCCGAAATTGGTCCAGAACTGAACAAACATTAAGTTGAAGTGATTAAACAGCAAGTTAAGATGCACCATGATGATCTACTCGAAATTCTAGTCAAGTTACATATAAAGTTCATTTAATTCGGAGCTATGGCCTAGATGTTATGAGCAAAACAACTCAAGCATGTCATTGATGCAAAACACATCCAAACATCAAGAAACACACTCTAAACATGTATACAACATTATATTATGCATCTACATGCAAAAAACACGCAAATTTCATATAGAGCACACGCCAAACGGAGCAATGGTTCATCACATACACATGGAACTAGTTTGAAGCACAAACTATCCAAAACAGCGAGTAGGCATATAGTTGGCATCAAAACAACATGAAACACTAACAAGATGGGCAAAAGCATGGCATGATATCAAAGAGCAGATTATAAGCTTCCAATAACAACAAGAATCAGGTCCATAGGCATCAAGAGTAACCCAACATGATCAACACAACAAGCAAACTTTATTACACAGCTTATGACTTAGTGGAAAACTAGGCATACATGAGCTGAAATAATCATGAAAGCATGTTGGAGGCAAGAATTATTTAAGCTACAGAGCAAGATCATGAAAAGTAGAAGCATGGCATGCTAGAACATAACATGGAGGTCAAGGAACAACACATGGCATATACATTGGAGCAACATGATCATAGTATTCACCGAAACAAGAAGCAAGCATATTATAGCAGATTCTCAGACTTAGTGAAAATCTGGGAAGGAAAAAGCATCATCACGATGCTGCCTTCGGAGGCACAAAACAACAAGCATATCAACTCTACTAAGTAAGAAAAGATCATAAACATGTAATAGACATAGCATACACCAAACAACTCCGTTGGCACAACTCCATAGGAGGCATGGATTAATAACAACAAGCTTCACCAAATTGATCATGTTGATAACAGGCTGACAGAAACATTTTGAAGCAACTTGAGAGCATGAAAACAACAAGCTACAGCAGGCCATACTTGCAAACAAGGGCATGGATGGATAGAGCATAACATGTACATCAATACATGATCATTGGACATACTAAAACATGCATGGATATGAGTGTAGCATCAAGAAAACATGGCATACAAAATTAACAGATTCAGACTTAGCAGTTTTTCTACTAAGTCGCAGAAATCAACAAACATCAAGTAGGTCACTTAACAAGCTTGTTGCACTCACCACAAGGCATATCATGAAAAGTGGATTGCACCACAGCAAAGATGACATGACATAGCTCCAAACACATGTTGACATGTTGCTCAAACAAAAATCACACAAAAAGATATGAAAAAGACAAATCAGCAAGTTTCATTAATTAGTTTTCAGCACTTAACAGAAACATACACTTTTGCAACAGAGATAATGGCATCAAGATGAATAGTAACATGCATGCAAACTACACCAACATCTAGAGCATTCAGAGACGAAAATTTTGACATATCATACACCTTCATATGACAAACAGACACAAAGTTATCAACCACACAAGATGCACACATATGATGAATTTTCACGAACTCGGCCATATTTCCGAAGAAAAAACATATGGCGCACAAAACTAAAACGTGCACCGAGCAGGGTTTAGGGTTGCTCACCCATGGGCCTGGCCCAAGAAGAAGAAGTAGCAGACCGGTTGGAGGGGGTAGGAGCTGGGCCTCGGGCGACTGGGCTGGCTAGGGTTGCGGCCTACGCGGCCGGGCTGGGAGCGGTTGTCCTTCTCGTACACTCGCACGAGCAGGGAGGCGGGGCGGCGACGGCAGTGGTCGGTGGTGGCACCGGTCGTCCGGGACGGGGCCAGGACGGCGGGATCCGGCCGGAAATGGTGAAGGGCGGCGGAGGCCTGCCGGATCTGGGCGGAGGTCCGGTGGCGGCGAGGCCACAAGCTCAGCCGGTGGAGGTTGGCGACGCGGGCCGGGAGGAGCTCCAGTGAGCTTCATGGCGGCGGGAGGAGGTGCAGTGGAGGCGGGAGAATGCTCCGGCGGCCGACCGGCGAGGTGGAGACGGCGGCGGGGTACGGCGAGGTAGGCGGGAGGGCGCAGAGAAGGGAGCCGGGCAGCTACGGGCACCTCGAGCTGCGGAGGCGGCGGTTGGGCCCGCTTCGGCCCACGGCGGGCCGGGGACGGGCTTCGCGGGCCCTGGGCGGCGGGGAGGAAGAGGGGGCTCGGCTGGATGCAAGTTTTGAAAACATGTTGATGACATGGAAAAATGCAACACGCAAGCAAATGACATGGCAACGACGGCGAATAAGAGGAAGACACATGGCGCATCGGTCTCGGGGTGTCACAACACTCCCCTACTAACAAGAGATCTCGTCCCGAGATCTTAGGAATGAGACGGAAGGGAAAAAGGAAGAAGGTGAAACCAAAGAACATTGAGAAGTTGAACAACCTGAAAGAAAGAACACAACGGAGACGAACGAGATTGAGAAGCTCCCATAAATTGAGGAAAACAAGGCAAACGACGAGAATCAAGAGCTCAAGAGACAAGAGAGACATTGAAACCACTCCATTTAAGCGAGATAGTCGATGAATAAAATAAGAAAATTTAGACAGTACTCCGGTTGTATATGAATGGAATAGGACATGAACTTGATAAGATAGAATAATACCCGACGAGAGAAACAACACAATGCCTCTGGAATAATTGAAAGAGTGAAATGAAAAGAACGGATAAGGGAACAACAAGTTCCACCAAAAATGAATTTGAAAGAGGATCTTCAAGAGAAAGGCTTGAACGGAGTTGCTGGGAAAAATCAACAACATAAGAATAAACTTGTTGTGGACTTATGGAAATCATCCAAAACTTCAGGTGAATTTCAGCCACTACCAAAAGATTGAATATATGAGATGAGGGAATAAATACAAAACTCCACTTGAAAAGAATACGGAGAATTATTTCCACTTCGAGACGCAAGAAGAAGAATACTTGAGCTGTTTCACAAGAATATTGATGAACACTTGATGAATGAATTAAATCATGAATAACCACCATGAAGAACTCCGGTAACGAGAGGATGATGAGATAGAGTTGAATGATCAAAATAATAAGATTAAAGCCTAGCGATGATTTAGATGGGGGTTCTGATGAAATAGCCGAGAAAACTTTGAACTCCAGAAAGAAAAGATCAACAGACTTGGGATTAGAGTTCATTCATCCTGAATAAATTCCAATGGAATGGATTTCTCAACTCGATGAAAAGAATAAGAATTATGTTATGCTTATCCTCCACCAATTAAATTGATGAGAAATAATGGACTTGCATATGACTTATTCGCGTTGCAAAAGATTAGAGAGGGATATAGCTTGAACTTGAGAAAGTCTTCAAGACCCACCGGTAGGATTGGAAAGAACAAATGAATTAATATGATAACAAAGGAATCATGAATGAACCAGCGTAAGAATTGAAACAGAGTGATGAAAGAACAAACCACAGGGAAGGATTTGGAATATGAATGAATAAAAGAGAATGAATCGCCAAGAAGAATTAGAATACAAACAAAGAAAAGAACGAAGAGATCGTGAAGGGATTAAAGAATACTTGAATGAAGCACCGAAAGAATATGGAGATGAACGAAGAGGCATCAATGAAGAATATTTGGAGGACGAAGTTGAAAACGGAGAATGAAGAAATCTTCAAAAATGATGGCCTTCGGAGGATCACAACGGAAAGAATTCATGAAATACTCCGGATGGGTAAGGAAAAGAATTTGCCACGATCGGAACAATTTGATGGGATAGCCTTAAGCCTGAATGACGAATAGTCAAAAGAACGGACAAGATTTAGAGGAAACTCTACTTTGATCTTCAAATGACGACGAGAAACATAACCAAAATTGTTGAGATACCCCGGAAAAATGAAAATAGGATAAGTTGAACCAACGTTGAAAAGAATTTGAAAGCGATCCTGAAGAAGGCATATGACTGATGGAATACATACTTACGTCACACTTTTAAAAAGAATTAGAGAATACTCCGGAAGAATTAGAAGAGTCAGGTAAGATCCTGGGAATAACCGTGTGGGTTATGAGCCCACCGAAAAGAAAACATCGTTGGAAAGGATTGAAAAGGAGATGATGCATCGGAATAATTCAAAGACTCGAATGAGATGACAACCTCGAATTAATTCGAATGCAAACACGAATCTTCGAGAAGACTTCAGAGCTCCGAAACAATTAAATGGCGAGAGGCGAATGAGCAATTGGAAACATTTGCGCCGAGGGAAATAATATGATCAACACCGGAAATAAATTGAATTGGAACCACCGGAAAAGAAAAGAGATGAAGAATGTCGAACCAGATGAGAATTCACCAGTTGAATTAATTGAGGAAAGAACGCAAAGGATTCGCACGAGTTGGATGGATACTCGATTAAGGACTCCGACTCCAAGAAGAAAAAGGGTGGGCGGGTGGGAAAAGAAAAACCACTCCGGATGGGGGAAACGATGCTGGTAGGAAAGAACTGAGGATTGAACTAGCAAAAGATGAAGAGGGTCGAATTAACTTGACAAGAAGTGCACCGGATGACAAGAGATGACATCGCAATGAACGAAAACTAACTGCGTGATCCTAAAAAATTTGAAGGGGAAGAGGAGTAATTCAAAACACCTACGTCAAGATTCCTCACCAGAGCGACGAAGGGGCTGAGGAGTAAAGAGAATTCCTACTCTCCGATATAACTAGACTCCGAAAATAGTTTTTTTCTTCTAGACTCGACAATGGCCATACTACGATCAATCAAGGGGGCTCCTATGGTCGGTCGAGGCTCCGATACCAACTTGTCATGCCCAAGATGCGATTCTATCTCGATCACATGATGAAGTCATGATTGGGGCACAACCGCATTTCGGGCGCTTAGCAAGATGGATATCATTACATCGTGCCATTATATACATAGATCGGGTTACATACAAGTCATACAATAGCCATATGAATACAAATATACAATACATAGTACACAAGACATCCGACTATGGATGAAAACATGAAAAGCACAACGACATCCATCCTGCTATCCCAGGCTGCCGACCAGGAACCTATCCCAAGACTGACGAAGAAGAAGAAGAAAGAACTCCAACGCAAGTAAACATCGCTCTCACGTCAAGTCATCGGTAACCTGCACCTGCAACTGTTCTTGTAGTATCTGTGAGCCACGAGGACTCAACAATCCCATAACCATGGGTATCAAGACTAGCAAAGCTTAATGGGTAAGGAGAGGTTAAGTGGTGAGGTTGCAGCGGCGGCTAAGCAAATGTATGGTGGCTAACTTATGAGTACAAGAATAAGATGAGCATCTACGCAATCGGTCGCAAACTAGTAATGATCGCTAAAGATCCTGAACTACCTACGATTCAAACATAACCCCACTATGTTCTCTTCTCAAAGTGAAAAGAGATGGTCACGATTACTCACGCGGTTGGTGTGTTTTATTTCGGATCCTCTGTCAAGTTTTCTAAACCGGACATTAACAAATTCCAATCTGCCATAACCGCGGGCACGGCTTTCGAATGATCATAACCCTGCAGGGGTGTCCCAACTTAGCCCTTTACAAGCTCTCACGATCAGCAGAGGTAAAAAAACCTTATCTTAGGGACAACCCGATCAGACTCTGAATCCCGGTGCACAAGACATTTTGACAATGGTAAAACAAGTCCAGCAAGACCTCCCGTCATGCCGACACCCTGATAGTAGTCGCACGTATCTTGTCTCAGGCCACGTCAGGATTGTCCAACTTCCGGTAGACCAAAATACCAGAGTTGCCCCTGGCGGTCACCGGTGATTGACAGGTTTGGACCAACACTCATGAGGAGCACTGGCCCGGGTTGTAAATTAAGTCCTCGGGGTCCGGAAAGTCCCTATGCAAGTTATTTAGTTATGGCAAATGGTAAAACCAAAGTTGGGCCATGCTGGAGGAGTTTTATTCAAAGTGAACTGTCGAGGGGTCCCCATATACCCAACCACGTTAGGAACACAAAATCAAGGAACATAACACTGGTTTATCGGTTCTTAAGGCGGCATTAGTGGAACAAAATACCGAGAAAAAGGCCAAGCCTTCCACCCATTGCCAAGTATATAGGTGCATTAATTATAGTAATAGATATTGTGATATTCCAACAAGACAAGTTCCGACATGGAGCAATCTTCATCTTCACCTGCAACTAACAACGCTATAAGAGGGGCTGAGCAAGAGGTAACATAGCCAAACAACGGTTTGCTAGGATGGTGTCAAGGTTAGAGGTTTCATGGCAATAATGAGAGGCTGACAACAATAGATAGGCAGCGCGACATATAGCGATAGCATCAAGACAATTAGCATATCGATGATAGTAATGAGATCCAAGGCGACAGTCATCTTGCGTGAGATTCCGGTAGGAAGAAGAACGATTCCATGAAGAAGACGAAGCCATGAAAACGAACCAAGTGTAGCCGGACAAATCCTCACGATCGCAATGAAACATGAACTAACGAGAAGAAGCAAACAACATGGTAAACACACAACACATAACAAGACAATATGCTCAACCAAGTATGATGCATGACAAGGATACATGAAGCTACTCATGGCAAGAGATGATGCATACAAGACCAACACAACCCAACAAGTTTAAATGAGGCCGGAAACGACATATAACAACTCCGATAAGTCCTCATATGCAATTTTCGAAATTGGTCCAGAAGTGAACAAACATTAAGTTGAAGTTGTTAAACAGCAAGTTAAGATGCACCGTGATGATCTACTCAAAATTCTAGTCAAGTCACATATAAAGTTCATTTAATTCGGAGCTACGGCCTAGAAGATATGAGCAAAACAAGTCAACCATGTCATTGATGCAAAACGCATCCAAACATCAAGCAAACACACTTCAAATAGGTATACAACATTATATTATGCATCTACATGCAAAAAACACGCAAGTTTCATATAGAGCACACTCCAAACGGAGCAACGGTTGATCACATACACATGGAACTAGTTTGAAGCACAAACTGTCCAAAACAACAAGTAGGCATATAGGTGGCATCAAAACAACATGAAACACTAACAAGATGGGCATAAGCATGGCATGAACTCAAAGAGCAGATTATAAGCTTCCAATAACAACAAGAATCAGGTCCATAGGCATCAAGAGTAACCCAACATGATCAACACAACAAACAAACTTTATTACACAGCTTATGACTTAGTGGAAAACTAGGCATACATGAGCTGAAATAATCATGAAGGCATGTTGGAGGCAAGAATTAATTAAGCTGCAGAGCAAGATCATGAAAAGTAGAAGCATGGCATGCTAGAACATAACATGGAGGTCAAGGAACAACTCATGGCATATACATGGGAGCAACATGATCATAACATTCATCGAAACAAGAAGCAAACATGTTATAGCAGATTCTCAGACTTAGTGAAAATCTGGGAAGGCAAAAACATCATCACGATGCTGCCTTCGGAGGCACAAAACAACAAGCATATCAACTCTACTAAGTAAGAAAAGATCATGAACATGTAATAGAAATAGCATACACCAAACAACTACATTGGCACAACTTCATAGGAGGCATGGATTAATAACAGTAAACTTCACCAAATTGATCATGCTGATAACAGGCTGACAGAAACATTTTGAAGCAACTTGAGAGCATGAAAACAACAAGCTACAGCAGGCCATATGTAACATCCCAAATTCTCAATTTGGAATGTTATACATAGATCATAATTGCATTTGCATATTTTTGCATTTTGTTCGTGGATTTCCTCGAAATTCTAAGCAACTCAAGGACCTACGGAGAGAGTTGGGGACTTTACCGTTCTCGTATTTGAGTTCGCTCGAATACCGGTACGAGGACAGTATGATTCTAATTATTTTTCTCTCCTAAAAATATTTTTCTAAATAAAATAAATGAGCGGAGATAATATGACTTCTCCAAAATAATAGAAATATTGGAGGAAAAATATTAAAATCACTTTTGGTATTTTTCTGGATTTATTTTCGGATTTATTTGCATAGGAAAAATACGCATTTTTCAAAATTGCATTTAGGACCGGGAAAATGTTCACTTTGTCCTAAATATTATTAGAGGATGGCGAAAATTTATTTTGGGAATTTTGGAGTCCGTTTGAAATTTATTTCGTTAGTTTTACTGCGCCGGGACTTTATTTAAAAAAAACGGGAACCGACTTAGTCTCGTACCGGACCGGGACTCCGGGCTTTATATAGCGCCCAGGCCGGCCCGACATCGCCCAGCCCGCCCCCGCGCGAAAACCCTAGCCCTAGCTAGAACCCGCCGCCGCCGCCACCCGCGCCCGCCGCCGCGCCGCCACCCGTGCCCGCCGCCGCCCGCCGCCGACGACGCCGCCGTCCGCCGCCCACGCCGCCGCCCGCCGCCCCTCGTCGACGCCGCCGCCGCCGCGACCTCGCCGGAGCCGCCGCCGCCGGAGTCGAGGTAGACGCCCGTTGTTTTTT
>LR738715.1:272690494-272745390 GCA_902687465.1 Secale cereale
TTTTTTTTTTTTGAGAGATCAGATCGGTTTTATATAAAAAAACCTAGATCTGGTTTTTTTCGGTTTAGATCGGTTTTTCGTCGGTTTAGTTAAATAGAGGACGTTCGTCCGTACGTTCGTTTTAACGAACGGTTTTCGTTAGTTAACCGCAGACAGCGAACGTTCGTTCGTTAGCCTGTTCGTCGTTTTTCTTTTTCGGGGTATTTATCCGCGATTATTCCGATCACGATTTCTGCCCTGATCTTGTTTTTCGTTTTTCTTTTCGCTCGAGAGTCGGAATGAGGTGATTCAAAATCCAAGATCTTCGTCTCGAAGCCCTCTTTACGTTTAACCAACTTGAACAAAGTTTTGGCTACTGTAAAATTTGACTTTAGGCCAACTAGTAATTCGGAGCTCGTTTCTTTTGCAGTTTGAGTTTCGTTGCTTCTTTCGAGTTGATTCTTTTTGCCAACCGGAGTTCTTAAGTTGAACTTTTTGGTTAGATCTCTTATTTGAGTTTTACCCGTGCATTAGTTAAGTACTTATTGTATGCTTGTTGTTTGATTGCGATAGAGTACCCGGAGTGCGCCGCTTGCTACTTTGAGTCTCTAGGTTTTGCGAATCATCAGCAAGGCAAGTAACACTTTGATCATGCTTTCCAATTGTCCAGTTTTCATTGCATTAGTCAAACCCCTCACACATTGCATGAGTAGGATCAATTAATTTGTGGGATTGGGAAGTAGATTGAGGTAGTACCTATTACCTGCATTACATTCAAACCCTTGGGAGTTACTTCTACGTTTGCTGTTAGGACATGCTATGCTCGTAGACGTGGTTTGGGTTTGAGTGAAATGCATGATAGATATGAGTTGTTAATTAATGGTTCAACTTAAGGTGGCAACGTTAATACACATCTGGGTGGATTGAGGCACCTGGGTATTCCAGGATTGCCTGTTTTTCTTTTGGACCGCCACCCAGGCTCAAAGGGATCATGAGATTTTTCATACTAGAAACTTTCGTGTGCAGCCACATGCCAATATGGGCTCTCGCATAGTTGAGTAAGTTGTGGGAAACCTTTCTATGATGGGCTAGCAGATGTAGTTGGGTTTTGTAGGTGTACCGGACTATCTATCTGGTTAAGGAGACCTCTTCGGAAAGACTGTGTCTCGGTCGTCCGTTTCTCAAACACCATGCAGTGCGAGAAACCAAACGGAGGCGATCGAGTCTTGTGGGGAAAGTGCACAAACCTCTGCAGAGTGTACAAACTGATCATGATTAGCCGTGTCCCCGGTTATGGACATCTTGAGTATCCGGTATTTGGATTATCATGTGCATCTCAACATGTTACTCTAATTTAATTTTGTTGGGTTTAATGATTACTTTTAATTGGGGTTGAGAGGATGTCTATCTTCTCAACGACGTTTCAACTACCATGATAGTTAATTAAAATACATTCCTTTGAAGTAGGGAAAAATTGGCTTTATGCAAAAACTTAACCATAGAGCTTTCCACCAGCCATATTGCATATGGTACAGCTTTACTTTCATTGCATCTCTTGTGTTACCTTGCCAGCATATTCCATGTGTTGACCCGTTTTTCGGGCTGCAACGTTTCATGTTGCAGACTTTTCAGACGACGAGTAAGATGCCCTTTTAGGTCGTGGTTCTATACTCAGTGATGCCGCTGGAGTTGATGGACTCACATATCTTCCAAGCCTTCCGCTGTTATCGTATTAGATGGCCTTCAGCCATGATTTTTGTAATAAATTCATCGTTGGACTATCGATGTAATAAGTGTGTGATTGCTACTCTGTTATAAATCCTTCGAGTACCATGCGTGTCAGCATTACTGATCCAGGGATGACACTGATGCATGGAGATCAGACTGTTTGAGGTCTGGTCGCTACAAAGATGGTATCAGAGCACACGCTGACTGTAGGACACGACCACTAAGACAAGCCCTAGAACACTATTCACTCTTATCTCTTCTGACTCCTCATCTTTTCTACTCTTTAGGATGGTGGAAGCAAAGCACAAGTTCATGCAACCGGATGATGACACACCTTTTGGACGACACCTGAAGGAAGTCACCAGATATCTACACATTGGATTACCAAGTTTCACTGGAACCTACAATGCCACTCTACCTGAGGAGGAGCGCTGGTTGATTCAAGCTCAAGTTCCAGGAAGGACGTATGCACCCGTCACCCCACTCATAGCATTTTCCTTTAATGCACCTACATGGAGCCTAGGAAGGAGTATGGCAGCCCACATTGCTATGGGAAGGATTGGACAAGTCTACAAGCAGGAGCTAAAGGACACTATCTACCAGATTTGTGGACGCCGAGATGAGAATTGGGATTTGATCAGCACTAAGAAGGGTATATCCATAGCAGCATTCATCCAGGAGTTGAACCACCACCTTCGTCGCCAGGAGCACCAGATGTGTGTTGGGATGATAGATTTGAAGAAGGCCTTAAATAGGAATTTGGAGTTAGAGGAAGAACTCAAGTCTACGCGCGACAGATATGAGGAGGAGATGAAGATACTTGTGGAGAAGAATGACGATTTGACTCGGAAGTTAGGGATACTCATGGGAGAAGAAGACGAGGAAGAAGAACCCAAGGAGATTCCACCGGAGGACTATATCATCATAGATGATACGGATTCTGAAGCTGAGGATAGCAAGGATGAAGATTATGAAGATGAGGCTGGGGCAGATATTATGGAATCCTCTGCCGACCAATATTTTTAGATGACCACCCTATGACTAGTAGTTTACCACCAAGTATTAGATTTAGATCACTTTTGTAAACGATCGTTAGATTTGTAAGACCTTGTTTGAAATTGATTGGTGTGATATGATTGTGTGTTTGCCTCATGTGCATATGGGTAGTGATTTTCCCTTAGACCTCTATTCTATTCTAATCTCTTCCCTCTACACCCATCAGATGCCTCCAAGACGTGAATTCGAGTTTCCCCCTGAGCTCACCCAGTTGATCCAGCAGCAGAACACCCTGATGCAACTTCTTGTCCAGAATACCCAGAACAACCAGAACAACAACAACAATAACAACCCTCCACCACCACCACCTATGGACAACCTGACACGTTTCTTAAGGTTGCAACCACCTGTGTTTGCTAGCAGCATCGAACCAATTGTGGCCGATGACTGGCTACGCAAGATTGGAAGGTATTTGACCACCGCCAATTGCTCGGATGCTGAGAAGGTGCGATTTGCCGCACACCAGTTGTCTGGACCAGCCGCAGCATGGTGGGAGAATTACACAGCCACTTACCCCGTAGCCAATGTGACTTGGGATCAGTTTCAGCAAGCTTTTCGTACCGCCCATGTCTCAACTGGAGCCATGAGTATGAAGAAGCAGGAGTTTCGCAACTTGCGCCAAGGGAATCGTACAGTAGCCCAGTACGTGGATGAGTTTAGTACCCTATCTCGTTATGCCCCAGATGATGTGGCTACAGATGCCAAGAAGCAGGAGAGATTTATGGAAGGGCTGAATGATGAGATGAGTGTACAACTGATGGTGGCAACTTTCAATAACTATCAGGAGTTGGTTGACTGAGCCCTGATGATTGAAAGGAAGCATCAACAGATTGAGAGTCGCAAGAGGAAGTATGGGCAAGGGAAGTATAATTCCGGAGCTCAGCAGAAGCCTCGCTTTACCCCTAAAGCAGTAGGATAGTTTCAGCATACCCATGGAGGAAGTAGCTCACACAACAACAATGGCACCAAGAATGGCAATGGTAATGGGAGTGGGAATGGAGCCAATGGAAACCAGAACCGCCCTGCACCGTCCACACCCACCAAGAGGGATTTTAGCCATGTCACTTGTTACAAGTGCGGGAAGACTGGACATTATGCCAATGAATGCCCCGAAGTTAAGAATGGGAACGGCAATGGAAGCGCCGGGAAGAAGCCCAACCCGTTCAACAAAGGACAAGTGAACCACGTGACTGTGGAGGAGGTAGAAGAGCAACCAGATGCTGTTGTCGGTAAGTTTTTGGTTAAGACATTTACCGCAATAGTTCTTTTCGATACTGATGCAACGCATTCATACATTTCAAGGGGATTCGTGAATAGACATAGGATGTCCACCTGAGTTCTAAAGACCCCCATGTTAGTAAGTTCACCTGGAGCAGATTATATGGCACACCAAGGATGTTTTCAGGCGCCATTGACCATAGGACGCCATACTTTCCCCTCTGACCTAATAGTTCTGGAGTCACAAGGATTGGATGTGATATTAGGTATGGATTGGCTATCGCAGTATGGAGGTAATATTGACTGTGCCAGTAAGACCATTTTGCATACTACGCCGGAAGGAAGAAGGATCAAGTATGTATCCCGGCATGAGTCAAAGAGGAGTAGATTAAATTTCCTGTCAGGAGTGGTACAGGAGGAAGTGCCAGCAGTGAAGGAGTATCCGGATGTGTTTCCAGAAGAGTTACCTGGCATGCCACTGGATAGAGACATAGAGTTTTTGATTGAGCTTTTGCCAGGCACCGGGCCAATTTCTAAGAGACCATATAGGATGCCCGCAAAGGATTTGGAGGAAATTAAGAAGCAGATTAAGGAGTTACTGGATAAAGGATTCATACGCCCAAGTTCTTTGCCTTGGGGTTCGCCAGTACTTCTAGTGGAGAAGAAGGATGGATCGTTAAGAATGGTTGTTGATTACCGGGGATTGAATGAAGTAACGATCAAGAATAAGTACCCACTGCCAATGATCAATGATCTGTTCGATAGATTGCAAGGAGCTAAGGTATTTTCGAAGATCGATCTACGATCAGGGTACCATCAATTGAAGATTCAAGAGCAAGATATCCCTAAGACGGCCTTTACCACTAGGTATGGGTTGTATGAGTACACCGTTATGTCGTTTGGTCTGGCAAACGCACCGGACTACTTTATGAACCTGATGAACAAAGTGTTTATGGAGTATTTGGATAAGTTCGTCATAGTGTTCATAGATGATATTTTGATCTTCTCGAAGGATGAAGAGGAGCATGAAGAGCATTTGTGATTGGTATTGGAGAAGCTCAGAGAGCACCAGTTGTATGCCAAGTTTAGCAAATGTGAGTTTTGGTTGAAGGAACTCGGATTCCTCGGACATGTTATATCCGGAGAAGGAATAGCAGTAGATCCCGCCAAGGTGGAGACTATGACCAATTGGGAAGCACCGACGACCGTTGGAGAGATCCGGAGTTTTCTTGGACTCGCAGGATACTACCGGAGATTTATCGAGAATTTCTCGAAGATTGCCAAGCCAATGACGGAGTTGTTGAAGAAGGAAACCAAGTTCAGTTGGACCGGAGAATGTGAGACTAGTTTCCAGGAGTTGAAGAAAAGGTTGGTATCATCCCCTGTGTTGATTCTGCCAGATCAACATAAGGATTATGAGGTGTACTGCGACGCTTCACGTCGAGGACTTGGAGTTGTTCTTATGCAGGAAGGAAGAGTTGTTTCGTATGCTTCACGACAACTAAAACCTCATGAGATGAACTATGCCACCCACGATTTGGAGTTAGCAGCCATAGTGCATGCGTTGAAGACGTGGAGACATTTTCTCATAGGAAACCATTGTGATGTATATACGGACCATAAGAGTCTGAAGTATATATTCACTCAGAAGGAGTTGAATCTTAGGCAAAGGAGATTGCTGGAACTCATTAAGGATTATGACATGAGATTGCATTACCATCCCGGAAAGGCTAACGTAGTAGCGGATGCGCTAAGCCGTAAGAGCCATGTTAATACCCTAATGATGGAAGAGTTTCCAAAGGAGCTAGCCGAGGACCTACGAGAACTACGTTTGGAAATAGTTCCGAGAGGCTATGTAGCAACACTAGAAATCCAGTCTACCCTGATGGATAAAATCAGATAAGCTCAGAAAGCTGACAAGGAGATTGTTGCTATTAAGGAGAAGATAAGCGAAGGAAAAGCTAAAGGTTTTTGTGAGGATGAGCACGACACCTTATTGTTTGAGGATCGAATCTATGTGCCCAATGACCCGGAGATTAGGAAGTTAATTTTACAGGAGGCTCATGATTCACCATACTCGATTCACCCAGGTAATACTAAGATGTATTTGGATTTAAAGGATACTTTCTGGTGGACCGGTATGAAGAAGGATATTGCGGAGTATGTAGCAGTTTGCGATGTATGCCAAAGAATAAAGGCAGAACATCAGAAGCCAGCAGGATTGCTACAACCTATGCCAATTCCCGAATGGAAGTGGGAGAAGCTTGGTATGGATTTTATCACCGGCTTGCCCAGGACCAAAGCAGGGTATGATTCAATCTGGGTAGTAGTAGACCGATTGACTAACGTAGCCCACTTTAGCCCGATGAAAACCACATATACCAGTGCGAAGTTGGCTAAGATATACATGACCAGAATTGTATGTCTGCATGGAGTTCCGAGGAGTATTGTATCTGATAGAGGAACCCAGTTTACCTCAAAGTTCTGGAATCAGTTACATGAAACCTTGGGTACCAGGCTAGAGTTTAGCACAGCGTTTCATCCTCAGACCGATGGACAGACGGAGAGAGTCAATCAGATTCTGGAGGATATGTTGAGAGCCTGTGCATTAGATTATGAATCTAGTTGGGATGACAACTTGCCTTACGCGGAGTTCTCATACAACAATAGTTACCAGGCCAGTTTGAAGATGGCGCCGTTCGAGGCATTATATGGAAGGAGATGCCGAATACCGTTGTCGTGGGATGAAGTTGGAGACCGACAGTTGTTTGGACCAGACTTAATCAAAGAGTCTGAGGAGAAAGTGAAGTTAATCCGAGATAGACTGAAGGTAGCTCAGTCCAGGCAGAAGAGTTACGCCGACTCGAAACGCAAGGAGATAGACTATGAGATCGGAGACAGAGCGTACTTGAGGGTATCGCCTCTGCGAGGAGTTAAACGTTTCGGAGTTAAAGGGAAGTTAGCCCCGAAATTTGTTGGACCTTACCGTGTTTTGGAACGCATGGGAGAGGTTGCCTATAAGTTGGAGTTGCCCGAAGGATTGTCAGGAGTGCACGACGTGTTTCACGTTTCGCAACTGAAGAAGTGCCACGCGGAGATGGCCGATATACCACTTAGAGACACAGTACCCCTGGGAGCAATTCAGTTGGACAGTGACCCGACCTACGAGGAGAAGCCCGTTAAGATTCTCGAATTTTCGAGTAGAGTTACCCGTAGCAAGGTTATCAAGTTTTGCAAAGTTCAGTGGAGTCACCACACGGAGGAAGAAGCCACCTAGGAACGAGAAGATGATCTACGCAAGGACCACCCACACCTGTTCTCTAGCCAAGCCGAATCTCGAGGGCGAGATTCATTCTAAGGGGGTAGGTTTGTAACATCCCAAATTTTCAATTTGCAATGTTATACATAGATCATAATTGCATTTGTATATTTTTGCATTTTGTTCGTGGAGTTCCTCGAAATTCTAAGCAACTCAAGGACCTACGGAGAGAGTTGGGGATTTTACCGTTTTCGTATTTGAGTTCGCTCGAATACCGGTACGAGGAGAGTGTGATTCTAATTATTTTTCTCTCCTAAAAATATTTCTAAATAAAATAAATGAGCGGAGATAATATGACTTCTCCAAACTAATAGAAATATTGGAGGAAAAATATTAAAATCACTTTTGGTATTTTTCTGGGTTTATTTTCGGATTTATTTGCATAGGAAAAATACGCGTTTTTCAAAATTGCATTTAGGACCGGGAAAAATGTTCACTTTGTCCTAAATATTATTAGAGGACGGTGAAAATTTATTTCGGGAATTTTGGAGTTCGTTTGATATTTATTTCGTTAGTTTTACTGCGCCGGGACTCTATTAAAAAAATGGGAACCGACTTAGTCTCGTACCGGACCGGGACTCCGGGCTTTATATAGCGCCCAGGCCGGCCCGACATCGCCCAGCCCGCCCCCGCGCGAAAATCCTAGCCCTAGCCAGATCCCGCCGCCACCCGCGCCCGCTGCCGCCCGACGCCGTCCGCCGCCCCGCCACCGCCCGCCGCCCCTCGCCGCCGCCGCCGCGACCTCGCCGGAGCCGCCGCCGCCGGAGTCGAGGTAGACGCCCGTTGTTTTTTTTTTTTTGAGAGATCAGATCGGTTTTATTAAAAAAAAACCTAGATCTGTTTTTTTTCGGTTTAGATCGGTTTTTCGTCGGTTTAGTTAAATAGAGGACGTTCGTCCGTACGTTCGTTTTAACGAACGGTTTTCGTTAGTTAACCGCAGACAGCGAACGTTCGTTCGTTAGCCTGTTCGTCGTTTTTCTTTTTCGGGGTATTTATCCGCGATTATTCCGATCGCGATTTGTGCCCTGATCTTGTTTTTCTTTTTTCTTTTCGCTCGAGAGTCGGAATCAGGTGATTCAAAATCCCAGATCTTCGTCTCGAAACCCTCTTTACGTTTAACCAACTTGAACAAAGTTTTGGCTACTGTAAAATTTGACTTTAGGCCAACTAGTAATTCGGAGCTCGTTTCTTTTGCAGTTTGAGTTTCGTTGCTTTTTTCGAGTTGATTCTTTTTGCCAACCGGAGTTCTTAAGTTGAACTTTCTGGTTAGATATCTTATTTGAGTTTTACCCGTGCATTAGTTAAGTACTTATTGTATGCTTGTTGTTTGATTGCGATAGAGTACCCGGAGTGCGCCGCTTGCTACTTTGAGTCTCTAGGTTTTGCGGATCATCAGCAAGGCAAGTAACACTTTGATCATGCTTTCCAATTACCCAGTTTTCATTGCATTAGTCAAACCCCTCACATATTGCATGAGTAGGATCAATTAATTTGTGGGATTGGGAAGTAGATTGAGGTAGTACCTATTACCTGCATTACATTCAAACCCTTGGGAGTTACTTCTACGTTTGCTGTTAGGACATGCTATGCTCGTAGACGTGGTTTGGGTTTGAGTGAAATCCATGACAAATGTGAGTTGTTAATTAATGGTTCAACTTAAGGTGGCAAATTTAATACACATCAGGGTGGATTGAGACACCTGGGTATTCCAGGATTGCCTGTTTTTCTTTTGGACCGCCACCCAGGCTCAAAGGGATCATGAGATTTTTCATACTAGAAACTTTCGTGTGCAGCCACATGCCAATATGGGCTCTGGCATAGTTGAGTAAGTTATGGGAAACCTTTCTATGATGAGCTAGCAGATGTAGTTGGGTTTTGTAGGTGTACCGGCCTATCTATCTGGTTAAGGGGACCTCTTCGGAAAGACTGTGTCTCGGTCATCCGTTTCTCAAACACCATGCAGTGCGAGAAACCAAACGGAGGCGATCGAGTCTTGTGGGGAAAGTGCACAAACCTCTGCAGAGTGTACAAACTGATCATGATTAGCCGTGTCCCCGGTTATGGACATCTTGAGTATGTGGTATTTGGATTATCATGTGCATCTCAACATGTTACTCTAATTTAATTTTGTTGGGTTTAATGATTACTTTTAATTGGGGTTCAGAGGATGTCTATCTTCTCAACGATGTTTCAACTACCATGATAATTAATTAAAATACATTCCTTTGAAGTAGGGAAAAATTGGCTTTACGCAAAAACTTAACCATAGAGCTTTCCACCAGCCATATTGCATATAGTATAGCTTTACTTTCATTGCATCTCTTGTGTTACCTGGCCAGCATATTCCATGTGCTGACCCGTTTTTCGGGCTGCAACGTTTCATGTTGCAGACTTTTCAGACGACGAGTAAGATGCCCTTTTAGGTCGTGGTTCTATACTCAGTGATGCCGCTGGAGTTGATGGACTCACATATCTTCCAAGCCTTCCGCTGTTATCGTATTAGATGGCCTTCAGCCATGATTTTTGTAATAAATTCATCGTTGGACTATCGGTGTAATAAGTGTGTGATTGCTACTCTGTTATAAATCCTTCGAGTACCATGCGTGTCAGCATTACTGATCCAGGGATGACACTGATGCATGGAGATCAGACTGTTTGAGGTCTGGTCGCTACACCATACTTGCAAACAAGGGCATGGATGGATAGAGCATATAGACATCAAGACATGATCATTGGACATATAAAAACATGCATGGACATGAGTGTAGCATCAAGGAAACATGGCATAAAAAATTAACAGATTCAGACCTAGCAGTTTTTCTACTAAGTTGCAGAAATCAACAAACATCAAGTAGGTCACTTAACAAGCTTGTTGCACTCACCACAAGGCATATCAAGAAAAGTGGATTGCACCACATCAAAGATAACATGACATAGCTCCAAACACATGTTGACATGTTGCTCAAACAAAAATCACACAAAAAGATATGAAAAAGAGAAATCAGCAAGTTTCATTAATTAGTTTTCAGCACTTAACAGAAACATACACTTTTGCAACAGAGATAATGGCATCAAGATGAACAGTAACATGCATGCAAACTAGCTAATTTTTTTAAATAATACATTTTTTATTAATTTTCATAAATATTACGTCGGATTAAAAAAATTCAAAAATAATACACCGTCGGCCCGCTGCAGGCCGACTGGGCCTAGTCGGCCCACAGCAGGCCGATTGAATTCCAGTCGGCCAACAGCTGGCCGATTGGCCCCTGTCGGCCCACTGTGGGCTGATTGGGTCCTGTCGGCCCACTATGGGCTGACTGGAGCTAATTGGCTTGGGCTAATTGTTTTTGCAAAAAAAAGTAGGCATAAAAAATATATGTTTATAAAAATGTTAATCATGTAATTAAAAAATGTTAAACATATATAAAAAAATGTTCCTGATGTATACAAAAATTTATAATATATATGTAAAAAAGTTGACTAAAAATATGTTTTAAAAAGTATTAAGCATGTATTTAAAAATTGTTAAATGCGTGTATAAAAAAGTTCCTTATTTATACATAAAATATAGAATGTGTATGAAAAAAAGTTGACACCAAAAAAATATGTTTGAAAAGTTGACTTTTTTTCAAATACATGATTAAAAATTGTTAAATGTGTGTATAAAAAATGTTCGCTATCTATACAAAAAATATAGAATTTGTATGAAAAATAGTTGACACCAAAAAAATATGTTTGAAACAAATATTCCAGTTCCATACAAAAAGAGCAACCAATCATACTTAGGTCCGTGATGCTCCCATACCGGATCCGGAGCTGGAACATTTTGTTATACACGTTTAACCTTTCATTCCAATACATGAAACATTTCTGTGTACTCGTTGAAACATTTTTTCAAATACATGATTAACATTTTTTTCAAACATATTTTTTTGTGTCAACTTTTTTTCATACACATTCTATATTTTTTGTATAGATAAGGAACATTATTTCAAATACATGATTAATATTTTTTTCAAATACATGATTAACATTTTTCAAACATTTGTTTTTGGTGTCAACTTTTTTTCATACACATTCTATATTTTTGTATAGATAAGAAACATTTTTTATACACACATTTAACAATTTTTAAATACATGATTAACCATATTTTTTAGTAAACTTTTTTGCATATATATTGTACATTTTTTGTATACATCAGGAACATTTTTTATACACGTTTAACATGTTTTAATTACATGATTAACATGTTTTAAACATATATTTTTTATGCCTACTTTTTTTGAAAAACAATTAGCCCACAGCAGGCCAATTAGCTTCAGTCGGCCTACAGTGGGCCGACAGGACCCACTCAGCCCACAGTGGGCCGACAGGGCCAGTCGGCCAGCTGTAGGCCGACTGGAATCCAATCGGCCTGCAGTGGGCCGACGGTGTATTATTTTTGAAATTTTTTTATTCAGCGTAATATTTATGAAATTAATAAAAAAATTGTATTATTTAAAAAAAATTAGCTGCAAACTACACCAACATCTAGAGCATTCAGAGATGAACATTTTGACATATCATACACCATCATAGGACAAATAGACACAAAGTTATCAACCACACAAGATGCACACATATGATGAATTTTCACGGACTTGGCCATATTTCTGGAAAAAAACATATGGCGCACAATACTAAAACGTGCACCGAGCGGGGTTTAGGGTTGCTCACCCATGGGCCTGGCCCAAGAAGAAGTAGCAGGCAGGTTGGAGGTGGTAGGAGCTGGGCCTCGGGCGACTGGGCTGGCTAGGATTGCGGCCCACGCGGCCAGGCTGGGAGCGGTCGTCCTCCTCGTGCGCTCGCACGAGCAGGGAGGCGGGGCAGCGACGGCAGTGGTCGGCGGCGGTGGCGGTCGTCCGGGGACGGGGCCAGGACGGCGGGATCCGGCCGGAAATGGTGAAGGGCGGCGGAGGCCTGCCGGATCTGGGCGGAGGAGGTCCGGTGGCGGCGGGGCAACAAGCTCAGCCGGTGGAGGTTGGTGATGCGAGCCAGGAGGAGCTCCAGCGAGCTTCATGGCGGAGGGAGGAGGTACAGTGGCGGCGGGAGGTTGCTCTGGCGGCCGGCTGGCGAGGTGGAGACAGCGGCGGGGTACAGCGAGGTAGGCGGGAGGGCGTGGAGCAGGGAGGCGGGCGGCTGCAGGCGCCTCGAGCTGCGGCAGCGGCGGTTGGGCCCGCTTCGGCCCACGGCGGGCGAGGGACGGGCTTCGCGAGCCCTGGGCGGCGGGGAGGACGAGGGGCTCGGCTGGATGCAAGTTTTGAAAACATGCTGATGACAAGCACATGATGACATGGAAAAATGCAACACGCAAGCAAATGACATGGCAACGACGGCGAATAAGAGGAAGACATGTGGCGCATCGGTCTCGCGGTGTCACAAATAGGTTGCCAAAATGGAAGGCAGCCTCATGTCGAAGAGCGGCAGATTAACCTTGGTTCAGTTAGTTTTATGCGCCATGCCAACCATGCAATGATGGCCTTGGATCTCCCTATGAAAACTATTGCTGCAATGAACAAGGTTTGCATGGGCTTCTTGTGGTGCAGAAGAGCATAAGCAAAGGGCGGAAACTGTGCGGTCGCATGGGACGCGGTGTGTGCACCGAAGTGGGCACGTGGACTAGGACCGCCAAACCTACGCTCGATGAATGTGGCCATGCATGCTCGATGGCCATGGCTCAAAAGGACATACGCATCTAGACCATGGAATGAGTTCAAAATCAAATTTCCAGAGGAATCGATGCTACTTTACCGGTCGATTGATACGTCTCCAACGTATCTATAATTTTTTATTGTTCCATGCTATTATTTATGAAGTCTTGGATGTTTAATGGGCTTTATCATTCACTTTTATATCATTTTTGGGACTAACCTACTAACCCAAAGGCCGAGTCCAGGTTGTTGTTTTTTGCCTGTTTCAGGGTTTTGCAGAAAAAGAATATCAAACGGAGTCCAAACGGAATGAAACCTTCGCGAGAGATATTTTTGGAGAAAATCACGCACGCGGAGCTTGAGGACCAAGTCAGGGGACAGAGGGCTGGCCCTCGAGGGTGGGGGTGCGCCCCCCTTCCAAGGGCGCGCCCCCTGCCTCGAGGCCCCCTCAAGTGGCCCCCGGTGCCCTCCTTCTTCCTATATAAGTCCACGTACCCCAGAAACTCCGTGAACAGAGAGAAAACCCTAATTCCACCGCTGTAGCTTCTGTTCCCATGGAGATCCCATCTTGGAGCCTGTTCCAAAGCTCCACCGGAGAGGGATCCATCACGGAGGCCTTCATCATCATCATCATCGCCCTCACCATGAGTTGTGAGTAGTTTACCACAGACCTTCGGGTCCATAGCTAGTATCTAGATGGCTTCTTCTTTCTCTCTAGATCTCAATACAAAGTTATCCTCGGTCTTTGAGGAGATCTATTCGATGTAATCTCTTTTTGCGGTGTGTTTGTCGAGATCCGATGAATTGTGAGTTTATGATCAAGGTTATCTATGAAAGATATTTGGTTCTTCTCTGAACTTTTTATGTGTGCTCATAATATCCTTGCAAGTCTCTTCAAATTATTGGTTTGGTTTGGCCTACTAGATCTATAGTTCTTGCAATGGGAGAAGTGCTTGGCTTTGGGTTCAATCTTGCGGTGTCCTTTCCGAGTGACAGTAGGGGCAGCAGGGCACGTATTGTATTGTTGCCATCAAGGATAAAAAGATGGGGTTTATATCATATTGCTTGAGTTTATCCCTCTACATCATGTCATCTTGCTTAAGGCGTTACTCTGTTCTTATGAACTCGATACACTAGATGCATGCTGGATAGCGGTCAATGTGTGGAGTAATAGTAGTAGATGCAGGCAGGAGTTGGTCTACTTGTCTCGGACGTGATGCCTATATACAATGATCATGCCTAGATTGCCTCATAGTTATTCGCTTTTCTATCAATTGCTCGACAGTAATTTGTTTACCCGCCGTAGAAGATCACTATCATGAGAGAAGCCACTAGAGAAAACTATGCCCCCCAGGTCTATTCTCCACATATCAATCTACATCTACTTTACTTTTCTTGCTTTTATTTGTTGTTCTCATAAACCAAAAATACCAAAAATATAACTATCATCTCTATCAGATCACACTTTCGTAAGTGACCATAAAGGGATTGACAACCCCTTATCGCGTTGGCTGCGAAGTTCTTATTTGTTTGTGCAGGTGCGAGGGACTCGCGTGTGGTCTCCTACTGGATTGATACCTTGGTTCTCAAAACTGAGGGAAATACTTACGCTACTGTGATGCATCTCCCTTTCCTCTTCGAGGGAATACAACTCAAGCTCAAGAGGTAGCAAGAAGAATTTATGGCGCCGTTGCCGGGGAGGCTTACGCAAAAGTCATATACCAAGTACCTATCACAAACCCCTCGTTTTCCTCTCCCTCACTTCACCCTTGCCATTTTATTTGCCCTTCTTCCGCCGTGTGTTTATCGTTCGCTTGCCTTTTTGTCTGCTTGTGTGTGTTGCTTGCTTGCTTGCCCTCATGTCTGAGATGGGAGACGATTTTGTCGAGAAGGGTAGCAATGTCGAGGGCAGCGTTCATGTTGACCCCCCGGATGAAGCTACCACTTTACATATTAAGAAGTTCCGGGTTGGAAGTGGTAATATTATTGGAAAAGGAGTTCTTCAAGACTTCTTTACTTGTGCCGGTGCTTTTCCCACTATGGGTGGCTCTATTCTTCACAGAACTAGTAGCCTTGCAGATGTTGTATCTATGCTTATAGTAGAAATTGAAAGGCAATTTATCCATATGCATCCCTGTATTCAGAGAATCTTTTTGGAGTTTTCCAATATTGAGCATTCTTCTGTTAAGCGTGCAGCTACTATATTTTTGGCTCATGAATTTAGACATATCATGAAAGAGGCCAGAGAAATCGTTGCTCATTATGGAGTAGATGTCGGTCGACCTCCTATAGAGGCTATCTTGTTCAATCAAGAAGACCTAATGCGGTTGCGATCTCCTGATCATGTTGCTTTTAATGAAAACCTTAGAAAAAAGGTTCCTGTTGAGATCTTGAATGATAGAATTTCTGAGATAAACGATGATTTTGCTGTTCAAAATAATGGGTTAGGCTTCTCCCTTGAGCGAAGGCTCATGACCTTCTGCCAAAAGAATGCCTATAATGATGAATTGGTCATCCACTACAAAGGGCCAAAGGAGGAACCTGTTCCTCCCGAGATTGATGTAGGGGACTTTTGTCCCATTAAATTTAGCCCTATTGATTACTTTTGCTTGCCACAAAGGAAGCTTGCTGCTGAACTTAGGGAATATGACATGAGCTTTCGCGACATATCATACCACTATGACTATCCCTAGATTTATCTTGTATTGTGCCTAGCTAGGGGCGTAAAACGATAGCGCTTGTTGGGAGGCAACCCAATTTTATGTTTTTTGTTCTTGTTGCTGTTAGGGAATAAATATTGCATCTGACCTCTGATTAGATGTGGTTTCATGTTTTGTTTAGTGTTTGTGCCAAGTAGAACCTTTGGGTAGACTTGTGTGAAGTTTATGTGATCTTGCTGTGAAAAACAGAATCATTGGCACTTGCTAAAGTAGTCTTCAGATTTTACTGGAGCGTGATTTTTAGTTGATTCTTCTTGCAGATAATTGGTAGACAAATTACGCAAATTTACAAATTTAGTTTGAATTTTTTGGTCTTCCAGAAGTAGGAGAAACCTGCAGATTACTACAGACTGTTCTGTTTTTGACAGATTCTGTTTTTCGTGTGTTGTTTGCTTATTCCGATGCATCTATGAGTAGTATTGGAGGATATAAACCATAGAGAAGTTGGAGTAAAGTAGGTTTAACAACAATATAAACAAAGAATGAATTCATTGCTGCACCTTTGAGTAGTGGTTTGCTTTCTTATACTAACGGAGCTCACGAGAATTTTTGTCTAAGTTTTGTGTTGTGAAGTTTTCAAGTTTTGAGTATTGCTTTGATGGACTATGGAACAAGGAGTAGCAAAGGACTAAGCTTGGGGATTCCCATGGAACCCCAAGTAAATCCAAGATAATCAAAAGCCTAAGCTCGGGGATGCCCCGGGAAGGCATCCCCTCTTTCGTCTTCATCCATCGGTAACTATAATTGGAGCTATATTTTTATTCGCAGCATGTTATGTGTTTTGCTTGGAGCGTCTTGTATAATTTGAGTCTTTGCTTGTTAGTTTTCCACAATCATCCTTGCTGGACACACCTATTTGAGAGAGTTAAATATGGTCTAGAAATTGTTAGAACACTCTATGTGCTTCACTTATATCTTTTGAGTTGAATAGTTTTTGCTCTAGTGCTTCACTTATATCTTTTAGAGCACGGTGGTGGTAATATTTTGTAGAAATTGTTGAACTCTCATGCTTCACTTATATCCTTTTAAGAGTCTATTATAAAAACATGGTAATGTGTTTAGGCTAAAGAAACTAGTCTTCACATGATAGACATCCAATGTCAATGTAGTAAAAAAAATCACACCAAGTGCATTGAATAGAATGAGATGTTGAATGCTTGATAATTGTTTTGAGACATGAGGATGGTGATATTAGAGTCATGCTAGTGGAGTTATTGTGAAATTGAGGAATACTTGTGTTAAGGTTAGTGATTCCCGTATCATGCACGTATGGTGAACCGCTATGTGACGGAGTTAGAGCATGAGGTATTTGTAGAGTGCCAACCTTTGTGTGGAGGTCGGGGGCACGCGATGGTTAACTCCAACCAACCTCCCCCCTAGGAGCATGCGTTGATTGCTTTGTTTTGATGACTCGTAGATTTTTTTCAATAAGTATATGAGTTCTTATGACTAATGTTGAGTCCATGGATTATACGCACTCTTACCCTTCCACCATTGCTAGCCTCTCTTGTACCGCAACTTTCGCCGGTGCCATAAACCCACTATATATATCCTTCCTCAAAATAGCCACCATATTGTTCCTCAAAACAGCCACCATACCTACCTATCATGGCGTTTCCATAGCCATTCCGAGATATATTGCCATGCAACTTTCCATCGTTCCGTTCATATGACACGCATCATATTGTCATATTGCCATTGCATGATCATGTAGTTGACATCGTATTTGTGGCAAAGCCACCATGCATATTTCTTTATACATGTCACTCTTGTTTCATTGCACATACCGGTACACCGCTGGAGGCATTCATATAGAGTCATAATTTGTTGTTGTAGTATCGAGTTGTAATATCAAGTTGTAATGAAAGTGTGATGATCATCATTATTAGAGCATTGTCTCATGGGAGGAAAGGTTAAATCTATAAAGCCCCTCCGCAAAAAAAAGGCCAAAGAAAGAAAGGGAAGGACAAAGAAAAAAAGGAAAGGCCCAAAAAAAGAAAAAAAAGAAAAAGAAAAAAGGACAATTGCTACTATCTTTTTCCACACTTGTGCTTCAAAGTAGCACCATGTTCTTCATTGTAGAGAGTCTCATGTTTAGTCACTTTCATATACTAGTGGGAGTTTTCGTTATAGAACTTGGCTTGTATATTCCAACGATGGGCTTCCTCAAATGCCCTAGGTCTTCGTGAGCAAGCAAGTTGGATGCACACCCACTAGTTTCTTTTGTTGAGCTTTCATTCATATTTAGCTCTAGTGCATCCGTTGCATGGCAATCCCTACTCACTCACATTGATATCTATTGATGGGCATCTCCATAGCCCGTTGATACGCCTAGTCGATGTGAGACTATCTCCCTCCTTTTTGTCTTCTCCACAACCACCTCTATTCCACCCATAGTGCTATATCCATGGCTCATGCTCATGTATTGCGTGACGGTTGAAAGGTTTGAAAAGATAGAGTATGAAAACAAATCCTTGGCTGAAATCGGGGTTGTGCATGATATGAACATTTTTGTGTGATAACGAGGGAGCATAGCCAACACTATATGATTTTGTAGGGATAACTTTCTTTAGCCATAGTATTTTGAGAAGACATGATTGCTTTGTTAGTATTGCTTGAAGTATTATTATTTCTTATATCGATATAGACTTTTATCTTGAATCTTTCAGATCTGAACATTCATGCCACAATTAAGAGAATTACATTGAAAAACTATATTGGTTAGCATTCCACATCAATAATTCTTTCTTTATCATTTACCTACTCGAGGACGAGCAGGAATTAAGCTTGGGGATGCTTGATACGTCTCCAACGTATCTATAATTTTTGATTGTTCCATGCTACTCCCTCCGTCCCAAAATAAGTGACGCAAAAGTCACTCAACTTTGTACTAAGTTAGTACAAAGTTGAGTGACTTTTGCGTCACTTATTTTGGGACGGAGGGAGTATTATTTATGAAGTCTTGGATGTTTAATGGGCTTTATCATTCACTTTTATATCATTTTTGGGACTAACCTACTAACCCAAAGGCCTAGTCCAGATTGCTGTTTTTTTCCTGTTTCAGGGTTTTGCAGAAAAAGAATATCAAACGCAGTCCAAATGGAATGAAACCTTCGCGAGAGATATTTTTGGAGAAAATCACGCACGCAGAGCTTGAGGACCAAGTCAGGGGACAGAGGGCTGGCCCTCGAGGGTGGGGGCGCCCCCCTTCCCAGGGCGCGCCCCCTGCCTCGAGGCCCCCTCAAGTGGCCCCCGGTGCCCTCCTTCTTCCTATATAAGTCCACGTACCCCAAAAACTCCATGAACAGAGAGAAAACCCTAATTCCACCGCCGTAGCTTCTGTTCCCGTGGAGATCCCATCTTGGAGCCTGTTTCGGAGCTCCACCGGAGGGGGGATCCATCACGGAGGCCTTCATCATCGCCCTCACCATGAGTTGTGAGTAGTTTACCACAGACCTTCAGGTCCATAGCTAGTATCTAGATGGCTTGTTCTTTCTCTCTGGATCTCAATACAAAGTTCTCCTCGGCCTTCGAGGAGATCTATTCGATGTAATCTCTTTTTGCGGTGTGTTTGTCGAGATCTGATGAATTGTGAGTTTATGATCAAGGTTATCTATGAAAGATATTTGGTTCTTCTCTGAAATTTTTATGTGTGCTCATAATATCCTTGCAAGTCTCTTTGAATTATTGGTTTGGTTTGGCCTACTAGATCTATAGTTCTTGCAATGGGAGAAGTGCTTGGCTTTGGGTTCAATCTTGTGGTGTCCCTTCCCAGTGACAGTAGGGGCAGCAAGGCACGTATTGTATTGTTGCCATCGAGGATAAAAAGATGGGGTTTATATCATATTGCTTGAGTTTATCCCTCTACATCATGTTGTCTTGCTTAAGGCGTTACTCTGTTCTTATGAACTCAATACACTAGATGCATGCTGGATAGCGGTCAATGTGTGGAGTAATAGTAGTAGATGCAGGCAGGAGTCGGTCTACTTATCTTGGACGTGATGCCTATATACAATGTTCATGCCTAGATAGTCTCATAATTATTCGCTTTTCTATCAATTGCTCGATAGTAATTTGTTTACCCGCCGTAGAATATCGCTATCATGAGAGAAGCCACTAGAGAAAACTATGCCCCCCGGGTCTATTCTCAACATATCAATCTACATCTACTTTACTTTTCTTGCTTTTATTTGCCGTTCTTATAAACCAAAAACACCAAAAATATAACTATCAGATCTCACTTTCGTAAGTGACCGTAAAGGGCTTGACAACCCCTTATCGCGTTGGCTACGAAGTTCTTATTTGTTTGTGCAGGTGCGAGGGACTCGCGCGTGGTATCCTACTAGATTGATACCTTGGTTCTCAAAAACTGAGGGAAATACTTACGCTATTGTGCTGCATCTCCCTTTCCTCTTCGAGGGAATACAATGCAAGCTCAAGAGGTAGCAGCGGGCACGAGGAGTACAACGCATAGTGGCCTCACCACACTCTTTAGGGAGGACCGATGGATAGATCATAGATGGGAGGAGAATCTAGGAAATTGCTCCACTTATATATGGCATGATCCCATCACACATCAGATCGTCTAGACTGGTCAGCCATGCTGTAGAAAATGGGTCCTGGGCGATGGATATTGGTCCCAACTTAGGACCAGACACACTGCAGGAGTTCTTCTCACTTTGGGAGAGGGTTTCACTTGGGAGCCAACTGGGAATATGCCGGATGAAATAGCTTGGTCCTAGTAGACTAACAAACAGTTCTCGATACGGTCGGCATATGCAGCCAAATTTTGGTGGTAGGGATGTGATCTCAACGGCGGACCTAAGCGGGAAGTCGCGGGCCCCCTCGCAGTGCAGATTTTTTGCTTGGCTGGCCTTGAGAGGTAGATGTTAGACTTCGGATCATCTAGCGCAGAGAGCACTACCACACCAGGACGTGTGCCCCTTTTGTGACCAGGAGGATGAAAACGATTAATCATCTACTACTCACACGCGTGTTTGCGAGGACAGCTTGGGCGGTGATTTGTGAGGTGTTGGGCCAGCCGGAGTGGACGCCATCCCCGCAAGACTCACTTGCTTCATGGGTTTGCGGAAAGCGAGGACCAAACAACATGCGCCGAAAGGATCTGCTTACCATCTTCGTGTTAATATGGTGGGAGCCGTGGAAGCACAGAAATGCCATCGTATTTGAGGGAGCACGATCGTCGATCGAGCAGTTACTACATAGAGTGAGGTTAGAGGGTTTGGTATGGTCATCGGCAGGCCTACTGAAAGGGAATGTAGCCCCCTTTTTCAGTACGGTAGCGAGGCGGGAGAGTGGTGAGGAGTAGCGTGTATTGATATAACTGTAAACTTTGGTGGAGGCATTTTTGACCTTTCTTCTTTAATACTCCTTCCATTCCTAAATATTTGTCTTTCTAGACATTTCAAATGGACTACAACATACAGATATATGTGCACATATTTTAGAGTGTAGATTCACTCATTTTGCTTCGTATGTAGTCACTTGTTGAAATCTCTATAAAGACAAAGATTTAGGAACAAAGGGAGTATATGATATGGTAAATGTTTACGATCGGCACACCGGCCGAACGCTCAGCCGGTCGTGGGCACAGTGTCTGATTGATTTGCACCACATCACCTAGCCAGCCAACGGACACGTGTGATTGTGACTCGGACCATGCACCGCTCGCGAGCAACCTTATCCCCTCCACTCTCTTCTCGTCCTCCCGTTCTTCTTCCAGAGCGTGACCCACCGAGCCCCCCGGCCCCCTCTGCTCTAGATCAGCGAGAAAGCCATGGCTGCCACCTGCTCCTCCCGACCAAGCTCAGGCAAATCGTCGGGAGGGCGGCCACGCGCCATGGTTCCACACATATGCGAGAAGAACTAGGGAGAGGCGTTCCACGCTTGAGTAGATCGCCTGAGGAAGGAGAAGACGATGCAGGAGGGGAGCTGCAGGCGTGACCGCGTGCCGACGGTGCTGCGAGGTGGTGTACCACGCCGGTGACGGCGAACCTCCCGTGCGCAAAACCGGCGAGCATCGAAGCTGGCCCCTGCAACTGCGGAGTTGCAACCAGCAAGCGGCGGAGCTGGAACCATATCCCGGTTTTCCTGCATGCTGACATTTTTTTTATGCATGCGAGATGTTGTGTTGTTTTACTGGAACAATGCCCCAATTTGCTTGAACCATGCCCCAATTTTGCTGGAACCGACATTTTAATGCATGATTTTTGCTGGAACCATGTCTCAATTTTGCTGGAACTGATATTTCTTTTTGATACATGCGAGAGGCTGCATTTTTGTGTTTTGCTGGAACCATGTCTCAGTTTTGCTGGAATCGGCATTTCTATTTGATACATGCGAGAGGCTGCATTTTTGTGTTTTGCTGGAACCATGTCTCAGTTTTGCTGGAATAGGCATTTCTATTTGATACATGCGAGAGGCTACATTTGTGTTTTGCTGGAACCGGCAACGCGGGTAGCTGCCACCGGCAATTTGTTTTGCTACAACCGGCGAAGGGACAAGCACGATGGAGAGTTGCATCGGGCTTTTTTCGGTAACGACAAGCGATGACGACATTTTGCTGGAACTATCATTAAGTTTTGCTGGAACCAGCAATTTGTTTTGCTTCAACTGAGTACTAGGAGGTCATTCTGTTGCTTTTTAGATCTTTTTGCAGGGCATGGCGGTGCAAGATGGCAACGGCGGCGAGCCGGAGGCGAGGACGCCTGGGATGCTGGAACCATGGTGACCATGCGCTAGAACCCGCCTATTCTGGAGCTGCACCCATGGCGACCACGCGCTAGGACCCACTAGCATCCGTGTTGCAACCCCGGTGAAAGGATCGATATGGTTGACTAGAGGGGGGTGAATAGGCAACTAACAATTTTTAGCTTTTCTTAACCGAATAAAACTTAGCAACAAAGTAAGTTGTCTAGATAAGCAACTAGGTGGACAACCTATAGGAAGCAACAATAACAACCACACAAGCAAGCAAGTTAAGGTATACAAAGAAAGCTTGCACAAGTAAAGGTAAGAAATAACCACAAGTGGAGTCGGTGAAGACGAGGATGTGTTACCGAAGTTCCTTCCCTTTGAGAGGAAGTATGTCTCCATTGGAGTGGTGTGGAGGCACAATGCTCCCCAAGAAGCCACTAGGGCCACCGTATTCTCCTCACGCCCTCACACAATGCAAGGTGTCGTGATTCCACTAGTGGTGCCCTTGAAGGCGGCCACCGAACCTTTACAAACAAGGTTGGGGCAATCTCCACAACCGAATTGGAGGCTCCCAACGACACCACGAAGCTTCACCACAATGAAATATGGCTCCGAGGTGACCTCAACCATCTAGGGTGCTCAAACACCCAAGAGTAACAAGATCCGCAAGGGATTAGTGGGGGAATCAAATTTCTCTTGGTGGAAGTGTAGATCGATGCCTTCTCAAGCAATCCCTAGGAAATCAACAAGTTTGATTGGCTAGGGAGAGAGATCGGGCGGAAATGGAGCTTAGAGCAACAATGGAGCTTGGGGAGGAAGAGGTGAGTCTTCTTGGTGAAGAAGACTCTCTTTATATAGTGGAGGAACAACTCCAACTGTTATCCCTCAACTTTGCCCACAGAGCATGGTACTACCGCACTTAACGTGCGGTACTACCGCACGGCCCAACGGTACTACCGCTGGCGCGGTACGAGGCAGAACTAGCCCCTGTTGCGTTAAAACACCGGGCGGTAGTACTACCGGAGCGGTACTACCGCACGTCCTTACGGTACTACCGCAAGGCAGGGTCAGACTGGTCGAGGAAGAGTGCGGACTAAATAAATTACGTCTGCAGCTACTTCCGCAGAGTTACGGCCGAAGCAAAAACCCGACATGGTACTACCGCTTGCACGAAGCGGTACTACCGCATAGGACGCGGAAGTAAAAAATTACTTCCGCTCCTACTACCGTACTAGTTACGACGCTAGGGCCGGTCACACGGTACTACCGTGTCCTTGGTACGGTACTACCGTAACCCTGGAGCGGTACTACCGTGGGGCCGTGCGGTACTACCGCCTTCTTTGAGCGGTACTACCGCATGCCAAGCAGTGGTAGTAGTAGGATGCCACTGTTTTTGTAAGGATAAGGAAAAACAGCCGGAGCTCCAGAGAAGCGAAAGAAAGGTGGTGTGAATGAATAGGCGTGTACGTGTTGATTCTACCCAAACCTTTCTGAAGCGGACCCCCTCTTAATAGTACAACTTTCCTATGACTCAATTCCACCGAAAAGAAACAAAAGGAAACACCGTCTTCCATAGGCTCGGAGGGGCACTTAATCGTCTTGTGCCTAGGTGTGATATATCTGAAAAGCTTAGTGCACACGATTAGTCCGGAAAAGCATTGTAATCAATCACCAAAACTACTTAGGGAGAAATATGCCCTTAAAATCTCCCCCTTTTTGGTGGATTGATGACAATACGGGATTTGCACAAAGATATATATAACACAAAAGTGAGGAAACCCAGCATGATTATAAAATATAGGTAAGCTCCCCCTAGATGTGTGCATACATAAGAAGATGCTTTGGACTGCACAGCACACATACTAGGATCAACGCTCCCCCTATATTTTATAAACAACATACTCCTTGCAACAAAGAATAGGACTCTACGCAAGGATGTAAGGAGGTTATCGTGAGCACATATTAACAGGGCAAGTGAAGAAATGATCACAACCTAGAAGATAGCATAGACAAAATAACGAGATAAGGAGTAGAGTGCATATGTCTCACACCATATGAAAGGTCTCACACACACACGACACAAACCAACGAAAGCAGACAAGGTTCGACCAACGAAGAGCAAATAAAACACGCCACAAGACACAAGACACACGCAAATCCTACACTCTCTCCCCCTTTGGCATCGAGACACCACAAAGGGGAAAGAGGACACCTAAGACATAAGTGGTAGCTCAGGCGGAAGAGATCAGTCGTCACGCTCGCCGTCTGACTCCTGCTGTTCCTCCTCGGAATCAGACCACTTGTAACCCTGCTTGACAATCCACTCAGCCTCTGGAGTAATGATCTCCTCTGACCCATTAGACACATTCTCACCAAAGATCCTTAATATCTTCTTGTCGCGCTGGCA
Organism: Secale cereale; assembly: GCA_902687465.1. Lineage (NCBI taxonomy): Eukaryota > Viridiplantae > Streptophyta > Magnoliopsida > Poales > Poaceae > Secale > Secale cereale. Next base: position 272,715,335 of record LR738715.1, read on the forward strand.
AGCCTACTTCTGAGTCACATGAGCCTTGTATTGCCCCTTTGCCTGCATACAAAACAGAGCCTTCATCTTGCTCTTCAGCTTTTTAGCCCACAAGGGCTCAGACGAAGGGGGAGCATACCCTCCAAAACTGTCCTCATCAGCTGCCTCCTCCGCAACTTCCTCCTCATCCACATCCATCTTAGCTACAGCAACCTCTGCATGGGTAGTGGTGTTAGCCCATCGACTCTTGATGCGAAGTCTGATAGGCTCATGACGAATCCAGTGAGGGGCCTCAAACTCTTCATAAGGATAGAGCTTCTCCCAAGTCTTGGTGATCAGCAAAAACAGATATGGATTGTAGATAGGCATTTTGCGGGTGAATATCGCAAAGCGGAGCTCACACCACATGACATGTGAGATATCAAGTGGTTGAGTCTGAGCACTGCGGGCCTCCTCACACATGAGCATCATGTCCACGAGGTATGAATGTACCTTGCCCTTGTCCCCAATGTGAGCAAACAGTGAGTTGCGGAAGATCCTATGCATAATATCCAGAAAAGGGTTCATCACCCAAGTCTTCTTGCCACTTGCGAGCGTCTTCTCCACATAGTAAGGCAACAGCCGATCCTTGTTGGCAGAATCTTCATTGGCATGAGGGCGAGCTCCAACAGGAGTGTGGAGCCCCTCATCAGCAACCTGAAGCAGATCCATGAAGTCCTTCCATGTAGCAGTCATCTTGTGTCCATTGGTCATCCAAGTCATGTTGCGTTCCTCCTTAGGATGGAAGTGAACTGAGGCAAAGAACTGTGCCACAATCTCTGGGTCAAAGTCCATATGAAACGACATGATGTGCTCAATGCCAAACCGCTCCACAAGATCTAGGGCCTCAGCAAAATAGGCCCGGTGCTCCTCCTTCCTCATGTGATTCATGTCAATCCAGTGTGCATCCACATATAAGTTGTCTTTGCTCTTGAGTACTTCTGTGAAGATACGATACTGCTGCTTGGTCCAGAACAATTCATCTCCATGGAACTGAGCCCGGGGATCTGCATAAGGATTGACCTTCCTCCTAGCAATGAACTCATGTGATGGCATCTCGTCCATGCCCATAGTTGGTTCCTTGTTCTTGGTTGCAGTGGTCTTGGTTCTGCGTTGGGGAGCATTGGAGCCCTCAGGAACATCACTTTGGGTGCGCACACGCTTTGACCCTGTGTCACGGCTGGGATTCAAGCGACGGACATTGGAACCGGAGACACCACCTATGACACAAACACAAGAGCACAAAAGAGAGGCATAGAGAATCAATGCAAAAGCCACAACAAAGCGCAAGAAACATGTAGAAAAGATAATATGTATGGGCTACGAAGAAGGTGTAGACCGAACGGTAGTATTGTTCGAAGCTGCGGAAGTAAATTTTTAGTGCCGTCAAGGGGGCGATAGTACCGCACCGAAGTGTTACGGTAGTACCACACCAGGTGCGGTATTAAAAATTTACTTCCGCGTCCAGTACGGTAGTACCGCGCCATAGGAGCGGTAGTACCGTGTTGTGTTGATACGTCCAAAATGTATCTATAATTTGTGCTTGCTCCATGCCTCTTTTGGGTGATATTGCTATGATATTTATACACTTCCATACACTTTTGATCATATTTGGACTAACCTATTAACTCAGTGCACCCCAGTGCCAGTTTCTGTTTTCGGCTGTTTTTGTATTTCAGGTTTTCACGTTACGAGAACTGCCAGGAAAAATCCAGAAAAATTATATAAAAAATCAGCATTCCAGAAACTACCGTGCGCCCGAAGGACAGCCGGGGGGGCCACCAGGGCTCCAGGCGCCCTGGCGGCGCGCCCCCCTGGGCCGCGCCGGGGGGCGCCTAGGCCCCCCGAGGCTCCTCCGATGCCCCCCTTTGGCGTATATTTAAAGCGTCTCCCGAAACCCTTGAGGGAGGAACTCTTTTACGCGATTCCATCTTTGTTCCGCCGCCGCCGCCGCTTCCAAGATCGGGAGCACCAGGAGAACCCTTCCCGGCACCCTGCCGAAGGGGAGGATCACCACCGGGAGCTTCTCCACCACCATGGATGCCTCCCGGATGAGTTGTGAGTAGTCTCCCTTGGACCATGAGTCCATGACCAGTAGCTATGTGATGTTCTCCTCCCGTTCTTGTGCTTCACTAATTAGTCCTCGTGAGCTGCCCTACATGATCGAGGCACATATGTAATCCTTATGCTGTTGCTATGATGAGTTTGCTGGGATCCGATGGATTATGAGATTATGTTCAGATTGTGCTTGAGTAATATATTTGATCTACCTCTTTTATATTTATGTTCGTAAGTAATTCTTGCATGTTCTCCGTTGTTATTTATTGCTTTGGCCAAGTAATAGGTAGTGACTCCAAGAGGGAACGTTATGCTTGATTGTGGGTTCATGTCCCTCGATGACTAGTTTGAGTGACAGAAACATGAGTCTAGGGGATGTGCTGTTGCCACAAGGGGGAAAACAACGGTGCTTGTGCCCGCGGGTGCAAGGATTGTTTACTTTACGCAAAGTTCTTTTAATGCAGTTGTCTGTTGCATTGAGTTTACACTATGGGTGGGACTCGCAACTTAATACCAGCGAGATGTTCTGGATAGATATCTCAAGGTGGATGATTAGTAGTAGATATTGATGGATTTCGGTCTACTTACTTTGGCGTACCGCCCATGCTTTGAACCTCAACCTTTCTTGCAATGTAGTCAGCATTGGTTTGCGCACATGGTCCTGTCAATTGCCCAGTTGTAATTCGTTTACCTCACATAGCTGTTTTATCGTCTTTTGGGAGAGAGACATCACTAGTGAACATCATGAGACTCCGGTCCATATTACCATCATTGATCACATCCGCTATTTACTTTTCGCTTTTATTTACTATTGCAATTATATCTATCACTACTATCACTTGCGTTTAATCCTTTGTGAACTACAAGGCCGGAGGGATTGACAACCTCTCTGTACTCGTTGGGAGCAAAGTTATTTGTATCTGTGTGCAGGTCCACGTTGATTGCTAATATCTGGCGCCGTAGCAGTTAACACCTTCTTGTTGAACCTAGGAGTCTCTGGGGATTCGATCCTTGGTATCTTTGCCAAGGGAAAAACTTCCACAACACTACATCTCACACCTTCCACTTGGGGTAACCAACGAGGGGCGAGAAGCCTAGCAAGAGTTTTTCTGGCGCCGTTGCCGGGGACTCCACTCTTCAGGAGAGGGGAGTTGCACGCTATCTTTTACCTTTGCTTTTAGTCTTGTTAGTTTACTTTTCAGTTTTTTGCTTTAGTATCTTTTATCGAAAATCACAAAAATAGTTATCTCGTTCTTTAGTTGTCATTATGTCGGGTCCTTTTGTCTTTGACGAGGCAGAAGTTCTCACCTTTAAACAAAGAGGTGGGGAAAGTTTGAAAGATGCTTGGTATTGAATTAATGATTCACAAAAAAGAGCCACCAAGAAGCAACCTACTACTATCCTGCTTAGAAATTTTTATGTTGGAATTACTTCTTGAAATAGGTTTATTCTAGATACTGCTATCAATGGGAATTTCCTAGAAGCCCCAGTTTGGGTGTCCCTTAGTATTATTGAAAATCTTATTGGGAATCTCCCTATTGTTAGCATTCGAGAGGACATCACCCTAGCTCACATTATGAAAAAAACTTTAAAAGATAGAGCTAGAGATGCCAAGCATTAATAAGATAAATGAGTTGGATCGTAAGATCCAAGGGAATTTGAATAGACTTGATAGCTCCATGCATAAAATTTTCAAAATTTTGGAGACCGTCAAATTCCATGACTTGGACTCTTCTAGGATAGATAAGATTGATGATATCTTTGATACTCTAGGAACCACCTTTTTCTCAATCAAAACCAAAAAGGTAGAAACTCCGGCAAAGAAGGAGCCTAAGTTCGTTCACGTTCCAAAGGCTCCCCGCTCTAAAAGTAATCCACCTATTGCCAAAGGGGTCGAAACTGTAAAGACTTTGGAAGAAACACCTGTCTTTGATGAATTTATAAATGAATCTTCCCTTGACTTTTATCCTTTTGGTCTTCTACCTAGAAGTATCTCTATGTGGCCTTTATTTGAAAGTCCTCTTAAGACTAGTTGTATTATTAAATAACTTTTTGATGATCTTGATGATGGTTCAATTGATATAGCTTGATCTATATGCATTATGCCTAGCTTAAAGGCATAAAAGAAAGCGCTTTTGGGAGGCAGCCCACATGAATAAATTTATTTTGCTTTTGTTGTGTCTTGATGTTGTTTACTACTGTAGCATCATCATTGTATCTTTGCTTTTCAATTTTATGCTAAGTGTAGCCTCTGATTGCTAGAAAGTTCAGAAGTTGTGAGGTGCTGTCCAGGAAACAGATTCTGTCCTTGGATAGAAAAATTCGTATAAAATCACCAGATCATCTTTTTGGTCTGAATTGTTTCGACAGAGTGCTCTATATAATTGTCTTTCGTGCGTCTGTTCTGAGTTTTTTGATTAGAGTTGCAGAAGTGCCCCGAACAAATCAATTACTACCTGTTGTTCTGTTTTTCATAGATTCTGTCCTGTTTTGCCTTTCCTTCATTTTGCAAACCAAGAGCTTGCTTTTTCTTTGCAAAAACCTTTTGGCAATCTTGAGAAACAGTAGACCTTCAAGAATATCTTTATTTCTAGCAAGGTGTAATTATTTTATTATGGGTACTAACCTCGCTAATCAGATTATGATGAGTTATGTATGAAGGGAGTTTTCAAGTGTGCGAGGGAAGATGATAAAAAGATTCAGGAGTGTCAAGCGCTCAAGCTTGGGGATGCCCCCATGCACCCCCAAGAAATATTCAAGGAGACTCAAGCGTCTAAGCTTGGGGATGCCCCCGTGCATCCCCTTCTCCATCAACATTATCAGTTCGTCTTTCGTTCCACTATATTTTAATCACTTCATGTGTTATGTGCTATGCTTGGAGCGTCTTGCTTTTAGTTTTCTTTAGTTTTTCATAACGAGTCGGAACTCAGCTTTCTTTATGTAAGAGAGAAACACGCTCCACTTCTACCTAGAACATAACATAGAATTTTCATGTCTATCCTTGCTGTGTGTGTTCTTTGTCTTTTAATAGCTACTATCATGTTCAGCTCTTAGCTTTCGTGCTTATCTTTTCAAAGAGCTTTTGTTTAGTTGGTTGCTTGAACTCTATTTAATTACCATGCTCACCTTATTAAGAGAGTTTGCTTCCGTTGCATTGGTTGATATGTCTATGATAAAGATGCTACGTGCATGATGGCGCTTAGTAGTTCATGTTTTCTTATGGTTAGTCTCAAATAGCTGGGGGATTCCCAATGTGTTATTGGAGTACCAACATGATTTGTTTGCCAATGATGTGGTATGGTTTAGTAATATCTTCCCTCAAGAATTTATTTTGATTGACTTGGCGTATGCTCACGCATATTTAAGATTGTAAAGAAAGTCTGTCAAGCCTTGATGATCTTTTGTTTCTGAGTAGCGATATAACTACCATGCCTGATTCAATGTTGCTTTGTCGCTCCGCATGATTATGACCGTCATTGCTCTCTTAGTTGGTCGCTCCCAGTCTTTTGCTAACCTTCGCCTGTACTAAGCGGACTGACTGCTTGTGCATCCACATCCTTTAATCCAGTTATGCCATATGAGTCCACCATACCTTCCTATGTGGTATTTCACCGCCACTCCAAGCAAATTTACATGTGCTACCTTTAAAACCTTCAGTTTTTGCAATACATAGCTCATGGGAAAGTAGCTTAAAAACTATTGTGGTAAAGAACATGTCGCTTATGTATCTTATTTCTTATAAGTTGCTTGCTGAGCGGTAACCATGTTTCTGGGGACGCCATCAACTGCTACACTTTTGTTGAATATCATGTGAGTTGCTATGCATGTTCGTCTTGTCTAAAGTAAGGGTGATTTGCCATGGGTTGAATGGTTTGAGTATGCATATTGTTAGAGAAGAATATTGGGCCGCCAACCAAAGCCATGTATCATGGTGGAAGTTTTAGCTTGGACATTAATCCTCAATATCTTATGAGAATATGCTTAAGCATTAAAGAGGAGCCCATTATCTATTTTCTATGTTGTCCCGGTATGGATGTCCTCAAGTTGAGATCTATCAAAAATGAGAAATCAAATGCGATCTATCTCCTTGGACCTTTGTACAGGTGACATAGAGGTACCCCTTTGTGACACTTGGTTGAAACATATGTAATGCAATGACAATCCATGGAAATCCGAGCTAATTAGGACAAGGTGCGAGCACTATTGGTATTCGATGCATGAGGCTTGCAACTTATAGGATGTCTTATGCATAACACATATGAAGTACTACTACCGTTGACAAAATTGTTTCTATGTTTTCAAAATAAAAAGCTCTAGCACATGAGTAATCCCTGCTTCCCTCTTCGAAGGGCCATTCTTTTACTTTTATGTTGAGTCTCCACCTTCTTTCTTCAAGCACCAACTATTGAGAGCATGATTGTCATTCTGAGTGTAATGTGCATTGTCCCAAAGTAGCATTGTCTTTTGCATGATCGTGATATCGTTTATTCTGAAATCATTGTATCTAGTCATCACTTAAACCTTGAAGGTGCCCCTGCATTTATGTTTTCCTTCACTAAAGGGGGCAAGCTAGATATCACTTTATCATATTTGCACACCATGTTCATTGCAAATCTATTTGATGTTTCAGTATCATATTGTAAAACTTTCAGTTCTTTGTGATTTTCTCATGAGGCGACTTAATTACTATAGATTCATTGTCTCAGTAAGCTTTTGTCATATGACTATGAAAAAAGTCCTATATGGTTAATAGCATGTCACCACAGAAATTATTCTTGTTATCATTTACCTACTCGAGGACGAGCAAGAATTAAGCTTGGGGATGTTGATACGTCCAAAACGTATCTATAATTTCTGCTTGCTCCATGCCTCTTTTGGGTGATATTGCTATGATATTTATACACTTCCATACACTTTTGATCATATTTGGACTAACCTATTAACTCAGTGCACCCCTGTGCCAGTTTCTGTTTTCGGCTGTTTTTGTATTTCAGGTTTTCACGTTACGAGAACTGTCAGGAAAAATCCAGAAAAATTATATAAAAAATCAGCATTCCAGAAACTACCGTGCGCCCGAAGGACAGCCGGGGGGGGGCCACCAGGGCTCCAGGCGCCCTGGCGGCGCCCCCCCCCCCCCCGGGCCGCGCCGGGGGGGCGCCTGGGCCCCCCGAGGCTCCTCCGATGCCCCCCTTTGGCATATATTTAAAGCGTCTCCCGAAACCCTTGAGGGAGGAACTCTTTTTCGCGATCCCATCTCTGTTCCGCCGCCGCCGCTTCCAAGATCGGGAGCACCAGGAGAACCCTTCCCGGCACCCTGCCGGAGGGGAGGATCACCACCCGGAGCTTCTCCACCACCATGGACGCCTCCCGGATGAGTTGTGAGTAGTCTCCCTTGGACCATGAGTCCATGACCAGTAGCTATGTGATGTTCTCCTCCCGTTCTTGTGCTTCACTAATTAGTCCTCGTGAGCTGCCCTACATGATCGAGGCACATATGTAATCCTTATGCTGTTGCTATGATGAGTTTGCTGGGATCCGATGGATTATGAGATTATGTTCAGATTGTGCTTGAGTAATATATTTGATCTACCTCTTTTATATTTATGTTCGTAAGTAATTCTTGCATGTTCTCCATTGTTATTTATTGCTTTGGCCAAGTAATAGGTAGTGACTCCAAGAGGGAACGTTATGCTTGATTGTGGGTTCATGCCCCTCGATGACTAGCTTGAGTGACAGAAACATGAGTCTAGGGGATGTGCTGTTGCCACAAGGGGGAAAACAACGGTGCTTGTGCCCGCGGGTGCAAGGATTGTTTACTTTACGCAAAGTTCTTTTAATGCAGTTGTCTGTTGCATTGAGTTTACACTATGGGTGGGACTCGCAACTTAATACCAGCGAGATGTTCTGGATAGATATCTCAAGGTGGATGATTAGTAGTAGATATTGATGGATTTCGGTCTACTTACTTTGGCGTACCGCCCATGCTTTGAACCTCAACCTTTCTTGCAATGTAGTCAGCATTGGTTTGCGCACATGGTCCTGTCAATTGCCCAACTGTAATTCGTTTACCTCACATAGCTGTTTTATCGTCTTTTGGGAGAGAGACATCACTAGTGAACATCATGAGACTCCGGTTCATATTACCATCATTGATCACATCCGCTATTTACTTTTCGCTTTTATTTACTATTGCAATTATATCTATCACTACTATCACTTGCGTTTAATCCTTTGTGAACTACAAGGCCGGAGGGATTGACAACCTCTCTGTACTCGTTGGGAGCAAAGTTATTTGTATCTGTGTGCAGGTCCACGTTGATTGCTAATATCTGGCGCCGTAGCAGTTGACACCTTCTTGTTGAACCTAGGAGTCTCTGGGGATTCGATCCTTGGTATCTTTGCCAAGGGAAAAACTTCCGCAACACTACATCTCACACCTTCCACTTGGGGTAACCAATGAGGGGCGAGAAGCCTAGCATGCATCAGAGCGGTAGTACCGATGGCATCCAGCGGTACTACCGCTCGGGGTCAGATCCGAATGCGGATCTGGACAATGAACGCGTGGGACGGGCGAACGGTACTACGGCTGATCACAACTCCTTTGTAGCAACATACTCACTAGCATTTCTACTGCACAACAACTCTCCTACACCCTAATTTTCCATGGATAAGGTCAACAAGAACACAAGAACAACATGCATCTCCCCAAAACCTAGAGACACCAAAAGGGCAAAAGAAGAAGGGATTTTGGGGAGAAACCTTGATCCATGGCAAGAGGTCGAGGTGGGGAACGATCCCACCGGTCGGAATGCGAGGAGAGTGGCCGAAGAAGGAGATCTGGCGAGGTCCTCCGGCGACGTTCTTGAGAGAGAGAGAGAGAGAGAGAGAGAGAGAGAGAGAGAGACGGCGTGGGGGAGACGAGTTGAATGGGTATGGGGGAGTTAGAACTCCCCCTGCCCGCTTATAACCCCCACTCGTTCAAAACACCGCGGTAATACCGCGAGTCATTACGGTAGTACCGCATGCAGGGCGGTAGTACCGCTCTCCAACGGCAGTAAAAAATTAATGTCGTGCTAGTTGCGGTAGTACCGGTATTCTCTCTTGCGGTAGTACGGTGATTAATCACGGTAGTACCGCTCCCCCAAGAAAGTGCAAGTTTCGATAAGGAAGGCTTAAGCAAAGCAACTGTGGACAAGAGCACACACACACGACAACAGGAAAGAAAGACAACAGACTGCTGGAACAACACATGAGACACACCTCTTTGAAAGAGGTCGGTGGCCGAAGCCACCTATGTTTCAGTTATTTGGTATGGCACCGCGAAGAATTATCCTTGGGCCCATGACCAACACTCGTCTTGAAGCACTCATACCATCAACTTGGCAAATAATAAAGACTTTATCGATTTATGCATAACGGGGGGAGGAAGAGTTCATTGAGAGAACAATACTCCCCCTATGTCCATGCCTACACCTAGGCAAGACAATCATGTTGAGTGGGAGGAGTGTGTGCAGGGTTTCAATCCACATTGCTAAAATCTATGATATTTAGCTCATGCCTTAACTCGCGAAATCTCGCTTCATCCAATGACTTCGTGAAGATGTCTGCAATGTTATCATGAGTGTTGACATAGTGAAGCTCTATTTCTCCTCGCCGAATATGATCCCGGATGAAGTGATACCGAATCTCAATATGCTTCGTCTTGAAGTGTTGCACTGGGTTGAGAGAAATCTTAATGGCACTTTCATTGTCACACCAAAGAGGCACTTTGTCACAAGTGACACCGTAATCCTTTAAAGTTTGCCTCATCCAAAGAAGTTGTGCACAACAACTGCCAGCTACCACATACTCTGCTTCGGTGGACGAGAGAGACACACAACTTTGCTTCTTGGAAGACCAACTTACCAGAGAGCAACCACGGAATTGACACCCTCCGGAAGTGGACTTCCTATCCACTTTGTCTCCCGCCCAATCCGATTCAGAGAAACCTACAAGGTTGAAGTTTGCTCCTCTTGGATGCCATAAGCCAAAGTTTGGAGTATGAGCCAAATATCGAAAGATTCGCTTGACTGCCACAAAGTGACTTTCCTTAGGTGAGGCCTGAAACCGTGCACAGATTCCCACACTCAACATAATATCCGGTCTAGATGCACAAAGGTAAAGCAAGGAACCATTCATAGAATGATATACCTTTTGATCCACCGCTTTACCATTGGGATCAATGTCAAGTTGGCACTTGATAGGCATTGGAGTAGTAGCCGGCTTGACATCACTTAGATTAAACCTCTTGAGCATGTCTTGAGTGTATTTGGCTTATTTGATGAAGATTCCTTCTCTTCTTTGCTTAATCTCAAATCCAAGGAAGTACTTCAACTCTCCCATCATGGACATCTCAAAATGTGTGGTCATGAGTGCGGCAAACTCATCATTGAAAGCTTTGTTAGGTGAACCAAAGATAATATCATCAACATATAGTTGGCAGACAAACAACTCCCCTTTGACCTTCTTAGTAAAAAGAGTGGGCTCGATTTTCCCAATTTCAAACCCATGATCTTGCAACAACTCGGTAAGATGTTCATACCATGCACGTGGGGCTTGTTTAAGGCCATAGAGTGCCTTATCGTGTTGATACACGTGATTCGGTAACTTAGGATCCTCAAACCCCGGGGGTTGTTTGACATATACCAACTCATTAATAGGACCATTAAGAAACACACATTTCACATCCATTTGTTGCAATTTAAAGTTATGATGAGAAGCATAGGCAAGCAACAAACGAATAGATTCAAGGCGAGCAACGGGGGCAAAGCTTTCACCGTAGTCGATACCCTCGACTTGGGAGTAGCCTTGAGCCACCAAACGCGCCTTGTTGCGAATGAAAATGTCGTGAGCATCCTTCTTGTTCTTAAAGATCCACTTGGTTCCAATGACATTATGGTTCTCCTTTGGCCTTGGCACCTGACGCCATACTTTGTTGCGCTCAAAGTTATGGAGTTCCTCATGCATGGCATTGAGCCAATCGGGGTCTTTGAGCGCCTCATAGACCTTTTGAGGTTCAACACAAGATACAAAAGCTTGATGAGCACAATAGTTTGCTAATTGTCTACGAGTGCTTACCCCCTTTGTGTAATGCCCAGGATGGGACTATACCTCCTACGTGTCGAGGCACGACTTAAAGGTATAAGCCCATTCTGGAATGATCTCAAGTTTGGTATCTTTGCACATCTCATGTAAAAATAGGGATGAAAGCGAAAAGATAGTTGGCTTACACTCGCCACGTCACACAATTCATTACATATCCAAACATCATTCAAAACGTCACAACCCGTCTACGAGCGAAGATCCAAATGAAAGATACCAAACATACATAAAACCACAGGTCTGAATCGCCCCTAGTAGAAACCTCTACTGATCGTCGGGATAGTGCACACAATAACGGCTACGGTCCTGGTCGTACTCCCAGTACAGCTCGGTGCCGTCACTTGAATAGATCGCCTGAGTACCTGCATCTGGTGTGGTGTAGAATATGTGAGCCACAGAGGACTCAGCAATCCCGTTCCCGGGTAACACAACTATCCAAGCCTTGGGTGTGGAACAAGGCTGAAGAAAGAACAAGAGGTTGCAGCAGCACTAGCACTAACTTACGTAAAAGAGAGCGAGAAGAGAAGTGCCTCGGGCGATAAGATGATCACAAAGTGATCCTAACTAAGCAAGTCAAACATATCCCCACCGTGTTCACTTCCCGAATCCCTTTCGGAAAATGACCATCACGGTACTCACGCTGGTAGTGTGTTCTAAACATGGTGTCAAGTTTTCTACAACCAGATATTAACAAATTCCCATCTGCCACATAACCGCGGGCACGACTTTCGAAAGTTCAAAACCCTGCAGGGGTGTTCCAACTTGGCCCATGACAAGCCCACGATCCGCGGAGTCGCAACTCCAAGGTGGGAAGGCCCGAGTATCCTCGGAATCCCGTGCTCAAGATACTCCGACTAAGGTAAGGCAAATCCAGCAAATCCTCCTGGCATGCCGACACCCTGATAGTAGCCGCGCATATCTAGTCTCAGGCCACGACTGGATGAGCGCTACGTACATATACCGAAGACCCCAACGAACTGGGTGGCACCGCAAGTGGCTCTTGTTTGGACCAACACTCAAACCGAGCACTGGCCCAGGGGGGTTGATTTATTAATCCTCGGGTTAATTACTCCCTCGGCAAGTTTTAGTTGTTTAGGCAAATAGTACCAATGTTGGGACTTGCTGGAAAAGACTTAGCACTTAGCGGTTTATCGAGGGGGTCCCATAACCCCAACCGTGTGAGGAACGCATAATCAAGGAACATAACACCGGTTTATACGGTTCCTAGGGCGGCATGAGTGGAACAAATCACCAAGCAAAAGGCTTAGCCTTCCACCCATTACCAATATATAGATGATTTCATTTAAGAGTTAATATAGTGTGATATCCCAACAAGCTTCAACAAGAAGCAAGAATCTTCAATCTTCTCCTGCAACTAGCAATGCTATAAGAGGGGCTGAGCGAAGCTTACTTAGCCAATCAAAGGTTTGCATAGGTAGGGGGGTTAGACAGATTCATGGTTACAATAGGAGGCTAACAGGAAAACATGGGCATCGAGGCAAAAGCTATAGAGCGAGACTTCTAGCAATAGGCAAAGATAGTAATGATATCCGGGTCAGGTCATCTTGCCTGTAGAGTCGTCGATGGGATCGTAAGCGGGCTCCTCGTTCTCAACCTCGGTAGTAACCTCGTTCTCGTACTCGTACTCGGCTTCCGGCTCTACTCAACACAAAACACACGAGGCACGAAATCAACAAGATGCAATGCGCAAACCACAGGATGCATGACTGATGCACTAAGGAAGCACTACTGATGCACTTAGGAAGCACAGAAAGACAACATAGGAAACACAGAGATACAGCACAAGGAACATGACTATATGCAACTAGCAAGAAACTTCAAAACATGTTAACCAGAGGATATTATGAATCTACATGCAAAATCACACAAGTTTCATATAGGACTTGCTCAAAACGGAGCAACGGGCTAAAATATACACCCGAAACAATAAACATGCAAAAGCTGAAACTAACAGCCACATAGCAACTTCGGAGCAAGAAATATCTACTCTACAGCACTCAAACATCATGACAAGGAGCATGGACATAAAGTAGACATATCCTACAGCAAACAATTCCATTGGAGCATCTCCATATGAGGCATGGATCAATAGCAACAAGCTATAACATTTTGAACATGACAACAAAAACCTGACAACAGTATTTTATAGCAACTTGGGAGCAAGAGTTAAATATGCTACAGCCACCCAAATGAGCATGTGAGGGCATGAATGGATAGCCAACAACATATACAACAAGGAATCATCAAAAGTCACCCCAAAACTATCATGGATTTGCCTAGAACAACAAGCAAACATGGCATCTGGATATTACAGATTCCAGACTTAGTGAAATTTCACTAAGTGTTAAAACAGCAGTAATATCATGGCATGTTTGTGAGCAAGTTTAAGTCACCTCAAAGCATAACATGGCAAGTGGTTTGCACCACAGCAAAGTACACATGATGAGGAGTCCAAAACATATAAGCATGCAACAAGGGGACAACCACATCAATAGCAACGAGCTCCTCAACTAGGCATCTCGTAACAAGTTTAACAATCTAACAGCCACATACACTTTTGCAAAGGAGATAAACATGGCAATATGAAATCTATCATGCAAGCTAAAGCAACCAACATGTAGAGCATCTCATGATGAACATGTGGACATATCATTTGCTTCATTTGGATAAACATGCAACAAGTTATCACATTGCAAACATGGCATGAAAACAACTACTAGCAGCAGATTATGACAAGTAGCACTCTTCCGATGAAGATTAAGACATCTAGATGACCTCAAACATGCATGACACAATGGAACAAAACATAGTACAAGTCACCACGATTATTTTGACATATCATATGCACAAAACGGACATCCACGGTAAAAGATATCCTCATCACAAATATGCACCAGACACTGAAAAACTTAAGACTTAGAAGGAAAAAACGAGAGGCAACCTCCTGTGGGTCGGGGTCTACGGGCGCCGGTGCGGGGTCAAACGGGTCGCGGGCAGCCGGGTCGGGTCCGCGGATCGGGGCGGATCCGTCGGCCCGTTAGGGTTCCCAGCGGCGGCGGCTCGGGCCGATCCGATCGAGGGATCGAAGCGGCGGCTCGGCGGCTTCGACTGCGGGGCCTCGCGGCCTGGATCCTCCCGGCGAGGCGGCCGGCGGCGAGGGGCCGGGAGGCCGGGGCGGCGGCGGCGAGGAGAGGCGGGCGGCGGGCGGCGAGAAGAGGTCGGCGGTGGGCGGCGAGAAGAGGCCGGTGCGGCGGCGGAAAGAGGCCGGCGAGCTGGACGGCGAGGAGTGGCGGCGGCGGCGACCTCGGGCGGCGGCGGGCTCCTGGCGGCGGCGGTGCCGAGCCGGAGGCGAAGAAGACGAGGGGCGCGGGACTCGGCCCAGATCCGCGGAGGAGCGGGCCGGTGCTGGGCCTGCGGGGCCCGTGCGGCGGGGCGGAAGCACTGGCGGCGGTCGGTGGAAGCGCAGCGCGGCGACGGTGGAAACACGGTGCGGTGGCGGTGGAAGCACGACGCGGCGACGGTGGAAGCACGGATGGCAGTCGGTGGAAACACTGCGCGGCGGAGGTGGAAACACTAGGGTTTTGGACGCAAATGGAAACACTAGGGTTTTGGACGCAAAATTGGAGGGGGTGGACGTTTATATAGGCACAAGGAGCTAGGGTAGTCCAAATGAGGAGAGGTTTTCGGCCACGAGATCACAATTGAACGGCCTAGATAATGGGAAGGGTTTGAGCTGGGTTGGTGGGCTGTTGGAGGAGGTTCTTGGGCCTCAAAGAGGAGGTACTTTTAGCCCACGAGGATAACTGTTGGAGTATCAAACGAACTCCACACGCGACAATACTTGACAGGCGGGTTACGCGTATCAAAACAACATCGCACGACAAGTCTCACGCCAAACCGGAAACGTTACACGGCCAAACACAAAAGAAGGACTCGGGGAAGCCACGGGCACGTGAGAGGGCGTCGGAACTCGAAACGGACAACATGAAGGAAAGAGTGGGACCGAATGCAAACGACAACACAAAAGCAATGCAATGCACATGACAACATGACATGGATGAATGCACACACGCACACGACAAAACGACGAAAACCCGAAAAGACGAAGAACCCGGCATGGAACTGATGAAGCCAAAGTTATATATTGCCAAAAAGGGAAAGTATTACATCCGGGGCATTACAAACTCTCCTCTACTACGAAAAGATCTCGTCCCGAGATCTAGGACTGGAAGAAGGAAGGGTACTCGGAACGAAGGTGATCTTCTCGTTCCCACGTAGCTTCTCGGTCGGTATGGTGTGACCACTTGACTTTCAAGAACTTGATTGACTTGTTGCGGGTCTTGCGCTCAGTTTCTTCGAGAATAGCAACGGGATGCTCTCGGTAAGACAAGTCTTGTTGAAGATCAATCTCCTCAAATGGAATGGTGCGTTCAGGTGTCTTGAAGCACTTGCAGAGTTGAGACACATGTAACACATCATGAACATTAGCGAAGTTGGAAGGGAGCTCAAGTTGATAGGCTAGATCACCTCTTTTGCCAAGGATCTTGAAAGGGCCCACGTATCTAGGAGCAAGCTTTCCTTTGATACCGAATCTTTGGGTGCCTTTCATAGGAAAAACACGGAGATAGACATGATCCCCAATGTTGAAGGCCAAATCACGATGCATCCCGAGAGGTGAAGATACTCACGTCTTCATTAGGACGAGTAATCTTGACTTCCTTATTTGCACAATCAATGTGAGCATCATGCTGAGAAAGCCAATCCATCCTGAGGATAAGATCAATGTCGGAATTGCCGAGAATAACCGGATTAGCCAGAAAGCGATAATCACCCATGCGAATAGATACATTCGGAGCAACTGAGTTGGAAGTCATTTGCAAACCCGGAGAAACAATCTTCAAAGGTCTAGGAATGCTCTCCGAAACCAATTCATGCTTAGCAACAAAAGGTCTTGAAATGAAGGAAAGCGATGCACCTGAATCAAACAATACTTTTGCAGGAATAGAGTTAACTGGAAGGTTACCAAGTATCACATCTGAAGAATTCTCTGCTTGGGCTGCATTCATCAGATTCACTCTTGCTGACTTGAGGTTGTGCTTGACAATAGCAGTGCTGACAGGTGGAGGAGGCGAAAGGCGCCTTGGGTTGGGTCACTTGTTAGCATAATGACCCTTCTGGCCACACTTGTTGCAAACCACTTCTGAGAGAGGACGGTAATGAGGAGCACTTGACTTGGAACCTTGAAACTGATTCTTTGACTGGTTGCTTGGGTTGGGTGGGTGGGAGAAACCACGGCCACCAGAGTTCTTGTTGTTGTTGTAGGGAGCTCGGATCACTGGAGGAGGTGGAAGCCAAAACTTCTGTTGCTTCGCGACCACTTGAGAAGATGAGGAGGAGTGAACAGCGTCTCTGATCCTCTTTTTGGAAGCTTCCATCTTGAGTTGGGCTGCCTCTTGCTTAAGTGCCATGTTATAGAATTTGTCAAACTCATCAGGCTCGAACAAGGTGAGAGCAAGTTGAAGTTCATCCTTCAGACCACCACGGAACTGATAGATCTTGCTCTTGGCATCTGGGATGTCTTGCTTGGCATAGCGGGCAAGGTTCTGGAACTTGACATTATATTGGTAGACAGACATAGAGCCTTGCTTCAGGTTGCGGAATTGCTCACGCATACCCTCGATGACACTTGTTGGAATGTGGTGAGAACGAAAGTCCTTGCAGAAGTCATCCCAGGAGATTACACGCCCTTCTCTGGAGTCTTTGTACTGCTGCCACCAATCAGCTGCTTGGTACTTGAGTTGGAAGGTTGCAAACTTCACATAGTCCTCGGGCCCGACGTTACTGCACTCAAAATGCTTCTTGATATCCGTTATCCAGTCTTCAGCATCGAGAGGGTCCACGCAGTAACTGAAAGCCTTTGGTTGATTTGCCAAGAACTGGTTGAGCGTAGCAAAGTGCTGTTGGTTGAACGAATTGCCTTGGTTCCCATGAGCACCCTGATTTGCTTGATTTGCTTGCATTTGCTGCATCATCTGCATAAGCATCTGGGTGTTCTGGTTCGTAGTCTGCATAATTGCTCTCCAGGCCTCAGACGGAGGAGGAGGTGAAGGAGGACGATCAGGAACCTCTTCACCCTCTGGGTTAGCGTTGGGAACTTTTTTAGGAGCCATCCTGAAAGAGATGACCACCATTAGCCATTTGATTGAAAGAAGATATAAGCTGAAACAACGGCTAGAAATTGCAACATAGTCTTCACAAGAATCATTCGAACAAGAGGAACGAATGAAATTCTCAGTTTAATGATAACAACAATCTTCACAAGAAGCCACTTGGAAGACAAAAGGTAAATAAGAAAAACAACAAGGTGCAGATAGAACAAATACAAGATAGGAGCTTCGTTCGACATATTTGTGCTGAAATCTTATGGAACGTGTTACGAAAGGGTTTTGCAATCCCCGGATCAGCATAGCCAAGGACCCTTTAAGATACAACTCCTGATCGGAACATCGGCCATAAAACCACTTCACTCAATGTAGAACCCCGAACTCCATAACCTGCATTCGTTGGAAGAATGCCTACGATCTACTAGATGAACCAACCTATTAATTTCCGAAAGTTTCCAGTTATGCAATCAGGTGTTGGGGATACAGGGGAAGCATCGCGCACTCAACTCTAATCCTACATCCAGCTGTATCCATCCTTCAACACATAACCAGTTATATTCGGAAACTGTCTACCTCGGACCTTCGAAACACATCCACTATACAAGCTATGGCAATACTCCCGAACTACCTCCCCAGTACTGGGTGATGTCGGGGTTATCTTGCCACTAACCGCATAGGAGAGTTTTCGATGTCGGCCGTCTTAAGTATTCTAGAACTGCCGCGATATGTTTGTGACGACAACACCTCGGAGCTCAACTCCCCGGGACACTGCCACAACCCCTAATGATAGGAGGCATCGAGAACAATGTTCTCGTCACAAAGACATCGAAACAATCCAAACAATACTCGCGAGATTCCTAAAAAAAATTGGTGCAATTTTGAGAGTAGAAGAGGCAAGAGTAAACGTCAGGAGTCCTCACCAGAGTGAAAAGAGATGAGGAGCAAAAGAAATCCTACTCTCCCATATAAATATAGGACTCAAAATATTTTAAGTGTGTGCCTAGACTCAACCGTCAACGATTCGATCAAACAGTGGGGGCTTCTAGGTCGGAGAATGCTCGGAATACCAACTTATAATGCCCAGGATGGGACTATACCTCCTACGTGTCGAGGCACGACTTAAAGGTATAAGCCCATTCTGGAATGATCTCAAGTTTGGTATCTTTGCACATCTCATGTAAAAATAGGGATGAAAGCGAAAAGATAGTTGGCTTACACTCGCCATGTCACACAAATCATTACATATCCAAACATCATTCAAAACATCACAACCCGTCTACGGGTGAAGATCCAAATGAAAGATACCAAACATACATAAAACCACAGGTCTGAATCGCCCCTAGTAGAAACCTCTACTGATCGTCGGGATAGTGCACATAGTAACGGCTACGGTCCTCATCGTACTCCCAGTATAGCTCGGTGCCGTCACTTGAATAGATCGCCTGAGTACCTGCATCTGGTGTGGTGTAGAATCTGTGAGCCACAGAGGACTCAGCAATCCCGTTCCCGGGTAACACAACTATCCAAGCCTTGGGTGTGGAACAAGGCTGAGGAAAGAACAAGAGGTTGCAGCAGCACTAGCACTAACTTACGTAAAAGAGAGCGAGAAGAGAAGTGCCTCGAACGATAAGATGATCACGAAGTGATCCTAACTAAGCAAGTCAAACATAACCCCATCGTTTTCACTTCCCGAATCCCTTTCGGAAAATGACCGTCACGGTACTCACGCTGGTAGTGTGTTCTGAACATGGTGTCAAGTTTTCTACAACCGGATATTAACAAATTCCCATATGCCACATAACCGCGGGCACGGCTTTCGAAAGTTCAAAACCCTGCAGGGGTGTTCCAACTTGCCCATGACAAGCCCACGATCCGCGGAATCGCAACCCAAGGTGGGAAGGCCCGAGTATCCTCGGAATCACGTGCTCAAGATACTCCGACTAAGGTAAGGCTAATCGAGCAAATCCTCCCGGCATGCCGACACCCTGATAGTAGCCGCGCGTATCTAGTCTCAGGCCACGACCGGATGAGCGCTACGTACAGATACCGAAGACCCCAGCGAACTGGGTGGCACCGCAAGGGGGGTCTAGTTTGGACCAACACTCAAATCGAGCACTGGCCTAGGGGGGTTGATTAATTAATCCTCGGGTTAATTACTCCCTCAGCAAGTTTTAGTTGTTTAGGCAAATAGTACCAATGTTGGGACTTGCTGGAAAAGACTTAGCACTTAGCGGTTTATCGAGGGGGTCCCATAACCCCAACCGTGTGAGGAACGCATAATCAAGGAACATAACACCGGTTTATACGGTTCCTAGGGCGGCATGAGTGGAACAAATCACCAAGCAAAAGGCTTAGCCTTCCACCCATTACCAATATATAGATGATTTCATTTAAGAGTTAATATAGTGTGATATCCCAACAAGCTTCAACAAGAAGAAAGAATCTTCGATCTTCTCCTGCAACTAGCAATGCTATAAGAGGGGCTGAGCGGAGCTTACTTAGCCAATCAAAGGTTTGCATAGGTAGGGTGGTTAGACAGATTCATGGTCACAATAGGAGGCTGACAGGAAAACATGGGCATCGAGGCAAAAGCTATAGAGCGAGACTTCTAGCAATAGGCAAAGATAGTAATGATATCCGGGTCAGGTCATCTTGCATGTAGAGTCGTCGATGGGATCGTAAGCGGGCTCCTCGTTCTCAACCTCGGTAGTAACCTCGTTCTCATACTCGTACTCGGCTTTCGGCTCTACTCAACACAAAACACACGAGGCACGAAATCAACAAGATGCAATGCGCAAACCACAGGATGCATGACTGATGCACTAAGGAAGCACTACTGATGCACTTAGGAAGCACAAAAAGACAACATAGGAAACACAGAGATACAGCACAAGGAACATGACTATATGCAACTAGCAAGAAACTTCAAAACATGTTAACCAGAGGATATTATGAATCTACATGCAAAATCACACAAGTTTCATATAGGACTTGCTCAAAACGGAGCAACGGGCTAAAAGATACACCCGAAACAATAAACATGCAAAAGCTGAAACTAACAGCCACATAGCAACTTCGGAGCAAGAAATGTATACTCTACAGCACTCAAACATCATGACAAGGAGCATGGACATAAAGTAGACATATCCTATAGCAAACAATTCCATTGGAGCATCTCCATATGAGGCATGGATCAATAGCAACAAGCTATAACATTTTGAACATGACAACAAAAACCTGACAGCAGTATTTTATAGCAACTTGGGAGCAAGAGTTAAATATGCTACAACCACCCAAATGAACATGTGAGGGCATGAATGGATAGCCAACAACATATACAACAAGGAATCATCAAAAGTCACCCCAAAACTATCATGGATTTGCCTAGAACAACAAGCAAACATGGCATCTGGATATTACAGATTCCAGACTTAGTGAAATTTCACTAAGTGTTAAAACAACAGTAATATCATGGCATGTTTGTGAGCAAGTTTAAGTCACCTCAAAGCATAACATGGCAAGTGGTTTGCACCACAGCAAAGTACACATGATGAGGAGTCCAAAACATATAAGCATGCAACAAGGGGACAACCACATCAATAGCAACGAGCTCCTCAACTAGGCATCTCGTAACAAGTTTAACAATCTAACAGCCACATACACTTTTGCAAAGGAGATAAACATGGCAATATGAAATCTATCATGCAAGTTAAAGCAACCAACATGTAGAGCATCTCATGATGAACATGTGGACATATCATTTGCTTCATTTGGATAAACATGCAACAAGTTATCACATTGCAAACATGGCATGAAAACAACTACTAGCAGCAGATTATGACAAGTGGCACTCTTCCCATGAAGATTAAGACATCTAGATGACCTCAAACATGCATGACACCATGGAACAAAACATATTACAAGTCACCACGATCATTTTGACATATCATATGCACAAAACGGACATCCACAGTAAAAGATATCCTCATCACAAATATGCATCAGACACTGAAAAACTAAAGACTTAGAAGGAAAAAACGAGAGGCAACCTCTTGCGGGTCGGGGTCAACGGGCGCCGGTGCGGGGTCAAACGGGTCGTGGGCAGCCGGGTCGGGTCCGCGGATCGGGGCGGATCCACCGGCCCATTAGGGTTGCCAGCGGCGGCGGCTTGGGCCGATCCGATCGAGGGATCGAAGCGGCGGCTCGGCGGCTTCGACTGCGGGGCCTCGCGGCCTGGATCCTCCCGGCGGCGGCCGGCGGCGAGGGGCCGGGAGGCCGGGGCGGCGGCGGCGAGGAGAGGCCGGCGGCGGGCGGCGAGAAGAGGCCGGCGGCGGGCGGCGAGAAGAGGCCGGTGCGGCGGCGGGAAGAGGCCGGCGAGCTGGCCGGCGAGGAGTGGCGGCGGCGGCAACCTCGGGCGGTGGCGGGCTCCTGGCGGCGGCGGCGCCGAGCCAGAGGCGAAGAAGATGAGGGGCGCGGGACTCGGCCCAGATCCGCGGAGGAGCGGGCCGGCGCTGGGCCTGCGGGGCCCACGCGGCGGGGCGGAAGCACTGGCGGCGGTCGGTGGAAGCGCAGCGCGGCGACGGTGGAAACAGGGTGCGGTGGCGGTGGAAGCACGACGCGGCGACGGTGGAAGCACGGACGGCGGTCGGTGGAAACACTGCGCGGCGGAGGTGGAAACACTAGGGTTTTGGACGCAAAATTGGAGGGGGGTGGACGTTTATATAGGCACAAGGAGCTAGGGTAGTCCAAATGAGGAGAGGTTTTCGGCCACGAGATCACAATTGAACGGCCTAGATGATGGGAAGGGTTTGAGCTGGGTTGGTGGGCTGTTGGAGGAGGTTCTTGGGCCTCAAAGAGGAGGTACTTTTAGCCCACGAGGATAACTCTTGGAGTATCAAACGAACTCCAAACGCGACAATACTTGACAGACGGGTTACACGTATCAAAACAACATCGCACGACAAGTCTCACGCCAAACCGGAAACGTTACACGGCCAAACACAAAAGAAGGACTCGGGGAAGCCACGGGCACATGAGAGAGCGTCGGAACTCGAAACGGACAACAGGAAGGAACGAGTGGGACCGAATGCAAACGACAACACAAAAGCAATGCAATGCACATGACAACATGACATGGATGAATGCACACACGCACACGACAAGACGACGAAAACCCGAAAAGACGAAGAACCCGGCATGGAACTGATGAAGCCAAAGTTATATATTGCCAAAAAGGGAAAGTATTACATCCGGGGCATTACACTTTGTGATGCTTCCAAGAATATTCTCCATGTGATGTTCTCTAGAAGCAAGCCTGGAAGCAACTTTAGCAGCACGACGCTCCAATTGCTCTTCAAGTGATAATTGAGGAGCACCAAGTTGATCATCTTGAGCGACGTCAAGAGCTTGATCTTGATGTTGAGCTTCCTCTTGATCTTGATCTTGCTCAGAGGAGAGAACTTGGCCTTGTGCATCATTTGGTGGCTCACCACCATCTTGTGATTGATCTTGCACTTGGCCTTGTTCGTCCGGTTGAGGGCCTTCACTTTGTTCTTCGGAAGCGTGTGGGTCTTGGGTTGATGATGGTTCCACTTGTGTGGAACATTGTCCTTCTCCTTCGGCCACAAGGGGTTCCTCAATGGGTAGGATATAGCCAACACCCATTCTTCTTATGGCTTGAGGAGGAATTTCATCACCTACATGACAAGTACCACTTTGCTCCACTTGGGAGCCGTTATTCTCATCAAAGTCTACGTTACACGTCTCCTCAATAAGTCCATTGAACTTGTTGAGGACACGGTAAGCATGAGAGTTTGTAGCATAACAAACAAATATGCCCTCATGAGCTCTAGACTCAAATTTAGACAAACGAGCACCTTTCTCGAGGATGAAACACTTACACCCGAACACCCGGAAGTACTTGAGATTGGGCTTGTTACCGGTAAGAATCTCATACGGAGTCTTGTTCAAGCCTTTGCGGAGATAGAGCCGATTGGATGCATGACACACGGTGTTGATGGCTTCGGCCCAAAAGTTGTATGGAGACTTGAATTCTGCCATCATGGTCCTTGCCGCGTCCATCAATGTCCGGTTCTTTCTCTCCGCTACACCATTTTGTTGAGGGGTATAAGGTGCGGCATATTGATGTTTGATCCCCTCATCACTAAGAAACTCATCCAAGGTGTAGTTCTTGAACTCGGTGCCGTTGTCACTTTGGATCATCAAGATCTCTGCCTCATGTTGACGTTGAGCTTCATTTGCAAAGTTGATGACGGTTTGTTGGGTCTCACTCTTCTTCTTGAAGAAATATACCCAAGTGTATCTTGAATAATCATCTACAATCACCAAGCAATACTTTCTGCCCCCAAGACTATCAAAGTATGGAGGTCCAAAGAGATCCATGTGAAGGAGCTCTAACGGTCTTTTTGAGTAGATGATAGTCGTGGGAGGGTGAGCTGTCTCATGTAAGTTTCCTTCAATACAAGCACTGCAAGCACGATCTTTGGCAAAGCTAACGTTTGTTAGTCCACGGACATGGTCCCCCTTGAGAAGACTCTGCAAAGATCTCATATTGACATGGGCTAACCGGCGATGCCAAATCCATCCCACATCAACTTTAGCCATTAGGCATGTCGCGGTCTTAGTGGGTTGCTCCGAAAAGTTAACCACATAGAGACCATTCTCGACATGTCCAACATAGGCTACTTTAAGAGTCTTGCTCCACAAGAGGGCCACGGTATCAATATCAAAGAATGTGGCAAAGCCCATGAGTGCAAGTTGACGAACAAAAAGTAAGTTGTATGCAAGGGACTCAACAAGCATGACTTTCTCGATCGTGAGATCATGAGAAACAACAACCTTGCCAAGCCCCAATACCTTAGAATATGAAGCATCACCCCATTCGACGTTGGTGTCCATGGATGAACCTTGATGCACATCCACCACCAAGTCTTTGCTTCTGATCATATGATTTGTGGATCCACTATCGAGCAACCATGACCCCCCACCGGAAGCAAACTCCTACACGAGATTAATGCTTGGATTTAGGTACCCATTTGGTAATGGGTCCTTTGAGGTTAGCAACAAGGGTCTTAGGAACCCAAATAGACCATTCAATGTACTCATAAGAAGAACCAACAAATTTAGCGAAAACATGTCCATCACTAGCACGACATAAAACATATGAAGGATTAAAGTCGCCGGCTACGTTTGATGTCATGGTGGTGTTTTCCTTGACTCCACCACTCTTCACATTGTTCTTCTTCTTAGGAGCACACTCTCCCTCTTTCACAAAGGTTTGCTTGAGAGGAGGAGGTTGCTTGGTCTTGTCATTCTTCTTCTTCTTGGTCTTGGGAGCAAACCCAATTCCTTCCTTTGCAACAACCTCCTTTTGATTGCTCAAAACTTTGTTGAGGTTCTTTTCGCATTGTATACATGACACAAGGTCTTTCTCAAGATGCTTCTTCAACTTGGCATTCTCTTCAACAAGATGCACATGCTCGCAACATGGGTTAGTAACATTTGCATTATCAATCAAAACCATGCGAGGAAAGATAGATTTCTCCTTGGTTAGTGAAACTTGAAGTTGATCATGAGACTCCTTGAGGGAAGTATGTACACCTTTCAAGACCTTGTGAGCCTTGTCAAGCATAACAAACTCCCCCTTGAGTCTAGCATGGTCAACCACAAGCTTTTCCTTCTCGGAATTGAGCACACGAGAGACAACTAAAGCATGATCAAGATCTTTCCTTAATTTAGCATGATCATCGTTGTGTGACTCCTCAAGAGCCAAACGAAGACCACGCTCTTCCTCAAGAGCATTAGAGAGATCTGATATCTCATCGGCATAGTCTCGACTATGACCCTCCATTTTAGAAATGGTCTCCACGTGAGCCTTGATCATGTCATTGGCCTCACCGAGTTGTTCCAAGAGAGAAACGAAGTGCTTCTTGGGTTTGCCCTTGAGTTTACTCATAAACAACTCAAATTTATTTTCTTCCTCCTCTGCCCCCTCACTCTCATCAATACAATCCATCAATGAAGGATTAGAGGTGATGGTAGTGTTGATATTGTGAGTTACCTTGTTGGTGGCCTTAGCCATGAGGCACTTGGCGGTGATGTTCTCATTTGGTGAGTTAAAGAGAGATGAACGTGGAGTAGTTGCAATAGCAATGGTGGCCATAGTGACCATCTCATCATCATCATCCTCAACATATTCTTCTTGGGCCACCAACCCTTTGGGAGGGCTCTTCTTATTGAGGTTGTTCTTGTTAGGATAAGACTTGGCCTTGTCCTTTCGGATAAGCTTGCCTCCATTGTCTTCTCTTTTCTCATATGGGCAATCTACAACAAAGTGGCTCACATTCCCACAGTTGTAGCATGTCCTCACTCGTTGCTTGCCCTTGTTTCCACTTGAGTTGTTCTTGTTGAAGTTGGGCCTTGAGTTCTTCTTGTTGCCCCAAAATTGCCGTGATGCAAGAGCCATGTGTTCATGATAGGCATATTTGGTGTCTTCGGGGCAACTATCATATTCATCCTCTTCATCCTCTTCTTCCACACAAGTCTTGGCCTTCAAGGCCAGGTTAGGCTTCTTTGATCGTTGAGCTTGTAATACCGCATTATCGGCGGTCTTGTCCAAGATCCTCATGGCAACGAACTCATCCCACACTTCACTTGAAGACAAGGTGTGGAAGTCCGGTCTTTGGCGAATAACGAAGGACATGGCCTTGTGATAAGGCATCATAGCCTTGAGAAACTTGCGCTTGATCCAATTGTCATCCGTGTCCTTACTCCCATGATCTCGAAGTGAGACCGCAAGAGTGGTTAATCTCCGATAGAGTTCACGGGGATCTTCATCTTCGATCATGGCAAACTCATCGGCTTCATCTTGCACAACTTCATAGTTTGAGCGTTGAATGCTTGCGTTTCCCTTGTACATGGAACCAACATGCTCCCATGCTTCCTTGGCCACGGTGAAGGGTCGAAGATGTGCAATGTCTTCGGGAGGGATATGATCTTGAAGACTGCAAAGAACGGACTCGTCGAATTGATGATCCGCAGCTTCTCTTGGAGTTAAGTTGTAGGGATCATGCGGGTAGAAACCTTACTCAATGATTCTCCAAAGATTAGTAGAACAATGATTTAAATGACGTCTAAAGCGAAACATCCAAGTAGCAAAATCAGAATTTTTCACAAACTTAGGAGGAGGACCAACAAAATTTAAATGCGGAGTAGGAACGGGTCCTCCATAGTGGGTAGGAGGAGCGGAGTGGGCAAAAATCTCACTCCCATTCTTAGTAACCAGGACTTGCTCACTACTAGCTTCTTCCTTGTCGGGAATAGCATCCGACACGTTGGTAGCGGGACGAGCCACTTCCAACGGTGTGATGGATAATTTGAGTCCCTCAAGTAATTCCTTAAACATGACTTTGACCTCGGTCACTAGTGATTCTTTCAATGTGTCCATAGCCACATTGAACTCCTCACGAGAGACCGCGGTTCCCCCATCAGACGTAGGCAAGGACGAAGTTCCACTAGAGTGTCCCTCCGTCTCGACTACGTTGTCACCCATACTCTTTGGACGGTAAAGTCCTTATAAAAAGACGAGGCTCTGATACCAATTGGAAGGATCGATATGGTTGACTAGAGGAGGGGGTGAATAGACAACTAACAATTTTTAGCTTTTCTTAACCGAATAAAACTTAGCAACAAAGTAAGTTGTCTAGATAAGCAACTAGGTGGACAACCTATAGGAAGCAACAATAACAACCACACAAGCAAGCAAGTTAAGGTATACAAAGAAAGCTTGCACAAGTGAAGATAAGAAATAACCACAAGTGGAGTCGGTGAAGACGAGGATGTGTTACCGAAGTTCCTTCCCTTTGAGAGGAAGTACGTCTCCGTTGGAGCGGTGTGGAAGCACAATGCTCCCCAAGAAGCCACTAGGGCCACCGTATTCTCTTCACGCCCTCACACAATGCAAGGTGCCGTGATTCCACTAATGGTGCCCTTGAAGGCGGCCACCGAACCTTTACAAACAAGGTTGGGGCAATCTGCACAACCGAATTGGAGGCTCCCAACGACACCACGAAGCTTCACCACAATGAAATATGGCTCCGAGGTGACCTCAACCGTCTAGGGTGCTCAAACACCCAAGAGTAACAAGATCCACAAGGGATTAGTGGGGGGAATCAAATTTCTCTTGGTGGAAGTGTAGATCGATGCCTTCTCAAGCAATCCCTAAGAAATCAACAAGTTTGATTGGCTAGGGAGAGAGATCGAGCGGAAATGGAGCTTTGAGCAACAATGAAGCTTGGGGAGGAAGAGGTGAGTCTTCTTGGGGAAGAAGACTCCCTTTATATAGTAGAGGGACAAATCCATCCGTTATCCCTCAACTCTGCCCGCAGAGCACGGTACTACCACACTTAACGTGTGGTACTACCGCACGGCCAAGCGGTACTACCGCACAGGGTGGCGCGGTACGAGTCAGAACTAGCCCCTGTTGCGTTAAAATACCGGGCGGTAGTACTGCCGGAGCGGTACTACCGCACGTCCTTACGGTACTACCGCAAGGCAGGGTCAGACTGGTCGAGGAAGAGTGCGGATTAAATAAATTACGTCCGCAGCTACTTCCGCAGAGTTACGATCGAAGCAAAAACCCGACACGGTACTACCGCTTGCATGAAGCGGTACTACCGCGTAGGACGCGGAAGTAAAAAAATTACTTCCGCTCCTACTATCGTACTAGTTACGACGCTAGGGCCGGTCATACGGTACTACCGTGTCCTCGGTGCGGTACTACCGCACGGTGCGGTACTACCGTAACCCTGGAGCGGTACTACCGCATGCCAAGCAGTGGTAGTAGTAGGGCGTCACTGTTTTTATAACGACAAGGAAAAACAGCCGGAGCTCGAGAGAAGCGAAAGAAAGGTGGTGCTAGTGAATAGGCGTGTACGTGTTGATTCCACCCAAACCTTTCCGAAGCGGATCCCCTCTTAATAGTACGACTTTCCTATGACCCAATTCCACCGAAAAGAAACAAAAGAAAACACCGTCTTCCATAGGCTCGGAGGGGCACTTAATCGTCTTGTGCCTAGGTGTGATATATCTGAAAAGCTCAATGCACATGATTAGTCCGCAAAAGCATTGTCATCAATTATCAAAACTACTTAGAGAGAAATATGCCCTTACACCCGACGACCATGCAGCGAGGTGGGATGAGCACCGACGACGGCGTGGAGATGAGCGGCGTCACAGATGGTCCAAGCAGGGTGTGCGGCGGCGACACTCGCGAGCAAGAGAGCGTTGCTGGTCTCTGGTGTTTTTTTGGAGGAGACGCCAGATGCTGGTCGCGCGGGGAGAAGAGAATCGTATGGTTTGGGTTGGGCGAATCTGACGGGCAGGACGCGTCTAGCCGAAAATTGGGCCGATGCGCCGGCGCCTGTCGTTGTCCATATGATATGGACATATTTGAGAAAAAAGATAAGTAGGATATGTTATCACTGCACGTCCGGCGTAAAGAAAAATCGTTTAGGGGACCGTAAACGATTTTTTGATATGCGATGCTGCGATTGATGTTGGAGTTCCGCGTCTTGTTCACTACTCTGTCTCACAGGTCCCACCCAAATGCTTTCCCGTCTCCTCCCACGCCGCCACCACCGTCGCCTCCTCCAAACCCTACAACCGGCCGCCGCCGCCGCGGGTAAACTCCACCAGAGGTTGTGCTCTACCGCGGAGGCATCGAGCCCAAGCCTTTCGATATGGCGGCGGAAGAAGGAGATGGGGAAGGAAGGCCTCATGGCAGTCGCGCAGCTCAAGCGGCTCGCGGCGCTACCCCCTGCCGGGGGCCACCAGAGGCTGGTGGAGTACATGAAAATGCATGTGTCTCGGCTCCTCCGCACCGACCTCCTCGCCGTCCTCGCTGAACTGCTCCGCCAGGACCACGTCATCCTCTCCATGAAGGTACTGCTACCACCCCCGACGAGTCTGCTCGCGTTTCTGTTTCTTTTGCGAATGCATCTAGCTTGCTATTGCTCTTTCTCTAGTACTCTCGCCCTAATTGAGAGTAAATCATATGATTATGCTGCTGTTTGATACAAATGGGTCCTATATGGGGTTGCAGTGGTGTTGATTGTCAAGTCATGTGCATATCGATGTAGGAAATTAGTGGTTCAGATATGTTATCAACTCGGAAATGGCTTCCAGTCTACAGTTCTCAGGTTGCAGGAGTGGGAACTAGAGGACCCGAATCTTTAATTGCACCTAAGAAACATGGGATTTTTTTATTACGGACCATGATTCATAAAGCTGCTGTATGCAGAAATATATCATGTATAAGTTAGAAGTACTCTGCAAGTTACATGTAGAATTAGTTTTTGCTGTTTGAGTTGGTAAGTACTAGTTCCTTTGAAGGAGAATTTGCTTGGAATTGGTCTGGTACTCAGGTGGTGCTGAAATTTAATAGCTGTGATTCACTTTATAGGCTTTTGGTACTCTTGCCCGTCACCAGGCACTATTTGTGATATATATGCTATCCAGTGTAGTGAATTGGACCTCTGAAGTGTGGTCTTCATTTGAACATGCTTCTGTAGCATTGATGATTTTTAGGTTCTTTGTGCTTGTCTGTACCTGAACACTTGAAACTCTTGGCACTAC
>LR738715.1:272761748-272980477 GCA_902687465.1 Secale cereale
CATCTGGATGGTTGAATCCGTTCGGTTAATTATATTCCCTCCTTTCCCTCCTCTCACCGGCCGCCGCTTTGCATATATAGAGTCCATCACTATTGCTTTTCCCACCGCAGCAACAACTCGTCAAAAACAGCGCCTAGCTATCGAGCTAGGTACGAGGATACAGATAGTGCAGCTACATTGCATTGCATTGCATTGCATTGCGTTTGTTCTGGATTAGATCGTAGAGCTAGTAGTAGTGGTAGAGCTTGCTTAGCTAGCTGTTAGTGCCAATGGGGGTGTGGAGGAGCAACCGGTGCAGTGTTGGGCCAAGCGGTGCCATGCTCGCGCTCTCACTGCTGGTCCTCCTGCTGCACGCGGCGTCGTCGGCGCGCGGGCAGGCCTCCTCGTCGTCGGACTCGGACGGCGTGGTGATCGCGCAGGCGGACCTGCAGGGGCTGCAGGCGATCCGGCAGGCGCTGGTCGACCCGCGGGGGTTCCTGAGCGGGTGGAATGGCACCGGCCTCGGCGCCTGCTCGGGGGACTGGGCCGGCGTCAAGTGCGCGCGAGGCAAGGTGGTCGCGCTCCAGCTGCCCTTCAAGGGCCTCGCCGGCGCGCTCTCCGACAAGGTCGGCCAGCTCACCGCGCTGCGCAAGCTCAGCCTCCACGACAACGCGCTGGGCGGCCAGGTGCCGGCCGCCATCGGCTTCCTCCGCGACCTCCGCGGGCTCTACCTCTTCAACAACCGCTTCGCCGGCGCCGTGCCGCCGGCGCTCGGCGGGTGCACCTTCCTCCAAACGCTCGACCTCAGCGGCAACTCCCTCTCCGGGACCATCCCTTCCTCTCTCGCCAATGCGACCAGGCTCTACAGGCTCGACCTCGCGTACAACAACCTCTCTGGTGCTGTGCCGGCCAGTCTCACCTCCCTCCGTTTCCTCGAGTCCCTTAGCCTCAACAATAACAATCTCACCGGAGAGATGCCATCCACCATTGGCAATCTCGGGATGCTCCGCGATCTGTCTCTAAGCAACAATTTGATCAGTGGCAGCATCCCTGATGGGATTGGGAACCTCTCAAGGCTCCAGTTTCTGGACCTTTCTGACAATCTGTTAGGTCGTACCCTCCCTGTCTCACTCTTCAACGTTACCTCGTTGGTAGAGATCAAGCTCGATGGCAATGGCATTGGAGGTCACATTCCTGAAGCCATTGACGGGCTCAAGAACCTAACCAAGCTGTCCATGAGGAGAAATGTTCTTGACGGCGAAATTCCGACGACGGCAGGGAACCTCTCGAGGCTGTCGTTGCTCGACGTCTCCGAGAACAACCTCACGGGAGGAATTCCAGAGTCCCTGAGCAGCCTTGCCAACCTCAACTCTTTCAACGTGTCTTACAACAACCTCTCAGGCCCTGTGCCCGTGGTTCTTTCCAACAGGTTCAATTCCAGCTCCTTCGTAGGAAACCTTCAGCTCTGTGGGTTCAATGGCTCCGATATCTGCACCTCCGCTTCTTCTCCGGCGACCATGGCGTCTCCACCGCTCCCTTTGTCACAGCGGCCGACCCGGCGGCTCAACAGGAAGGAGCTCATCATTGCAGTCGGAGGCATCTGCTTGCTCTTCGGCCTCCTCTTCTGCTGCGTCCTCATCTTCTGGAGGAAAGACAAGAAGGAGAGCGCCTCGTCCCAGAAGGGCACCAAGGGCGCGGCAACCAAGGATGCCGGGAAGCCTGGCACGGTCGCTGGCAAGGGGAGTGACGCCGGCGGGGACGGCGGTGGCAAGCTAGTCCACTTCGACGGCCCCCTCTCGTTCACGGCGGATGACCTTCTTTGCGCCACCGCGGAGATCCTGGGGAAGAGCACGTACGGGACAGTGTACAAGGCGACCATGGAGGACGGCAGCTACGTGGCGGTGAAGCGGCTCCGGGAGAAGATCGCCAAGAGCAGCAAGGAGTTCGAGGTGGAGGTGAACGCGCTCGGCAAGCTTCGGCACCCCAACCTCCTCTCCCTCAGGGCCTACTACCATGGGCCTAAGGGCGAGAAGCTCCTCGTGTTCGACTGCATGACCAAAGGCAACCTCGCCTCTTTCCTCCATGGTAAGTTGGTAACCACATTTCTTCGGTGCTCTCTTACTACTCCGTTAGCTTTGGCTTGTTTCATTCTGTGTGCTGACCACGACTCTGCAATGCCCGCTGTTCTTGCAATGCAGCTCGCGCGCCGGACAGCCCACCAGTGAGCTGGCCGACGAGGATGAACATCGCCGTGGGCGTGGCCCGGGGGCTGCACCACCTGCACACCGATGCAAGCATGGTGCACGGCAACCTGACGAGCAGCAACATCCTCCTGGACGAGGACAACAACGCCAAGATCGCCGACTGCGGCCTGCCACGCCTCATGAGCGCCGCGGCCAACAACAACGTGGTCGCCGCGGCCGGTGCGCTCGGCTACCGCGCGCCCGAGCTCTCCAAGCTGAAGAAGGCCAACACCAAGACCGACATCTACAGCCTGGGCATGATCATGCTCGAGCTCCTCACCGGCAAGTCGCCGGGGGACACGACCAACGGGCTCGACCTGCCGCAGTGGGTGGCCTCCGTCGTGGAGGAGGAGTGGACAAACGAGGTGTTCGACCTTGAGCTCATGAAGGACGCGGCCACGGGCTCGGAGACCGGCGAGGAGCTCGTGAAGACGCTAAAGCTCGCGCTGCATTGCGTCGATCCTTCGCCCGTGGCACGGCCCGAGGCGCAGCAGGTACTGCGGCAGCTCGAGCAGATCAGGCCCTCGATGGCGGTCTCCGCCACCTCGTCCTTCACCGGCGAGCCGAGCCATACTACTGCGACCGCCACTACCATCACCGATGATACAAGATCCACCACCACAGAGTAGTCAGCCCCTTGCAGACTGAAAGAAAATTCCAGCTCCTAGTTACTTCAGACTATTAATAAGTAGACTTCAGAGTCTATTTTTTCAGTCTGTATATAGAGTTCTTAGAGGGTAGGAGGATTTTGGTACCCCATGTCATTCTTTCATTCCTAAATTCATTTGTATCTGGCAGAAGCACTCCTTGTTATCAGAAGATGATTTGGGAGTGCTGGCCTTTCTTTACATGTTTCAATGAACCTTTAGTGCTTCAGTACTTGTCTGAACTCAAAGGGATGCCATTCGACTCCTTGAAAGCAATATATCGTTTGATTTAATGGATCCTTTTAAGGCCTCTTTGGATTGAAGAATTTTTGTAGGAACATTGGAGGATTCCAATCCATTGGATTTTTCCTTATGGAAGCCCTTTGGATTAAAGGAACGACACCTCCGAAATTCCTATGGATTGCATTCCTACACCTCAATCCTATAGGAATTTCAACATCCACTCTAACCTCTTTTTACACTAATTCGCGTAGGATGAGGCACTTTTCCTGTGTTTTCCCGTGTTCCATCCAAATGATCATTCCTGTAATTTTCCTCTGCTTTGTAATCCTCTGTGTTGCACCTGCAACCCCATCAAATTCCTGTGTTTTTTTAATTCCTATGTTTTCTAATCCTGTGATCCAAAGAAGCCGTTAACCGTTGCGCTCTAGTCATGAAGAGCAAGGTAACATGGCATGCCTTGGTACCTTTTCCACTACAGGATCAGAAAATAAGCCCTGGTGATAGACACACTTTGTTGTTAGCTTACATATGCAAATCTGAACGCACGACAGGTAAAAGATTTGTTTTCGCGGGCTTCAGTTATATGGAGCCGAGGAGTGCTCTCCCTGTTGATCTAAAAAACAGGTAAAAGATTCTGCATCACTTGCTACCTAAGTTACACAATGATTTTTTAGATCGTGGCGTGCCCGATTCGCAATCGCAAATGAGGGCATTAGAGGTACTGTACAATCTAAGGCGGCAAAACGTGTTTGGTAGGTGTCAGATTGTATTCTTTGACGGGATTACCGCAGATAGTTTCCTACTTTCTGCCACTTTGAACTGTAGGTTTCTTGCTGGTATGGGCAGTGATGTACCAACCTTTGTCGCCAATCTCTTGGACAGTTGGACTCTTCTCCCATCCAACCTGCAGTTCCCTGCTGTTCCCGTCTGCCGGGTTTGGCAAGGAAGTAGCAAGACGGCGTTAACCCATTTTGGTTAGTCGGTAACGTGAATCAAACCCCCAAGCGTGCGGTCCCTGTCACCTTTTAACTCCTTGGATTAGGTCCGAATCGTACCTGCATATCTGCTGATTTGCTCTGTTCTTCTGCCTCAACTGCTAGTCAAGGCGAGCCATATCACTGTCACATGTTCAATGCTTACAGATCGCTTGCTGCCATAATCTTTTGTCCAAAAAAGAAGAACCTATCTGAAGTTGAAGCGTAGAGCTTCCCTACTGAAAATCAAAGCAAAAACTAACAAAAAAACATCATACATACCTGGTCAATTTGCAGTTTGTTGACACTAAAAATCAGACAGGGTAAATAAGCATTCGGGTCCTTCATAGTTCACTAGTTCAGAGTAGATTAAGGATCTCACTGATAGGATTTGCCTGGGACACTTTTAGCTGGACTTGCTCTAACGAACACAGTACGTTTTTCTTCTCCGGGTGCGGCGATGAGACAGGAGATGGATTAGTTAACAGTTTCTGGAAAAGCAGGCGATTAGTTAATGGTCACCAGCGAGAAAATAGTACGCAAGCTGCTGAATGACCCTAACTAATCACATCGCACCGTACCTGCGTCGCCTCCTGGCCACCTAATCGCTGAAACTTGAGGAATCGCTGGGTTGGAGTGGGGAAAAGAGGGCCATCCCATTTGACCTCCTCGCTTTGTCAAACGGCCTGTGCTACTAGCTCCTGCAGGCTGCAGCGTGGCTCGGGCGTTGAGAGTTTCTCCGCCTCAAACTCAAAGTGACACATCTACTTACTTTGCTGGTCTGTACTACTAGTGTCAAGTGCTCAAGTTGCTGTGCGCTTTCCACCTGAACTGGTGTCCGATCTTGAATTCAAGCCCAGTCCAATCGGCTTTGTGATGCACCTAACATGTTTTTGATTCTTTTACTGCAAATGTGTTTCCATCCATGTTTCTGAATGCTATATGAGTCGGGTGAAATTGGCACTGATAACCACTAGTCGACTTTAGAGCATTTCTAGCCGATCTTCTAGTGTCAAAAACGTTCTTATTTTATGGGACGGAGGAAGTACTTAGCCCCTCAATAGGCTCTTATATCTTAACTCCTTATATTTGAGGAGTAAAATAAAAAAAAAGACTCATAGCCGAACTCCTAAAACTTAACTCCCTGAAAAACATTTCTTCTCAATTCTTCTATGTCTTTGTTTACGTGCTACTTTCAACTACGTATTTACACACATATTAAATTCAATCCTAATAATGAAAGTTCACACAATTCGTAAATACTACAAATTTAAAGTTTACAAATCAAATTATTCAAACTCAAACACACTGGAAGGGTCCAATGAAGTAAAGAGCATGGTAGAAGCACACCAATCAAGTTTCAACAAGATCACCTTGGACCCGAGTATGGATTTCTTGGTTCTCGATGCTTCGATGATCTGCGAGGAATCTTTGTATCATGTTTGCATCGTGTTCCGGCTCAATAGGATCCTCATTGACGATGTACCGAAAGTCCTCTGCCATGCCTCTCTCACCTTCAGCGATCATATTATACAAAATGAGGCAACATGTCATTATTAGCCATAAGACTTGTAGGCTCTAATACCCGACATGGCCAAAATAAATGGCAAAGCGCTTCTGAAGCACATCGAAAGCTCTCTCAACATCCTTCCTTGTTCATTATTGACGCATTGCAAAGGGGGATCTCTTGTTGCCTTGAGGACACATGATTGTCTTCACAAATGTGGCCCATGGAGGATAGATGACATATGCGAGGTAGTAACCCACCGTGTATTGAAGACCATTGACAACGTAGTTGCAAGGATTGCTACAAGCCTTTCGAAGAGTGGTGATCTCAACAACACATTCAGGTCAGTGCGGAAGCGAGGCAATCCAAAGTATGAACGCCAAATCCACTGACCCTCTGATGCAACAACCTCAGGAATGATTGTTGGATCTTTGAAGTGTCCTATGTACCGATCTTTTCATCGCTGGACAATTTTTCCATGTCCAGTACATGCAATCAATCGATACAAGCATCCCATGCCATCCTCGTTTTTCACTCAAACCCAAGAGTCTCTCGGTGTCTTCGTCTTTGGTTTCCCTCAAGTACTCTGCCCCATAGATCTCAATAATGTACGGCTTGTGTGTATCTCTGAGCGGCCTCTAGGATTGTATCATCCCCAATGTGGACATAGTCATCAATGGCGTCGGACGAACAACCATAAGCAAGCACTCGAACAACCACACCACACTTTTATCAATGGGCTCGCCCTTTATCTACCCTGATGCATCCTTCCTCACTTTAAACTATTCATCATGCTTATCCACAACTGTTTCAATGGTGAGGAAGAGATCTCAGTGCAATCCGAGATCGCCTACAAAAATACTTCTCCAGATAGGTTGCATTGGGGTTGAAGCAATCCTTCATAAGCTTCTCGTGGCGTTCTGTTCTATCTCTATTGATGTACAAGCGGTTGAAATGTGACCCTAGTGTTGACCGCCGAAAGTCCTCATTGACGATCACGGCATTGAACATTTCAAAATCATCATCGTCTTCTTCATCCTCATCTGACAAAAAGTCATCAAAGAACATCTCCCTCAACCTCTTCATCTACAATATGCAATATTCTAGATTGAATTTGTTTAAAAATAATAATAAAAATAGCTAAAAACGCACCTAAGTAATTCAGCAAACACTATGTGGGCAGAGGAGGTGAGATCCTCGGCCGACAGCGTTGAGCCAATACTGAAGCTAGGGGTGAACGACGAGTGTGTGAGACGACCGACAATAAACAACAGGGCAGTAGACGACCGCCAGTACACGGCGAGCCTCAAACTAAACTCCCCGTTCGGTAACAAAGCTCATTGGTCTTGCCGCGGTAGCTCGTCATCTCTGTCGTCCGCCGGCTTCATTTGGAACAAACGAAGCTCCTCCGATGGTTTTTTCTGCAACATGATCGAGGTTGCAGCAACAGAGATATGTATCAATTTCGATGACGATGGCAGACGAGGACCCGCGAAGTGGGGCAAGAAGGACGACAGATGCTACTGGGTGTTGGCGGGCCAGCGGCTGAGGCTACGGGTGGACGCCGGAGGCAACACCGGTGTCGATGATATGCGAGCGGATGAAAGGGCCGAAACTATCCCGAGAATTGACGTCGGTCAAGTATATTTGAGGGACAGCCGAGCCGGCGCTTAAAACTTTTAAGGAGTTAAAACCAAGATAAGGGTTGGACCAGGTCTGATTTAACTCATCGAAACGATAAAAGAGTTAAATCCTTTTAAAGGACCGGCTGCTTTTCAACGTTTGCTCGATGATCTATCTATCTACCTTGTCGATTGACCGATTTAATGCGGTCAGAAAAGCACCAGCCGATCTACCATTCCGCACAGGCACATCACAGGGAGCAGGAAGAATTCCATGAGCAAAGTGAAACGCAACGCATGGCGCCAGTGGGTGCAACAACTCCCCGTCACCATTTTTGAGCCATGGGCAGACCGTCCTTAAAGGGAAAGAATTAAGAGAGCAGGAGCAATCGAATCGCACGGAACCGAAACCTAATCTTCCAAACCTCAAACAACCGCACTGACCTTCCCCCCCGCGCGCGCTTCGGCTTATTTAGCCGATCGACGGGACGACCCCTATATATACTCAGTCTCGCACCTGGTTTTGTCATCAAGGCAACAACAACATCTTCACCTGGCAGAATTAAGTGAGCAGCCAGTTAGCCAGCCTATTGGAAGGAGCTGGCAGGAGCAATGGAGGCGACCACGGCGACGAGACGCCTCATGGGGCTCTGCTGCTGCCTCTCTGGTTTTCTTCTGCTCTCCTTCCTGCTCCCCGGCGCACTGGCGGAGGAGCGGTTCTACGAGTTCGTTGTACGTAACGTGTCCCTCTTCTGGTACATATATTCTTAGTTGGTAGAAATGGAGGCTTAACGAATCTGCTGGTACGTTGTTGGCAATGGATGGCATGCAGGTCCAGGAGACGGTGGTGAAGCGGCTGTGCCAGAGCAACAGGATCATCACGGTGAACGGGCAGTTCCCGGGGCCGACCATCGAGGTGCACAACGGCGACACGCTGGCGATCAGGGCCGTGAACATGGCGCAGTACAACGTGACCCTCCACTGGCACGGCCTCCGGCAGCTGCGCAACGGATGGGCGGACGGGCCGGAGTTCGTGACGCAGTGCCCCATCCGGCCGGGCTCCAGCTACACGTACCGCTACACCATCCAGGAGCAGGAGGGCACCCTGTGGTGGCACGCGCACAGCTCCTGGCTCCGCGCCACCGTGCACGGCGCGCTCATCATCCTCCCCAAGCGCGGCATGCCCTACCCCTTCCCCAAGCCCCACAAGGAGTTCCCCGTCGTTCTGGGTACGTCCATTCATACTGTCTGTCTAAGTCTAATGCTGTTGCTGCAGTTGGTTTGTTTGGTTTCTGATGATTGGATCTTCGGTCGATGTGCAGCGGAGTGGTGGAGGAGGGACCCGATCGCGGTGCTCAGGCAGTCCATGGTCACCGGTGCGCCGCCCAACGTCTCTGACACCATCCTCATCAACGGCCAGCCCGGGGATTTCCTTCCGTGCTCCAGCCAAGGTGAGGGTCGTTTCGGTTGTGTTGTGTTGTGTCCCCTAATCCCCTTGCAGTACAAATTTCCAGATATGGTTAAACCGACCAAAGGAACTTAGTTTTTGTTTGAAAAAAAAAAAAACATCTCAGCACGTGAAAGTGGTTTGGAAAAAACTCATAGCTTGACATAGGTCTTCTTTTTTACAAAGAAGCCCGGCATAGGTCTTGTCTAACACTACGACCTAGTACAAGGCTACAATATAGAAATGGGGAAATTAGCGCTGTGCATTTACTAATCATTTGCCCGCTGTGCATGTACGTCACCACACAGAGACAAGCATCATTCCGGTGGTCGCTGGCGAGACGAACCTGCTGCGCATCATCAACGCGGCCATGAACTCGGAGCTCTTCGTCTCCCTCGCCGGCCACAAGATGACGGTGGTCGCCGCCGACGCCGTGTACACCAAGCCCTTCGAGACCACCGTCGTGCTCCTTGGCCCCGGGCAGACCACCGACGTCCTCGTCACCGCCCACGCCGCCCCTGGCCGCTACTACCTCGGCGCCCGCGTCTACGCCTCTGCGCAGAACGTCCCCTTCGACAACACCACCGCCACCGCCATCTTCCAGTACAAGGACGCGGCCGGCTGCCCGCCCACGGGGGCAGGCGTTGGAGGCAACGCCGGCCTAGGCCGTCCCCGATCCTCCGGCAATCCCGGCCGCGCAGGGCCGGCGCCGATGTTCCCAATGCTGCCAGCGAACAACGACACGAACACGGCGACCGGGTTCTCGAACCTCATCCGGAGCCCGAGGCCGGTGAAGGTGCCTG
This sequence comes from Secale cereale, assembly GCA_902687465.1. NCBI lineage: Eukaryota > Viridiplantae > Streptophyta > Magnoliopsida > Poales > Poaceae > Secale > Secale cereale. The sequence continues at coordinate 272,771,214 of LR738715.1, forward strand.
GACCGGTGACACAGGAGGTGTTCACCACCATTGGCTTCGGCCTGTTCAACTGCCAGCCGGGTCCCTTCTGCCAGGGCCCCAACAACACCCGGTTCGGCGCGAGCATGAACAACGTGTCGTTCCAGCTCCCCAACACCGTCTCCCTGCTGCAGGCGCACTACCACCGCATCCCCGGCGTCTTCACGGAGGACTTCCCGGCTCGCCCGCCGGTGGTCTTCGACTACACCTCGCAGAACGTGCCCCGCGCGCTGTGGCAGCCCGTGAAGGGCACGCGGCTGTACCGCGTCAAGTACGGCGCCGTGGTGCAGATGGTGTTCCAGGACACGGGCATCTTCGCGGCCGAGGAGCACCCCATGCACATCCATGGCTACCACTTCTACGTGCTCGCCACCGGGTTCGGCAACTACAACCCCAGGCGAGACGAGGCCAAGTTCAACATGGTCGACCCGCCCAGCCGGAACACCATCGGCGTGCCTGTCGGCGGCTGGGCCGTGGTGCGCTTCCTGGCCGACAACCCCGGCGTCTGGCTGGTGCACTGCCACATCGACGCGCATCTCACCGGCGGGCTCGCCATGGCGTTGGTGGTGGAGGACGGCAAGACCGAGCTCCAGACCACGATGCCGCCGCCGCTCGACCTGCCGCTCTGTGGCCTCTAGAGCTTTCCTGGTGACTTCTGTACATGGCGGGGAACGTGAGTCTGTCTGCGTCTTAAGTGTTGTGATGCTATCTGTTTGCCATTCCAATTTGGTATTGTAATTTGGGTTTTCGATTTGAAATTGTAAAGAAAAGGCAAGGTTTTCGTTACGGGCCTTCTTTTTATTTATGGATATAAGGGTTTACACAGTGGGTCTCGTTAACTAGTTACGGGCCTCCATTTTACTTATTTGGATACTAGCAAAATTGGCTGTGCGTTGCAATGGGTTTCAACTATGTCGCCATGTCACTATCGTGACAAACATCAGGCACTCCCAATGCATCTTTTTATCACGCTATGCGAAATAGTACTTCCTTCGATTACATTTATTTTGAATCAAAGAGAGTAATAAATGTTTTCCCAATGGATTGTACCTTAAGTTTTGTGTTAAGAGAGTTCACATTTAATTGCTTTGGGGATCCTACATGCATTTTAACATTATGGTCTATTTTTGGCATGAAGTAACATGATACGTTTCATACACATGATCTGACCTCGAAACTGGAGCAGCAACATGGCGGGCCTGTCTCCAGCCAGATCCGATCCGATTGGTGTGGCTTGGTCCATCTGCGGCGTCGGTGGTCGACGGCGGTCTCGTGCACACTATATTGGATGGAGGGTCCTCGAGCGGATCCAGGTGAAAACTCTACTCTTGGCACGTTGCCAAGGTCGGCGATGATGCCGTTTTTCTGTGTCGTCCCCTTCTTTAAGGCATTGTCATGGAGAAGCTCTAGACCCCTATCCGCTATATTCGGGGGAAACTCTAGACCAGTCGATCGGATGACGGTGACGCTCATGTGTCATGCCCCTCTTGAGGGCGTCATTCTTGGAGGTGCACATAGGCTCGAGGGACCATTGAACGACATCTGCGGTGGAGCGACGTTCCTTGTGACACATCGACGTCGTGGAGTCTCGGCGGCGAGGCGCAATAAAGTCTTGGCAACGGATGCATGATGATGAACGCACGCAGGGAGGAGGCGCTTTCTGGCACCGTGGGGATGTCGATGACAGGCTTGTCAAGGTCGATGCATCAATACCTGCTCTGAAGATGGATTGATGGAAGACGGTGGCGACGATCTATAAGTGCGTCGGACCGGTTGGTGCCTAGACCTGGCATATGGCTTGGTCGGGGCCTCCGCCTTTAGATGTTGGGCTAGGTGACAAGTTTGGATATACGGCTCACACTTTGTGTACCTCTTCATCAATGCATTGGAGTTGCGACAAATGTTGTCAAGATGGTGACTTCATAATTATTGATGTATTACTTTGTGAGGTCTTTGTGAATAATTAATAATGTGGCTGCATGCATCTCCCAGATGCAGAGGCCGCATGTCATCCTCCTTTTCTAAAAAGAAAAATACATATAATTGAACGGAAAAAATAGTGTTCATACATAACTTATTCTGTTCAAACGTATCGCGTATATAACAATAAGAAATTTCTTCTTTGACTAAAAATAACATCATGGGTCGTGTGTTCTGCCTTGATCCTATTAGAGTTCATCTATGCACTATCACGTACTACATTTTAGTATAATCTCCGTAGAACGTAGGCATGCCTGTGTGTTTGAGATAATGAAAGGACCATGGTCTCATCTAGGTTGCATGATAGCAACAACCAAAACTCAGCATATCATCTACGCATAGACCTGCCTCTGATACCACTGTTGGGGAACATAGTATATCAAAATTTACCTACGATCACGCAAGATCTATCTAGGAGAAGAGTAACGCGGTTGATGTAGTCGAACGACTTCACGATCGAACCGATCCAAGTACAGAACGTACGGCACCTTCGTGTTCAGCACACGTTCAACACGATGACGTCCCTCGAGCTCTTGATCCAGTGGAGAACGAGGGAGAGTTTTGTCAGCACGACGGCGTGGTGATGGTGATGATGAAGTTACTGGAGCAGGGCTTCGCCTAAGCACTGCAATGATATGACCGAGGTGTGTAACTATGGAGGGGGCACCGCACACGGCTAAGAGATTGTCTGTTGTCTGTCTTTCGGGTGCCCCCTGCGCATGTATATAAAGGAGGAAGGGAGAGAGGCCGACCACCTATGGCGCGCCAAGAGTAGGGAGTCCTACTAGGACTTCCAAGTCCTAGTAGGAAACCTTTTCCTATTCGGAGTAAGAGAGAAGGAAAGAGGGAAAGAGAGGGAGTAGGAAAAGGCAAGGGGGGCACTGAAGGAAATATGCCCTAGAGGCAATAATAAAGTTGTTATTTTATATTTCCTTATATCATGATAAATGTCTTTTATTCATGCTAGAATTGTATTAACCGGAAACTTAGTACATGTGTGAATACATAGACAAAAACAGAGTGTCCCTAGTATGCCTCTACTAGACTAGCTCAATGATCAAAGATGGTTATGTTTCCTAACCATAGAGATGAGTTGTCATTTGATCAATGGGATCACATCATTAGGAGAATGATGTGATGGACAAGACCCATCCGTTAGCTTAGCAACTTGATCGTTTAGTATGTTGCTATTGCTTTCTTCATGACTTATACATGTTCCTATGACTATGAGATTATGCAACTCCCATTTACCGGAGGAACACTTTGTGTGCTACCAAACGTCACAACGTAACTGGGTGATTATAAAGGTGCTCTACAGGTGTCTCCGAAGGTACTTGTTGGGTTGGCGTATTTCGAGATTAGGATTTGTCACTCCGATTGTCGGAGAGGTATCTCTGGGCCCTCTCGGTAATGCACATCATAATAAGCCTTGCAAGCAAATGACTAATGAGTTAGTCACGAGATGATGTATTACGGAACGAGTAAAGAGACTTGCCGGTAACGAGATTGAACTAGGTATGATGATACCGACGATCGAATCTCGGGCAAGTAACATACCGATGACAAAGGGAACAACGTATGTTGTTATGCGGTTCGACCGATAAAGATCTTCGTATAATATGTAGGAGCCAATATGGGCATCCAGGTTCCGCTATTGGTTATTGACCGGAGAGATGTCTCGGTCATGTCTACATAGTTCTCGAACCCGTAGGGTCCGCACGCTTAAACGTTCGTTGACGATATAGTATTTAATGAGTTATGTATGTTGGTGACCGAATGTTATTCGGAGTCCCGGATGTGATCACGGACATGACGAGGAACTCCGGAATGGTCCGGAGATAAAGATTAATATATGAGATAATAGTGTTCGACCTCCGGAAGGGTTCCGGAATTCACCGGAAGGGGTTCCGGATGTTTCCCGAAGTGTTTGGGTACGAGAACACTTTATTTGGGCCAAAAGGGAAAGCACACAAGGTTTTTGGAAGGCGCAAAAGGAAGTTTTGCGGAGTCCAGGGGCCAGACGCCAGGGTCCCTGGCGTCTGGGTCCAGACGCCGGGAACCCTGGCGTCTGGCCCTGGAGTCCGAGAAGGACTCTTGCCTTTCGGGTGAAACCGACTTTGTGAAGGCTTTTACTCCAAGTTTCGACCCCAAGGCTCAACATATAAATAGAGGGGTAGGGCTAGCACCCAAGACAGATCAAGATACACCAAGCCGTGTGCCGGCTACCCCGACCCTCTAGTTTATCCTCCGTCTAGTTTCTGTAGTGCTTGGCGAAGCCCTGCAGAGATTGTTCTTCATCAACAAACGTCACCACGCCGTCGTGCTGCCGGAACTCATGTACTACTTCGCCCGTCTTGCTGGATCAAGAAGGCGAGGACGTCATCGAGCTGAACGTGTGCTGAACGCGGAGGTGCCGTACGTTCGGTACTAGATCGGGACGGATCGTGAAGGTGCACGACTACATCAACCGCGTTGATAAACGCTTCCGCTTTCGGTCTACGAGGGTACGTAGACACACTGTCCCCTCTCGTTGCTATGCATCTAGTAGATAGATCTTGCGTGATCGTAGGAAAATTTTGAAAATACTACGTTCCCCAACAGTGGTATCAGAGCCAGGTCTATGCGTAGATGATATGCACGAGTAGAACACAATGAGTTGTGGGCGATACTAGTCGTACTGCTTACCAGCATGTCATACTTTGCTTCGGCGGTATTGTGAGATGAAGCGGCCCGGACCGACATTACGCGTACGCTTACACGAGACTGGTTTCACCGTTACGAGCACTCGTTGCTTAAAGGTGACTGGCGGGTGTCTGTCTCTCTCACTTTAGCTGAATCAAGTGTGGCTACGCCCGGTCCTTGTGAAGGTTAAAACAACACATACTTGACGAAACATCGTTGTGGTTTTTGTATGCGTAGGTAAGAACGGTTCTTGCTAAGCCCGTAGCAGCCACGTAAAACTTGCAACAACAAAGTAGAGGACGTCTAACTTGTTTTTGCAGGGCATGTTGTGATGTGATATGGTCAAGACATGATGAGTTATACGGTTTTGTATGAGATGATCATGTTTTGTAATGTTATCGGCAACTGGCAGGAGCCATATGGTTGTCGCTTTGTTGTATGAAATGCAATCGCCATGTAATTGCTTTACTTTATCACTAAGCGGTAGCGATAGTCGTAGAAGCAATAGTTAGCGAGACGACAACGATGCTACGATGGAGATCAAGGTGTCGCGCCGGTGACGAAGGTGATCATGACGGTGCTTTGGAGATGGAGATCAAAAGCACAAGATGATGATGGCCATATCATGTCACATATTTTGATTGCATGTGATGTTTATCTTATTATGCTTCTTATTTTGCTTAGAACGACGGTAGCATTATAAGATGATCCCTTACTAAATTTCAAGGTATAAGTGTTCTCCCTGAGTATGCACCGTTGCGAAAGTTCGTCGTGCCGAGACACCACATGATGATCGGGTGTGATAAGCTCTACGTTCAAATACAACGGGTGTAAGCCAGTTTTGCACACGCAGAATACTCGGGTTAAACTTGACGAGCCTAGCATATGCAGATATGGCCTCGGAACACTGGAGACCGAAAGGTCGAGCGTGAATCATATAGTAGATATGATCAACATAAGATGTTCACCATTGATACTACTCCATCTCACGTGATGATCGGACATGGTTTAGTTGATTTGGATCACGTGATCATTTAGATGACCAGAGGGATGTCTATCTAAGTGGGAGTTCTTTAATTAATATGATTGAATTGAACTTTAATTTATCATGAACTTAGTCCTGGTAGTATTAGCATATCTATGTTGTAGATTAATAGCTCGCGATGTTGCTCCACGTTTATTTTTTATATGTTCCTAGAGAAAACCAAGTTGAAAGATGTTAGTAGCAATGATGCGGAATTGTTCCGTGATCTGAGGATTATCCTCGTTGCTGCACAGAAGAATTATGTCCTTGATGCACCGCTAGGTGACAGACCTATTGCAGGAGCAGATGCAGACGTTATGAACGTTTTGACAAAAGCTCGGTATGATGACTACTTGATAGTTTAAGTGCACCATGCTTTACGGCTTAGAACCGGGACTTCAAAAACGTTTTGAACACCACGGAGCATATAAGATGTTCCAAGAGTTGAAATTAGTATTTCATACTCATGCCCGTGTCGAGAGGTATAAGACCTCTGACAGTACTTTGCCTACAAGATGGAGGAGAATAGCTCAACCAGTGAGCATGTGCTCAGATTGTCTGGGTACTGCAATTGCTTGAATCAAGTGGGAGTTGATCTTCCAGATAAGATAGTAATTGACAATGTTCTCTAGTCACTATCACCAAGTTAGTAGAACTTCGTGATGAACTATAATATGCAAGGGATGACGAAAGTAATTCCTGAGCTCTTCGCGATGCTGAAATCGGCGAAGGTAGAAATCAAGAAAGAGCATCAAGTGTTGATGGTTAACAAGACCACTTGTTTCAAGTAAAGGGCAAAGGGATAGAATGGGAACTTCAAGAAGAATGACAAGCAAGTTGTCACTCCCATGAAGAAACCCAAAGCTAAACTCAAGCCTGAAACTAAGTGCTTCTACTGCAAAGGAAATGGTCACTGGAAGTGGAACTGCCCTAGATACTTGGCGGATAAGAAGGATGGCAAAGTGAACAAAGGTATATTTGATATACAGATTTTTTATGTGTATTTTACTAGTGTTCATAGCAATCCCTCGGTATTTGATACTGGTTCAGTTGCTAAAGAGTAGTAACTCGAAATGGGAGTTGCATAATGAACAGAAACTAGTTAAAGGATGAAGTGACGATGTGTATTGGAAGTAGTTCCAAGATTGATATGATCATCATCGCACACTCCCTATACTTTCGGGATTAGTGTTAAACCTAAATAAGTGTTATTTGGTGTTTGTGTTGAACATGAATATGATTTGATCATGTTTATTGCAATACGGTTATTCATGTAAGTTAGAGAATAATTGTTGTTCTGTTTACATGAATAAAACCTTCTATGGTCATACACCCAATGAAAATGGTTTGTTGGATCTCGATCGTGTGATACACATATTCATAATATTGAAGCCAAAAGATGCAAGGTTAATAATGATAGTGCAACTTATTTGTGGCACTGCCGTTTAGGTCATATTGGTGTAAAGCGCATGAAGAAACTCCATAGTGATGGACTTTTGGAATCACTTGATTATGAATCACTTGGTGCTTGCGAACCATGCCTCATGGGCAAGATGACTAAAACTCCGTTCTCCGGAACCGTGGAGCGAGCAATAGAGTTGTTGGAAATCATACATACTGATGTATGCAGACCAATGAGTGTTGAAGCTCGCGGTGGGTATCATTATTTTCTGACCTTCACTGATGATTTGAGCAGATATGGGTATATCTACTTAATGAAGCACAAATCTGAAACATTTGAAAAGTTCAAAGAATTTCAGAGTGAAGTGGAGAATCATCGTAACAAGAAAATAAGAGCTTCTACGATATGATCATAGAGGTAAAATATTTGAGTTAGCGAGTTTGGCCTTCAGTAAAAACAAATGTGAAATAGTTTCACTACTCACGCCACCTGGAACACCATAGTGTAATGGTGTGTCCGAACGTCATAACCGTACTTTATTAGATATGGTGCGATCGATGATGTCTCTTACTGATCTACCACTATCGCTTTTGGGGTTATGCATTAGAGACAGCTACATTCACGTTAAATAGGGCACCATCTAAATCCGTGGAGATGACACCGTATGAACTGTGGTTTGACGAGAAACCTAAGTTGTCATTTCTTTAAGTTTGGGACTGCGATGCTTATGTGAAAAAGTTTCAACATGATAAGCTCGAACCCAAATCGGAGAAGTAAATCTTCATAGGATACCCAAAAGAAACTGTTGGGTACACCTTCTATCACATATCTGAAGGCAAGGTCTTTGTTGCTATGAGTGGATCCTTTCTAGAGAAGGAGTTTCTCTCGAAAGAAGTGAGTGGGAGGAAAGTAGAACTTGATGAGGTAATTGTACCTTCTCCCCAATTGGAAGGTAGTACATCACAGAAACTAGTTCCAGTGATTCCTACACCAATTAGTGAGGAAGCTAATGATGATGATCATGAAACTTCAGATCAAGTTTCTGCTGAACTTCGTAGATCAACCAGAGTTCGTTCCGCACCAGAGTGGTACGACAACCCAGTTCTGGAAGTCATGTTACTAGACCATGATGAACCTACGAACTATGAGGAAGCAATGATGAGCCTAGATTCCGCAAAATGGCTTGAGGCCATGAAATCTGAGATGGGATCCATGTATGAGAACAAAGTGTGGACTTTGGTTGACTTGCCCGATGATCGGCAAGCCATCGAAAATAAATGGATCTTCAAGAGGAAGACTGACGCTAACGGTAATGTTACTGTTTACAAAGCTCGACTTGTTGCGAAAGGGTTTCGACAAGTTCAAAGAGTTGACTACGATGAGACTTTCTCACCTGTAGCGATGCTTAAGTCTGTCCGAATCATGTTAGCAATTGCCGCATTTTATGAAATCTGGCAAATGGATAACAAAACTGCATTCTTTAATGGATTTATTAAAGAAGAATTGTATATGATGCAACCAGAAGGTTTTGTCAATCCTAAAGGTGTTAACAAAATGTGCAAGCTCCAGCTATCCATCTATGGACTGGTGCAAGCATCTCGGAGTTGGAATATACGTTTTGATAAGTTGATCAAAGCATATAGATTTATACAGACTTGTGGTGAAGCCTGTATTTACAAGAAAGTGAGTGGGAGCACTACAACCTTTCTGATAAGTATATGTGAATGACATATTGTCGATCAGAAATAATGTAGAATTTTCTGGAAAGCATGAAGGAGTGTTTGAAAGGAGTTTTTCAAAGAAAGACCTTGGTGAAGCTGCTTACATATTGGGCATCAAGATCTATAGAGATAGATCAAGACGCTTGATAAGACTTTTGATGAGTACATACCTTGATAAGATTTTGAAGTAGTTCAAAATGGATCAGTCAAAGAAGGAGTTCTTCCCTGACTTGTAAGGTGTGAAGTTGAGTAAGACTCAAAGCCAGACCACGGCAGAAAAATATAGAGAGAATGAAAGTCATTCCCTATGCCTCAGCCATAGGTTCTATAAAGTATGCCATGCTATGTACCAAACATGTTGTGTACCTTGCCATGAGTTTGTCAACGGGGTACAATAGTGATCTAGGAGTAGATCACTGTACATCGGTCAAAATTATCCTTAGTAACTGGATGACTAAGGAAATGTTTCTCGATTATGGAGGTGATAAAGAGTTCGTCGTAAAGGGTTACGCCGATGCAAGCTTTGACACTAAATCCAGATGACTCTAAGTATCAATCTGGATGCGTATTGAAAGTGGGAGCAATTAGCTAGAGTAGCTCTATGCAGAGCATTGTAGACATAGAAATTTGCGAAATACATACGGATCTGAATGTGACAGACCCGTTGACTAAACTTCTCTCACGAAGCAAAACATGATCACACCTTAGTACTCTTTGGGTGTTAATCACATAGAGATGTGAACTAGATTATTTACTCTAGTAAACCCTTTGGGTGTTGGTCACATGGCGATGTGAACTATGGGTGTTAATCACATGACGATGTGAACTATCGGTGTTAAATCACATGGTGATGTGAACTAGATTATTGACTCTAGTGCAAGTGGGAGACTGAAGGAAATATGCCCTAGAGGCAATAATAAAGTTGTTATTTTATATTTCCTTATATCATGATAAATGTCTTTTATTCATGCTAGAATTGTATTAACCGGAAACTTAGTACATGTGTGAATACATAGACAAAAATAGAGTGTCCCTAGTATGCCTCTACTAGACTAGCTCATTGATCAAAGATGGTTATGTTTCCTAACCATAGACATGAGTTGTCATTTGATCAATGGGATCACATCATTAGGAGAATGATGTGATGGACAAGACCCATCCGTTAGCTTAGCAACTTGATCGTTTAGTATGTTGCTATTGCTTTCTTCATGACTTATACATGTTCCTATGACTATGAGATTATGCAACTCCCATTTACCGGAGGAACACTTTGTGTGCTACCAAACGTCACAACGTAACTGGGTGATTATAAAGGTGCTCTACAGGTGTCTCCGAAGGTACTTGTTGGGTTGGCGTATTTCGAGATTAGGATTTGTCACTCCGATTGTCGAAGAGGTATCTCTGGGCCCTCTCGGTAATGCACATCATAATAAGCCTTGCAAGCAAATGACTAATGAGTTAGTCATGAGATGATGTATTACGGAACGAGTAAAGAGACTTGCCGGTAACGAGATTGAACTAGGTATGATGATACCGACGATCGAATCTCGGGCAAGTAACATACCGATGACAAAGGGAACAACGTATGTTGTTATGCGGTTCGACCGATAAAGATCTTCGTAGAATATGTAGGAGCCAATATGGGCATCCAGGTTCCGCTATTGGTTATTGACCGGAGAGATGTCTCGGTCATGTCTACATAGTTCTCGAACCCGTAGGGTCCGCACGCTTAAACGTTCGTTGACGATATAGTATTTAATGAGTTATGTATGTTGGTGACCGAATGTTATTCGGAGTCCCGGATGTGATCACGGACATGACGAGGAACTCCGGAATGGTCTGGAGATAAAGATTAATATATGAGATAATAGTGTTCGACCTCCGGAAGGGTTCCGGAATTCACCGGAAGGGGTTCCGGATGTTTCCCGAAGTGTTTGGGTACGAGAACACTTTATTTGGGCCAAAAGGGAAAGCACACAAGGTTTTTGGAAGGCGCAAAAGGAAGTTTTGCGGAGTCCAGGGGCCAGACGCCAGGGTCCCTGGCGTCTGGGTCCAGACGCCGGGAACCCTGGCGTCTGGCCCTGGAGTCCGAGAAGGACTCTTGCCTTTCGGGTGAAACCGACTTTGTGAAGGCTTTTACTCCAAGTTTCGACCCCAAGGCTCAACATATAAATAGAGGGGTAGGGCTAGCACCCAAGACAGATCAAGATACACCAAGCCGTGTGCCGGCTACCCCGACCCTCTAGTTTATCCTCCGTCTAGTTTCTGTAGTGCTTGGCGAAGCCCTGCAGAGATTGTTCTTCATCAACAACCGTCACCACGCCGTCGTGCTGCCGAAACTCATCTACTACTGCGCCCGTCTTGCTGGATCAAGAAGGCGAGGACGTCATCGAGCTGAACGTGTGCTGAACGCGGAGGTGCCGTACGTTCGGTACTAGATCGGGACGGATCGTGAAGGTGCACGACTACATCAACCGCGTTGATAAACGCTTCCGCTTTCGGTCTACGAGGGTACGTAGACACACTCTCCCCTCTCGTTGCTATGCATCTAGTAGATAGATCTTGCGTGATCGTAGGAAAATTTTGAAAATACTACGTTCCCCAATAGGCACCGCCCCCTTCCCCTAGTCCAATTCGGACCCATGGGGGGGGGGCGCCACCTCCCCTTGGCCTGCCTCCTCCTCTTCCCGTATGGCCCAATAAGGCCCTTTACTTCTCCCGATGAATTTCCGTAACTCCCCGGTACTCCGAAAAATACCTGAATCACTCGGAACCTTTCCGATGTCTGAATATAGCCTTCAAATATATGAATCTTTACCTCTAGACCATTTTGAGACTCCTCGTCATGTCCAGGATATCATCCGAGACTCCAAACAAACTTCGGTCATCAAATCACATAACTCATAATACTAATCATCATCGAACGTTAAGCGTGCAGACCCTACGGGTTCGAGAACTATGTAGACATGACCGAGACACATCTCCGGTCAATAACCAATAGCAGAACCTGGATGCTCATATTGGCTCCTACATATTCTACGAAGATCTTTATCGGTCAAACCGCATAACAACATACGTTGTTCCCTTTTGAAGGAAATATGCCCTAGAGGCAATAATAAAGTTGTTATTTATATTTCTTTGTATATCATGATAAATGCCTTTTATTCATTCTAGAATTGTATTAACCGGAAACTTGATACATGTGTGAATACATAGGCAAAACAGAGTGTCCCTAGTATGCCTCTACTAGACTAGCTCGTTAATCAAAGATGGTTATGTTTCCTAACCATAGACATGTGTTGTCATTTGATCAACGGGATCACATCATTAGGAGAATGATGTGATGGACAAGACCCATCTGTTAGCTTATCACTTTGATTGTTTAGTTGTATTGCTATTGCTTCTTCATAACTTATACATGTTCCTATGACTATGAGATTATGCAACTCCCGAAGACCGGAGGAACACCTTGTGTGCTATCAAACGTCACAATGTAACTGGGTGATTATAAAGATGCTCTACAGGTGTCTCCGAAGGTGTTTGTGGTGTTGGCATAGATCGAGAATAAGATTTGTCACTCCGAGTGTCGGAGAGGTATCTCTGGGCCCTCTCGGTAATACACATCGTAATAAGCCTTGCAAGCAAACGACTAATGAGTTAGTCACAATATGATGTATTACGGAACGAGTAAAGAGACTTGCCGGTAACGAGATTGAAATAGGTATGATGATACGAACGATCGAATCTCGGTCAAGTAAACATACTGATGACAAAGGGAACAACGTATGTTGTTATGTGGTTTGACCGATAAAGATCTTCGTAGAATATGTGGGAGCCAATATGAACATCCAGGTTCCGCTATTGGTTATTGACCCGAGATGAGTCTCAGTCATGTCTACATAGTTCTCGAACCCGTAGGGTCCGCATGCTTAACGTTCGATGACGATCGGTATTATGAGTTTATATGTTTTGATGTACCGAAGGTAGTTTGGAGTCCCAGATGTGATCAAGGACATGACGGGGAGTCTCGAAATGGTCGAGACATAAAGAATGATATATTGGACGATATTATTCGGACACCGGATGAGTTCCGGGGGTCACCGGATAATTATCGGAGTGCCGGAAGGGTTATCGGAACCACCGGAGAAGTAATGGGCCTTAATGGGCTTTAGGGGAGAGAGAGGGACGCTGCCTAGGGCAGGTCGCGCACCTCCCTTGGCCTAGTCTGAATTGGACTAGGGGGAGGGGCGGCGACCCTCCTTCATTCTCTTCTCTCCCTCCCTTCCTTCTTCTCCTAGTTGGACTAGGAAAGGGGGGTTCCTACTCCTAGTAGGAGTAGGATTGCTCCTCCCTTTGGGCGCGCCCTATTGGGCCAACCGGCCTCTCCCTTGCTCCTTTATATACGTGGGCAGGGGGCACCCTAGAAGACACAAGTTCATTTCTTAGCCGTGTGCGGTGCCCCCCTCCACTGTTACACACCTCGGTCATATTACCACGGTGCTTAGACGAAGCCCTGCGTCGGTAACTTAATCAACACCGTCGTGCTGACAAAACTCTCCCTCAGCCTCAACTGGATCAAGAGTTCGAGGGACGTCACTGAGCTGAACGTGTGCAAATCGCGGAGGTGCCGTGCATTCGGTGCTTGATCGGTTGGATCGCGAAGACGTTCGACTACATCAGCCGCATTACTAAACGCTCCCGCTTTCCGTATACGAGGGTACGTGGACACACTCTCCCGCTCATTGTTATGCTTCTCCTAGATAGATTTTGCGTGATCGTAGGCTTTTTTTGAAATACTATGTTCCCGAACAGTGGCATCAGAGCCAGGTCTATGCGTAGATGATATGCATGAGTAGAACACAATGAGTTGTGGGCGATAATAGTCATACTGCTTACCAGCATGTCATACTTTGATTCGGCGGTATTGTGAGATGAAGCGGCCCGGATCAACATTACACGTACGCTTATGCGAGACTGGTTTCACCGTTATGAGCACTCGTTGCTTAAAGGTGACCGGCGGGTGTCTGTCTCTCTCACTTTAGTTGAATCGGGTGTGACTATTCCCGGTCCTTGTGAAGGTTAAAACAACGCAGTTGACGAAAAATCGTTGTGGTTTTGATGCGTAGGTAAGAACGGTTCTTCCTAAGCCTGTAGCAGCCACGTAAAACTTGCAACAACAAAGTAGAGGACGTCTAACTTGTTTTTGCAGGGCATGCCGTGATGTGATATAGTCAAGACGTGATGAGTTATACGTTATTGTATGAGATGATCATGTTTTGTAAATTATCGGCAACCGACAGGAGCCTTATGGTTGTCTCTTTATTGTGTGAATTGCGAAAGCCATGTAATTGCTTTACTTTATCACTATGAGTTAGCGATAGTAGTAGTAGCAATAGTTGGCGAGACAACCACGACGCTACAATGAAGATCATGGTGTCAAGCCGGTGACGATGTAGATCACGACGATGCTTTGGAGATGGAGATCAAAAGCACAAGATGATGATGGCCATATCATTTCACATATTTTGATTGCATGTGATGTTTATCTTATTATGCTTCTTATTTTGCTTAGTACGGCAGTAGCATTATAAGATGATCCCTTACAAAATTTCAAGGTACAAGTGTTCTCCCTGAGAATGCACCGTTGTGAAAGTTCATCGAGCCGAGACACCACGTGATGATCGGGTGTGATAAGCTCTATGTTCAAATACAACGGGTGTAAGAAAGTTTTGCACATGCAGAATACTCGGGTTAAACTTGACGAGCCTAGCATGTACAGACATGGCTTCAGAACACTGGAGACCGAAAGGTCGAGCATGAATCATATAGTAGATATGATCAACATAAGATGTTCACCATTGAAAACTACTCCATTTCACGTGATGATCGAACATGGTTTAGTTGATTTGGATCACGTGATCATTTAGATGACTAGAGGGATGTCTATCTAAGTGGGAGTTCTTTAGTAATATGATTAATTGAAATTTAATTTATCATGAACTTAGTCCTGATAGTTTTTGCATATCTATGTTGTTGTAGATCAATGGCCCGTGCTACTGTTCCCTTGAATTTTAATGTGTTCCCAGAGAAAGGTAAGTTGAAAGATGATGGTAGCAACTACACAGATTGGGTCCGTAACTTGAGGATTATCCTCATTGCTGCACATAAGAATTATGTCCTTGAAGCACCGCTAGGTGACAGGCCAGCTGCAGGAGCAACTCCAGACGTTATGAACATCTGGCAAGCTCGTTCTGATGACTACTCGATAATTCAGTGTACCATGCTTTACGGCTTAGAATCGGGACTTCAAAGACATTTTGAATGTCATGGAGCATATGAGATGTTCCAAGAGTTGAAGTTAATATTTCAAGCAAATGCCCGAGTTGAGAGATATGAAGTCTCCAACAAGCTCTATAGCTGCAAGATGGAGGAGAACAGTTCTATCAGTGAACACTTACTTAGAATGTCTGGGCACTACAATCACATGACTCAACTTGGTTGGAAAGTTGATGAAGATAGTGTTATTGATAGAGTTCTTCAATCACTGCCACCAAGCTATAAAGGCTTTGTGATGAACTATAATATGCAAGGGATGCAGAAGACTATTTCCGAGCTCTTCGCTAAGCTCAAAGCTACGGAGGTAGAAATCAAAAAGGAGCATCAAGTGTTGATGGTTAACAAGACCACCTGTTTCAAGAAAAAGGGCAAGGGAAAGAAGGGGAACTTCAAGAAGAATAGCAAGCCAGTTGCTAATCCCGCGAAGAAACCCAAGTCTGGAGCCAAGCCTCAAACTGAGTGCTTCTACTGCAAAGGGACTGGACACTGGAAGCGGAACTGCCCTAAGTATTTGGCGGATAAGAAGGATGGCAAAGTGAACAAAGGTATATTTGATATACATGTTATTGATGTGTACTTTACTAATGCTCATAGTAGCACCTAGGTATTTGATACTAGTTCGGTTGCTAATATTTGTAACTCGAAACAGGGGCTACGGATTAAATAAAGATTAGCAAAGGACGAGGTGACGATGCGCGTGGGAAATGGTTCCAAAGTTGATGTGATCGCCGTCGGCACGCTACCTCTACATCTACCCTCGGGATTAGTTTTAGACCTAAATAATTGTTATTTGGTGCCAGCGTTGAGCATGAACATCATATCTGGATCTTGTTTGTTGCGAGATAGTTATTCATTTAAATCAGAGAATAATAGTTGTTCTATTTATAAGAGTAATATCTTTTATGGTCATGCACCCTTTAAGAATGGTCTATTTTTGTTGGATCTCGATCGTAGTGATACACATATTCATAATATTGAAGCCAAAAGATGCAAAGTTGATAATGATAGTGCAACCTATTTGTGGCACTGCCGTTTAGGTCATATTGGTGTAAAGCGCATGAAGAAACTCCATGCTGATGGACTTTTGGAATCACTTGATTTTGAATCACTTGGTGCTTGCGAACTATGCCTCATGGGCAAGATGACTAAAACTCGGTTCTCCGGAACAATGGAGCGAGCAACTGACTTGTTGGAAATCATACATACTGATGTATGCGGACCAATGAGTGTTGAGGCTCGCGGCGGGTATCCTTATTTTCTGACCTTCACTGATGATTTGAGCAGATATGGGTATATCAACTTGATGAAACACAAGTCTTAAACATTTGAAAAGTTCAAAGAATTTCAGAGTGAAGTAAAGAATCATCGTAACAAGAAGATAAAGTTTCTACGATCTGATCACGGAGGAAAATATTTGAGTTATGAGTTTGGTCTTCATTTGTAACAATGTGGAATAGTTTCACAACACACGCCACCTGGAACACCACAGCGTAATGGTGTGTCCGAACATCGTAACCGTACTTTATTAGATATGGTGTGATCTATGATGTCTCTTACCGATTTACCATTATCGTTTTGGGGTTATGCTTTAGATACAGCTGCATTCACGTTAAATAGGGCACCATCTAAATCCGTTGAGACGACGCCTTATGAACTATGGTTTGGCGAGAAACCCAAGTTGTCGTTTCTTAAAGTTTGGGGCTGCGATGCTTATGTGAAAAAGCTTCAACCTGATAAGCTCGAACCCAAATCGGAGAAATGTGTCTTCATAGGATACCGAAAGGAAACTGTTGGGTACACCTTCTATCACAGATCCGAAGGCAAGATATTCGTTGCTAAGAATGGATCCTTTCTAGAGAAGGAGTTTCTCTTGAAAGAAGTGAGTGGGAGGAAAGTATAACTTGATGAGGTAATTGTACCTTCTCCCGAATTGGAAAGTACTACATCACAAAAACTAGTTCCAGTGATTCCTACACCAATCAGTGAGGAAGCTAATGATGATGATCATGAAACTTCAGATCAAGTTACTACTGAACCTCGTAGGTCAACCAAGTACGTTCCACGCCAGAGTGTGCTACCTCTTGAGCTTGCGTTGTATTCCCTCGGTTTTTTAGAACCAAGGTATCAATCCAGTAGGAGACCACGCGCGAGTCCCTCGCATCTGCACAAACAAATAAGAACTTCGCAGCCAACGCGATAAGGGGTTGTCAATCCCTTTACGGTCACTTACGAGAGTGAGATCTGATAGAGATGATAGTTTATATTTTTGGTATTTTTGGTTTAATAAAACATAAAATAAAAGCTGTAAAAGTAAAGTAGATGTAGATTGATATGTTGAGAATAGACCCGGGGGCCATAGTTTTCTCTAGTGGCTTCTCTCATGATAGCGATATTCTACGGCGGGTAAACGAATTACTGTTAAGCAATTGATAGAAAAGCGAATAATTATGAGACTATCTAAGCATGATCATTGTATATAGGCATCATGTCCGAGACAAGTAGACCGACTCCTGCCTGCATCTACTACTATTACTCCACACATCGACCGCTATCCAGCATGCATCTAGTGTATTGAGTTCATACGAACAGAGTAACGCTTTAAGCAAGATGACATGATGTAGAGGGATAAACTCAAGCAATATTATGTAAACCCCATCTTTTTATCCTCGATGGCAACAATACAATACGTGCCTTGCTGCCCCTACTGTCACTGGGAAAGGACACCGCAAGATTGAACCTAAAGCCAAGCACTTCTCCCATTGCAAGAACTATAGATCTAGTAGGCCAAACCAAACCGATAATTCGAAGAGACTTGCAAGGATATTATGAGCACACATAAAAAGTTCAGAGAAGAACCAAATATCTTTCATAGATAACCTTGGTCATAAACTCTTAATTCATCGGATCTCGACAAACACACCGCAAAAAGAGATTACATCGAATAGATCTCCTCGAAGACCGAGGAGAACTTTGTATTGAGATCCGGAGAGAGAGAAGAAGCCATCTAAATACTAGCTATGGACCCGAAGGTCTGTGGTAAACTACTCACAACTCATGGTGAGGGCGATGATGATGATGATGAAGGCCTCCGTGATGGATCCCCCTCCGGTGGAGCTCCGGAACAGGCTCCAAGATGGGATCTCCACGGGAATAGAAGCTACGGCGATGGAATTAGGGTTTTCTCTCTGCGTTTGGAGTTTCTGGGGTACGTGGACTTATATAGGAAGAAGGAGGGCACCGGGGGCCACTTGAGGCGGCCTCGAGGTAGGGGAGCTGTGGGTACCCCGACTCATAAGTCGTGATCACCGAATGCACGTGTACAGTGATCCCAGAGATCAATGCTCACTGAACACACAGAAGCTGAATAACAAGAGTCTTACATCCTTACATACCGTGTTACACAAATAGGACCATAATGGTCAAGTCTTGAGTATATCATCGCAGCGGAAAGTCTTCAAAGACAACTGGGACCCATGCCATCTGCCTTAACCCTACATGCATTCTGACTGGGAAGCGTCCTAGCTCGCATGCTCGTCACCAAGAAATCTTCATCATAACCTGTTCTCTCATGCCTGGCCAATAAAATAACCAGTGGCAAGCCAATGAGTACATTGAATGTACTCGCAAGCAACCCAAGTGTGATAACAGAATAATTATGCAAGGCTCTACTGCTAGGTTGGCAGTTTTGCGGAAAGCTAGTTTTTCATATGCAAGTATGATCAACGTATAACATGGATATGCATGTGTCTGTAACAAGTATCAGGAGGTCACAGACATCATATCGAGAAAGAGTTGTAATCAACTCATGTTCAAGCTCATTGAGACTTTCTCTCAATCACAGCAACAATATCTCTGAATCGTGTTGTTTCTCAGAAACTTATGGACATAGTCTAAGTAGCACCACCCAACTGTCCTTGACCACGGACACGGCTATTCGAATAGTTTGACACTCTGCAGAGGTTGCACACTTTACCCACAAGATCCGGGGAACTTCCGTGTCATCCACGACCCGCGGTACCTCAGGTACCCGGGGTAAGCACCCGATCACTACCTTTCCCTAGACGACACTAACATAGAGTCCACTCGATTGGTAGCAGCCCCGTGCCAAACATTTCACATCTCAAGATTTGTGGAGACTCGCTCCGTATTCATCACATATCACAAGCACGGGGTACCAACGGTGTGTCCGGTGCCCTGTAAAGACAGTCATGGCCGCCTATCCAAGCGCGACCCCGTCCCGAGAGTGACCTCATGTCACTCCCGTCACTAGTAATGCGGGCACCATGCTAGTATCGACCTAGGTAATCAATAATGCCCTTTCCCATATAAGGGTAGAGTGGTTGCGCATGTTTGGTTGGGACGGTAGTCACACATAAATCTAATCCATCTCTGTAAACAACATTTTCGTCAAGCCTCGGCACACTACTTCTTCACCAAGTAGTGCCCTAGCTCCTCATCAACTCCCAGGGGCATTAGTGGCACCCACTGGGTCATTAGCAAGTATGTCAGACCACACTTGTCTCACTAAATGCATAACCCCGACCCATTTTGCGTAGCCAACTACTATAGCATACATCTATCTACTCCCACCCACATAACCCTCATAGGAAGGTAGGGTCATGTTTGATGCAAGTTTCAATAGTAAAGTAACAGGGGTAGCAACCAAAGTGGTTTCCACCTCAACATGGTTCCGATGCATTGAATAATAAGGTGCTATGAGACATGCATAAAAAGGTTTCTTGAACATGGTCAAAGGGCTGCTTGCCTTATTCTTCAGAGTCTTCAAATCTTCTGGTCCATCTCCGAATACTCCGTTTATTATGTCAACTAACGATGGAAACAATCATAATAAGCAACACAATCAAAGCAAAAATAAAAGTGCTCTAAAAATAGGAGTTGGACTTTTCTAGGATAGCTCTGGTCATATTAGAAATGACCAAGGTGGTTTCATAGGTGTTGGATCAATAGGTAGTTTGGAACATTTCAATATGATGGAACCAAAGGGTTTATGGATTTGGAAGAAGTATACAGAAATATTTTCTTGAATGATGAGCAAAGGTACCCATCATCAAGTCATGATTTTAGAAGCATTTAGGAGTTGGTTTCACTGGATTTGGATTTGAAATGAATTTCCTAGGATTTTGCAAAGCTGATAAATATGAAGAAATGGCTCAATATTTGGTGGGGTACAGAAACTATTATTAAAAATGTTCCAAAACTAAGTTTGGACATGACAAGCATCTAGGAATTTGAATCACTGTATTTGGGTCAAAAATGAGCTCTCTGTGATTTTCTAAAGTTCATCACAGAAAATGAAATATGGGTATTTGATAAATATGTGTGAAGGAAAAGTCTCTGGAATAATGTGCATGCAGCACCAACAGATAGAGCATGATTTATGGAGTCATAGGAAATTTGAATCATCAAGTTTGGAGTTCATTTGAATATTCTAGGCATTTTTGAAGTTGGCAGAATAAAGAAAAAGAAAAGAATAAGGGTTTAACCTTATACAGTGCTCTGGGCGAGGCCCAGCTAACCAACGCCTACTGGGCTCAGCCCAGTGGCTCAGCGGCGGGATGGAGGTGGTGACGCCGAAGGCGTAGTTACGGGGGGCGCCACCACCACAGGAAGGCGCAGCCACCGAATTGCGCTTCCACTTATCGGGGAGGGGCCACCCGTCAGCTGCTCCCACCGGGCCTGTGGCGCTTACAGGCGGGGCCCGCCTGTCGGGTTCATCGTCCTCCCCCCGCCCGACGCAGAGGAGGAGGCAGGGGCGATGCCGGCGCCGTTCCCCGGCGGCTCCGGCCGTCCCCGATGGTGCCCGGCGCACCGAAGGCCCCAGCGGAGCAAGCCGCGCCCATCCCTGGCCTTCAAGCTGGCCGGGAGGAGCAGGAGCGGCGGCGGACGAGGCGTCGGCGGCGGCTTCAGGTCGAGACGGGGCGGTGCCAGAGATGCATGGGGGAAGGAAGGGTGGAGTGGGAGGTAGCTCCATGGTCCTGGGGTTCTCCTCCTGGCGGCCAACAGAGAAGGGGGAGGAGAGAACGGCCGTGGTGCCCGATGCCGAGCGGTGGCTGGCGGCGGCACTCCGGCCGTGGAGGGAGGAAGAGCGCCTGAGAGAGAGAGGGGGCGTGTCTAGGAGGTGCACGGGAGGGAGGAGAGTCCAGAAGAGGCAAGAGATGCTCGGGGGGAGGCCTTTTATAGCTGCAGCCGCGGTGCACCGTGGGCGACGCCCATGGACGTGCTCGGGCGAGCTCATGGAGAGAGGAGGAGGGCAGGGGAGGATAAGACCGACAGCCCGGCAGGTTGCGGACGTCGAGGGGACCTCGGGGGACACGAGGAGGAGGCCCGAGGTGGTCGGGGGCTCCTGGTTGGGCGAGGCTACAGTGCGCCAGAGCACTGTAGCGTGCTCCAGAGCACCCGTTTGGCTGGCATGGCCACGTCTTCGTCGCTCTGGTCATGTCCAACCCGCCCAAAGTTGTCTAGAAGGTCAGGGGGGAGTAAAGAAATGCTCTGTGGTCTTGGATACCCTGGGGAGCCACTGGGTTGAGGAGGGAGGTGACGGAGAAGGTAAAAACTGCTGTCCAGCAGTAGGAATTGGGGTTCTACCCCCTCAATCATGGAGCTGGGGTGCTGGGGAAGTTACTGGGGGTAGCCACTAACTAAATGAACATGTGGTAAGAAGTTGAGGCCATGGAGAAAAGTAAAAGTGACCAAGATGAGGGTTTTAGTAAAAAGCCAGAAGGTGTTTGATCAGTGTTTGGTCAAGCAAATGACCTCCACTTGACATGGGACTTAACAGGATCAAATGTTACATATAATTAGGCCCCTACACCAAATTTGAGCTCATTTGGGCAAAGTGGCCAATGTAACTTTGGTGAACCCTAGAAATCAGCAGAAATGGTTTCACCATGTTTGAGTCAAGCAAATCATCTCCCTTGATGCACCACTTGGTGTAGCATCATCATTTGGGGTTATGAACATGCCCACAAAGTTTGAGGCTCCAGATAAAAAGTTGACAATGTAAAGTTGTTCAAATATGAATTTAAACAGAAGTGGTTTTGGGGTGATCTGATCAAGTTGCTCTATTCCAAATCTTGTGCCATTTGGTCTAGATGCCTTATTAGGCCATTCTAGCATGTTCACCAAATTTGAGAGCATTTGGACAAGTTTGGCAATGTAGAGTTTCTCAAACTTCAAATATGGACAGAATGGTTTTGAGGGGATTAGAGGATGTTTCCTTGACCTTCAAGGCATGAGGCTTTGCAAGATCATCAAATATGTCATATATGACATGATAGAATTTCCCTGGAATTTTTGGAGAATATTTCCTTTGTAAATATTTCAAAAGCTTGAAATATCCAGAAAGGGTTTTGGAAGGATTTGCCCAATATTTTGAACATGACCATGTGCTGAAACTCTTATATATGGACAATATATGTCCTATGAGTCTCCCTGAATTTTGGCAAATATTTTTCAAATGATTAAATAATTTTTCCCTATTAAAGACCATTTCTGGCCTTAAGAAAAAGCTTTTAAATAAAATATAAAAATAACTTTTAAAATTATACTTTTGTGGTTTCTGGGAGTCCTATACCTAATAGGATTCAAATATACTTTTGGAAAGATTTTTCACACCCTAAATAAGGTACTTGCAGTGCAAACCTCAATTCAGGGGTTTTTGGAAAACTAATTTTAGAAAACACCATTTGGCCAAAATATTTTTATAAGAAAATTCTATACTGGTCTATACACATGGCATGATCATTGGGAAAAGGTTTTGGGTCAAGGAGATGAAGTATAAGAGTTGGAGGATTTATTTGATTTTTAGAGCACTAACAAACAGCAAACAAAAGTCAAATCAAGCAAAGTCAAAAACACTCAAAAGTTTTTGCAAATCCACATTTTTAACATGAAAATTAGCTTAAGCAATGTGACATGAAAAATCAGGGTGTGACAGGAGCGCACCCTGGGAAGGGGGGCGCGCCCCCCACCCTCGAGGGCCACCTCTCTGTCCCCTGACTTGGTCCTCAAGCTCCGCATGTGTGATTTTCTCCAAAAATATCGCTTGCGAAGGTTTCATTCCGTTCAGACTCCGTTTGATATTCCTTTTCTGCAAAACCCTGAAATAGGCAAAAACAGCAATCTGGACTGGGCCTTTGGGTTAGTAGGTTAGTCCCAAAAATGATATAAAAGTGAATGATAAAGCCCATTAAACATCCAAGACTTCATAAATAATAGCATGGAACAATAAAAAATTATAGATACGTTGGAGACGTATCAAGCATCCCCAAGCTTAATTCCTGCTCGTCCTCGAGTAGGTAAATGATAAAGAAAGAATTTTTGATGTGGAATGCTAACCAATATAGTTTTTCAATGTAATTCTCTTAATTGTAGCATGAATGTTCAGATCCGAAAGATTCAAGATAAAAGTCTATATTGACATAAGAAATAACAATACTTCAAGCAATACTAACAAAGCAATCATGTCTTCTCAAAATACCATGGCTAAAGAAAGTTATCCCTACAAAATCATATAGTCTGGCTATGCTCCCTCTTCATCACACAAAATATTCATATCATGCACAACCCCGATTTCAGCCAAGCATTTGTTTTCATACTCTATCTTTTCAAACCTTTCAACTTTCACGCAATACATGAGCGTGAGCCATGGATATAGCACTATGGGTGGAATAGAGGTGGTTGTGGAGAAGACAAAAAGAAGGGAGATAGTCTCACATCGACTAGGCATATCAACGGGCTATGGAGATGCCCATCAATAGATATCAATGTGAGTGAGTAGGGATTGCCATGCAACGGATGCACTAGAGCTAAATATGAATGAAAGCTCAACAAAAGAAACTAGTGGGCGTGCATCCAACTTGCTTGCTCACGAAGACCTAGGGCATTTGAGGAAGCCCATCGTTGGAATATACAAGCCAAGTTCTATAATGAAAATTTCCACTAGTATATGAAAGTGACTAAACATGAGACTCTCTACAATGAAGAACATGGCGCTACTTTGAAGCACAAGTGAGGAAAAAGATAGTAGCAATTGTCCCTTTTTTCCTTTTTCTCTTTTTTTGGGCCTTTTTTTTTCTTTGGCCTTTCCTTTTTTTTTTCTTTTTTTGCGGAGGGGCTTTATAGATTTAGCCTTTCCTCCCATGGGACAATGCTCTAATAATGATGATCATCACACTTTCATTACAACTCGATACTACAACAACAAAGTATGACTCTATATGAATGCCTCCGGTGGTGTACTGGTATGTGCAATGAAACAAGAGTGACATGTATAAAAATTATGCATGGTGGCCTTGCCACAAATACGATGTCAACTACAAGATCATGCATGGCAATATGACAATATGATGCGTGTCATAATAAACAGAACGGTGGAAAGTTGCATGGCAATAGATCTCGGAATGGCTATGGAAATGCCATGATAGGTAGGTATGGTGGCTGTTTTGAGGAACAATATGGTGGCTGTTTTGAGGAAGGATATATAGTGGGTTTATGGCACCGGCGAAAGTTGCGCGGTACAAGAGAGGCTAGCAATGGTGCAAGGGTGAGAGTGCGTATAATCCATGGACTCAACATTAGTCATAAGAACTCATATACTTATTGCAAAAATCTACGAGTCATCAAAACAAAGCAATCAACGCATGCTCCTAGGGGGGAGGTTGGTAGGAGTTAACCATCGCGCGCCCCCGACCTCCACACAAAGGTTGGCACTCTACAAATACCTCATGCTCTAACTTCGTCACATAGCGGTTCACCATACGCGCATGATACGGGAATCACTAACCTTAACATAAGTATTTCTCAATTTCATAATAACTCCACTAGCATGACTCTAATATCACTATCCTCATGTCTCAAAACAATTATCAAGCATCCAACATCTCATTCTATTCAATGCACTTTTTGTGAATTTTTTTACTACATTGACATTGGATGTTTATCATGTGAAGACTAGTTTCTTTAGCCTAAACACATTACCATGATGTTTTAATAAACTATCAAATAGATATAAGTGAAGCATGAGAGTTCAACAATTTCTACAAAATATTACCACCACCATGCTCTTAAAGATATAAGTGAAGCGCTAGAGCAAAAACTATTCAACTCAAAAGATATAAGTGAAGCACATAGAGTGTTCTAACAATTTATAGGCCATATTTAAATCTCTCAAATAAATGTGTCCAGCAAGGATGATTGTGGAAAACTAACAAGCAAAGACTCAAATTTTACAAGACGCTCCATGCAAAACACATATCATGTTGCGAATAAAAATATAGCTCCAAGTATAGTTACCGATGGATGAAGACGAAAGAGGGGATGCCTTCCCGGGGCATCCCCAAGCTTAGGCTTTTGATTATCTTGAATTTACTTGGGGTTCCATGTGCATCCCCAAGCTTAGGCCTTTTCTACACCTTGTTCCATAGTCCATCAAAGCAATACTCAAAACTTGAAAACTTCACAACACAAAACTTAGACAAAAATTCTCGTGAGCTCCGTTAGTATGAGAAAGCAAACCACTACTCAAAGGTACAACAATGAATTCATTCTTTGTTTATATTGGTGTTAAACATACTGTACTCCAACTTCTCTATGGTTCATATCCTCCAATATTACTCATAGATGCATCGGAATAAGCAAACAACACACGAAAAACAGAATCTGCCAAAGACAGAACAGTCTGTAGTAATCTGCAGGGTTCGCCTACTTCTGGAACTCCAAAAAAATTCAAACTAAATTGGTAAATTTGCGCAATTTGTCTACCAATCAGCAGCAAAAAGAATCAACTAAAAAGAACGCTCCAGTAAAATCTCACGACTACTTTAGCTAGCGCTAATGATTCTGTTTTTCACAGCAAGATCATATAAACTTCACACAAGTCTTCCCAAAAGTTCTACTTGGCACAAACACTAAACAAAACATGAAACCACATCTAATCAGAGGCTATACGCAATATTTATTCCCTAACATCAACAAAAAAAAACATAAAATTGGGTTGCCTCCCAACAAGCGCTATCGTTTTACGCCCCTAGCTAGGCACGATACAAGATAGATCTAGGGATTGCCATCCTTAGAAGGCAATTCTTTATTTAAGTACTTGCGATTCTTGGGCACTTCTTTGTCCCTATGAATAATCAAACTCTTGGGCAAGAAATCAAGAAATTCTAAAGTGTTAAAAGGGTCTCTTGCAAAAGTAAGAAAATTAGGGTGAACACTTATGGATTTGAGATCCGCAAGTCTAGAAGTTTCACCCTTGTCTTTAGGGACATACATGAACTTAGATAATTTAGTGGAGGTATTTGGAGTAGTTTTTGTAGCGGAAAGAGCGGAACCCACATTAGTGATAACATCCTCAAGCTTATTGATTCTAGTAGAATCCTGATCTAGCTTTTCTTTAACTATGGGCTCTTTTTCCTTAAGATTTTTCAGAACAACTCCTACCTTGGATCCATATTGGGTGATTTCATTATGAATTTTTCTATCCAAGTTCTCTACCAGTTCTACCGTAGCAACTTTGTTTTCAATGATTTCTAACCTTTGCATGACATCCTCCAAAGTTAAAACGGTCCCATTAACCATAAGAGGTGGTGAGCCAAATAATTCAGTCATAGCTTTATAAGAATCAACGGTGTGGCTACCCAAGAAATTCCCCCCGGTAATGGTATCTATGATAAATCTATTCCACGAAGTTATGCCAACATAAAAATTGTGAAGAAGCACGGAAGTGGAAAGCTTCCTATTAGATCTATTTTGAGCATTGCAAATTCTATACCAGGCATCTTTTAAGTTTTCTTCCTCCCTTTGTTTAAAGTTGAGGACCTCACTCTCGGGAGTGATGATAATGATAGGTGTGCTATACATGATGACAAGCAAGCAATCCAACACACACAAGCGAACAAGAAGCAAGCGAACGATAAACACACAACAGAATAAGGGCAAATAAAACGACAAGGGTGAAGTGGGGGAGAGGAAAACGAGAGGCAAATAAATGTAATGCGAAGGATAAGGGTTTGTGATAGGTACTTGGTATATGACTTTTGCGTAAGCCTTCCCGACAACGGCGCCAGAAATTCTTCTTGCTACCTCTTGAGCTTGCGTTGTATTCCCTCGAAGAGGAAAGAGAGATGCAGCACAGTAGCGTAAGTATTTCCCTCAGTTTTTGAGAACCAAGGTATCAATCCAGTAGGAGGCCACGCGCGAGTCCCTCGCACTTGCACAAAAAAAAAAGAACTTCGCAGCCAACGCGTAAGGTTTGTCAATCCCTTTACGGTCACTTACGAGAGTGAGAGATGATAGTTTATATTTTTGGTATTTTTGGTTTAATAAAACAGCAAATAAAAGTGGTAAAAGTAAATTAGAAGTAGATTGATATGTTGAGAATAGACCCGGGGGCCATAGTTTTCTCTAGTGGCTTCTCTCATGATAGCGATATTCTACGGCGGGTAAACGAATTATTGTTAAGCAATTGATAGAAAAGCGAATAATTATGAGACTATCTAGGCATGATCATTGTATATAGGCATCATGTCCGGGACAAGTAGACCGACTCCTGCCTGCATCTACTACTATTACTCCACACATCGACCGCTATCCAGCATGCATCTAGTGTATTGAGTTCATACGAACAGAGTAACGCCTTAAGCAAGATGACATGATGTAGAGGGATAAACTCAAGCAATATGATGTAAATCCCATCTTTTTATCCTCGATGGCAACAATACAATACGTGCCTTGCTGCCCCTACTGTCACTGGGAAAGGACACCGCAAGATTGAACCCAAAGCCAAGCACTTCTCCCATTGCAAGAACTATAGATCTAGTAGGCCAAACCAAACCGATAATCCGAAGAGACTTGCAAGGATATTATGAGCACACATATAAAGTTCAGAGAAGAACCAAATATCTTTCATAGATAACCTTGATCATAAACTCACAATTCATCGGATCTCGACAAACACACCGCAAAAAGAGATTACATCGAATAGATCTCCTCGAAGACCGAGGAGAACTTTGTATTGAGATCCGAAGAGAGAGAAGAAGCCATCTAGATACTAGCTATGGACCCGAAGGTCTGTGGTAAACTACTCACAACTCATGGTGAGGGCGATGATGATGATGATGAAGGCCTCCGTGATGGATCCCCCTCCGGTGGAGCTCCGAAACAGGCTCCAAGATGGGATCTCCACGGGAACACAAGCTACGGCGGTGGAATTAGGGTTTTCTCTTTGCGTTTGGAGTTTCTGGGGTACGTGGACTTATATAGGAAGAAGGAGGGCACCGGGGGCCACTTAAGGGGGCCTCGAGGTAGGGGGCGCGCCCCCCACCCTCGAGGGCCACCTCTCTGTCCCCTGACTTGGTCCTCAAGCTCCGCGTGCGTGATTTTCTCCAAAAATATCTCTCGCGAAGGTTTCATTCCGTTTGGACTCTGTTTGATATTCCTTTTATGCAAAACCCTGAAATAGGCAAAAAACATCGATCTGGACTGGGCCTTTGGGTTAGTAGGTTAGTCCAAAAAATGATATAAAAGTGAATGATAAATCCCATTAAACATCCAAGACTTCATAAATAATAGCATGGAACAATAAAACATTATAGATACGTTGGAGACGTATCAGAGTGGTACGGGAACCTGGTTCTGGAAGTCATGTTGCCAAACCATGATGAACCTACGAACTATGAGGAAGCGATGATGAGCCCAGATTCCGCAAAATGGCTTGAGGCCATGAAATCTGAGATGGGATCCATGTATGAGAACAAAGTGTGGACTTTGGTTGACTTTCCCAATGATCGACAAGCCATTGAAAATAAATGGATCTTTAAGAGGAAGACTGACGCCGATGGTAATGTTACTGTCTACAAAGCTCGACTTGTTGCGAAAGGTTTTCCACAAGTTCTAGGAGTTTACTACGATGAGACTTTCTGACCCGTAGCGATGCTTAAGTCTGTCTGAATCATGTTAGAAATTGCCGCATTTTATGATTATGAAATCTGGCAAATGGATGTCAAAACTGCATTCCTTAATGGATATCTCAAAGAAGATATGTATATGATGCAACCATAAGGTTTTGTCGATCCTAAAGGTGCTAACAAAGTGTGCAAGCTCCATCGATCCATCTATGGACTGGTGCAAGCATCTTGGAGTTGGAATATACGCTTTGATGAGGTGATCAAAGCATATGGTTTTATACAAACTTTTAGAGAAGTCTGTATTTACAAGAAAGTGAGTGGAGCTCTGTAGCATTTCCGATATTATATGTGGATGACATATTGTTGATTGGAAATGATGTAGAATTTCTGGATGGCATAAAAGGATACTTGAATAAGAATTTTTCAATGAAAGACCTCGGTGAAGCTGCTTATATATTAGGCATCAAGATCTATAAAGATAGATCAAGACGCTTAATTTGACTTTCACAAAGCACATACCTTGATAAAGTTTTCAAGAAGTTCAAAATGGACCAGTCAAAGAAAGGGTTCTTGCTTCTGTTACAAGGTGTGAAGTTGAGTAAGACTCAATGCCCGACCACTGCAGAAGATAGAGAGAAAATGAAAGTCAATCCCTATGCTTCAGCCATAGGATCTATCATGTATGCAATGTTGTGTACCAGACTTGATGTGTGCTTTGCTATAAGTTTAGCATGGAGGTACCAAAATAATCCAGGAGTGGATCACTGGACAGCGGTCAAAAACATCCTGAAGTACATAAAAAGGACAAAGGATATGTTTCTCGTTTATGGAGGTGACAAAGAGCTTGTCGTAAATGGTTACGTTGATTCAAGCTTTGACACTGATTCGGATGACTCTAAGTCACAAACCGGATTTGTATTTTTGTTGAACGGTGGAGCTGTCAGTTGGTGCAGTTCCAAGCAGAGCATCGTGGCGGGTTCTCCGTGTGAAGTAGAGTACATAGCTGCTTCAGAAGCAACAAATGAAGGAGTTCATATCCGATCTAGGTGTAATACCTAGTGCATCAGGTCCAATGAAAATCTTTTGTGACAATACTGGAGCAATAGCCTTGGCGAAGGAATCCAGGTTTCACAAGAGAACCAAGCACATCAAGAGATGCTTCAACTCCATCCGCGATCAAGTCAAGGAGGGAGACATAGAAATTTGCAAGATAGATATGGATCTGAATGTTGCAGACCCATTGACTTAGTCTCTTCCACGAGCAAAACATGATCAGCACCAAGACTCCATGGGTGTTAGAATCATTACTCTGTAATGTAGATTATTGACTCTAGTGCATGTGGGAGACTGAAGGAAATATGGCCTAGAGGCAATAATAAAATTGCTATTTATATTTCCATGTATATCATGATAAATGTCTTTTATTCATGCTAGAATTGTATTAACCGGAAACTTGATACATGTGTGAATACATAGACAAAACAGAGTGTTCCTAGTATGCATTTACTAGACTAGCTCGTTAAACAAAGATGATTATGTTTCCTAACCATAGACATGTGTTGTCATTTGATTAACGGGATCACATCATTAGGAGAATGATGTGATGGACAAGACCCATTCGTTAGCTTAGCACTTTGATCGTTTAGTTTTATTGCTATTGCTTTCTTCATAACTTTTACATGTTCCTATGACTATGAGATTATGCAACTCCCGAATACCGGAGGAACACCTTGTGTGTTGTCAAACGTCACAATGTAATTGGGTGATTATAAAGATGCTCTACATGTGTCTCTGAAGGTGTTTGTGGTGTTGGCATAGATTGAGAATAGGATTTTTCACTCCGAGTGTCGGAGAGGTATCTCTGGGCCCTCTCGGTAATACACATCGTAATAAGCCTTGCAAGCAAACGACTAATGAGTTAGTCATGACATGATGAATTACGGAACGAGTAAAGAGACTTGCCGGTAACGAGATTGAACTAGGTATGATGATACCGATGATCGAATCTCGGGCAAGTAAACATACCGATGACAAAGGGAACAACATATGTTGTTATGCGGTTTGACCAATAAACATCTTCATAGAATATGTGGGAGCCAATATGAACATCTAGGTTCCGCTATTCGTTATTGACCAGAGATGAGTCTCAGTCATGTCTACATAGTTCTCGAACCCGTAGGGTCCGCACGCTTAACGTTCGATGACGATCGGTATTATGAGTTTATGTGTTTTGATGTACCGAAGGTAGTTCGGAGTCCCGGATGTGATCACGGACATGACGAGGAGTCTCGAAATGGTCGAGACATAAAGAATGATATATTGAACGATATTATTAGGACACCTGATGAGTTTCGGGGGTCATCGAATAATTATCGAAGTGCAGGAAGGGTTATCGGAACCACTAGAGAAGTAATGGGCCTTAAGGGGGTTTTAGGGGAGAGAGTGGGAGGCTTCCTAGGGCAGGCCGCGTGCCCCCCATGGCCTAGTCCGAATTGGACTAGGGGGAGGGGTGGCGCCACCTCCTTCCTTCTCTTCTCTCCCTCCCTTCCTTCTTCTCCTAGTTGGACTAGGAAAGGGGGGTTCCCACTCCTAGTAGGAGTAGGATTGCTCCCCCCTTTGGACACACCGTATAGGGCCGGCCAGCCTCTCCCTTGCTCCTTTATATACGGGGGCAGGGGGCACCCTAGAAGACACAAGTTGATTTCTTAGCCGTGTGCGGTGCCCCCCTCCACTGTTACACACCTCGGTCATATTGTCGCGGTGCTTAGGCGAAGCCCTGCATCGGTAACTTAATCAACACCGTCACCACGCCATCGTGCTAACGAAACTCTCCCTCAGCCTCAACTGGATCAAGAGTTCGAGGGACATCACTGAGCCGGACGTGTGTAGATCGTGGAGGTGCCGTGCGTTCGGTGCTTGATCAGTTGGATCACGAAGATGTTCGACTACATCAACCGCGTTACTAAACGCTTCCGCTTTCAGTTTACGAGGGTACATGGACACACTCTCCCGCTCGTTGCTATGCTTATCCTAGATAGATCTTGGGTGATCGTAGGATATTTTTTGAAATACTACGCTCCCCAAGACCTTTGTCATCGGTATGTTACTTGCCCGAGATTCGATCATCGGTATCATCATACCTAGTTCAATCTCGTTACCGGCAAGTCTCTTTACTCGTTCTGTAATACACCATCTCGTGACTAACTCATTAGTCATTTGCTTGCAAGGCTTATTATGATGAGTATTACCGAGAGGGCCCAGAGATACCTCTCCGACATTTGGAGTGACAAATCCTATTTTCGATCTATGCCAACACCACAAACACCTTCGGAAACACCTGTAGAGCATCTTTATAATCACCCAGTTACGTTGTGACGTTTGATAGCACACAAGGTGTTCCTCCGGTATTCGGGAGTTGCATAATCTCATAGTCAGAGGAACATGTGTAAGCCATGAGGAAAGCAATAGCAATAAAACTAAATGATCATAGTGCTAAGCTAACGGATAGGTCTTGTCCATCACATCATTCTCCTAATGATGTGATCCCGTTGATTCCCACTTCTCGAGTTTGCGTTGTATTCCCTCGAAGAGGAAAGGGTGATGCAACACAGTAGCGTAAGTATTTCCCTCAGTTTTTGAGAACCAAAGTATCAATCCAGTAGGAGACCACGCGCAAGTTCCTCACATCTGCACAAACAAATAAGAACCTCGCAGCCAACGCGATAAAAGCGGTTGTCAATCCCTTCTCGGTCACTTATGAGAGTGAGATCTGATAGATATGATAAAATCTCGTGAGCCCCGTTAGTATAAGAAAACAAACAACCACTCAAAGGTACTGTAATGAACTCATTATTTGTTTATATTGGTGTTAAACCTACTGTATTCCAACTTCTCTATGATTCATACCCCCCCAATACTACTCATAGATTCATCAAAATAAGCAAACAACACACGAAAAACAGAATCTGTCAAAAACAGAACAGTCTGTAAAAATCTGTAACTTTCGAATATTTCTGTAACTCTAAAAATATTGAAATAAATTGGTGTACGTGAGGAATTTGTCTATTAATCATCTGCAAAAAGAATCAACTAAAAAGCACTCTCCAGTAAAAAATGATAGCTAATCTCGTGAGCGCTAAAGTTTCTGTTTTTTACACCATGATTGCATAAACTTCACACAAGTCTTCCCAAAGGTTATACTTGGCACAAACACTAATTAAAACACAAAACCACATCTAAACATAAGCTAGATGCAATATTTATTCCTAAAAAGAAGAAAAAACAAATAAAATAAAATTGGGTTGCCTCCCAATAAGCGCTATCTTTTAAAGCCCCTAGCTAGGCACGATACAAGAATAGATCTAGGTATTACCGTCTTTGGTAGGCAATCCATAAGTGGCTCTCATAATAGATTCATAAGGTAATTTGATTTTCTTTCTAGGAAAGTGTTCCATGCATTTCCTTAACGGAAATTGTAATCTAATATTTCCTTCCTTCATATCAATAATTGCACCAATCGTTCTAAGGAAAGGTCTACCAAGAATAATAGGACATGTAGGATTGCAATCTATATCAAGAACGATGAAATATACGGGCACATAATTCCTATTTTCAACAATAAGAACATCATTAATCCTGCCCGTAGGTTTCTTAATGGTAGAATCCGCAAGATGCAAATTTAAAGAACAATCATCAAGTTCATGGAAACCTAACATATCACACAAGGCTTTTGGAATTGTGGAAACACTTGCACCCAAATCACACAAAGCAAAGCATTCATGATCTTTAATCTTAAGTTTAATAGTAGTTTCCCATTCATTATAAAGCTTTCTAGGGATAGAAACATCTAATTCAAGTTTTTCTTCATAAGATTGCATTAAAGCATCAACGATGTGTTTGGTAAAAGCCTTATTTTGACTATAAGCATGCGGAGAATTTAGCACGGATTGCAACAAGGAAATACAATCTATTAAAGAACAATTATCATAATTAAATACCTTGAAATCCAGGATAGTGGGTTCATTGCTATGTAAAGTCTTGGCCTCTTCAATCCCACTTTTAACAATTTTATCATCAAAAAACTCTGAATCATTGGGATGCCTTTTAACTAAAGTAGAATCATATCCAATCCCATCTTTATCAGAATTCATACTAGAAAACAAGGATTTAATAGGAGACACATCAATCACCTTTAGATCTTCATCTTTATTATCATGAAAAATAGAAGAACACACTTTCATAAAGCAATCTCCTTTAGCACGCATCCTAGCGGTTCTTTCTTTTCATTCATCAATGGAAATTCTCATGGCTTTGAGAGACTCATTGATATCATGCTTAGGTGGAATAGATTTTAGTTTCAAAGAATCAATATCAAGAGAAATTCTATCCACGTTTCTAGCCAATTCGTCAACCTTAAGCAATTTTTCTTCAAGCAAAGCATTGAAATTATATTCTGAATTCATAAACTCTTTAACACTAGTCTCAAATTCAGAGGGCATCTTACTAAAATTTCCATAAGAGTTATTGTAGGAACTACCATAATTTTTAGAGGGATTACTGGGAAAAGGCCTAGAATTACAGTTTCCTC
Organism: Secale cereale; assembly: GCA_902687465.1. Classification (NCBI taxonomy): domain Eukaryota; kingdom Viridiplantae; phylum Streptophyta; class Magnoliopsida; order Poales; family Poaceae; genus Secale; species Secale cereale. Next base: position 272,805,889 of record LR738715.1, read on the forward strand.
TATATGCGTTGTTGCCAAAATTATTCCTACCAACAAAATTCACATCCAAAGATTCATTTTTATTCTCAATTAAAGTGGATAAAGGCATATCATTAGGATCAGAAGAAGCACTCTTAGTAGCAAATAATTTCATAAGTTCATCCATCTTTCCACTCAAAACACTAATCTCTTCAATAGCATGTACTTTTTTACTAGTAGATCTTTCGGTGTACCATTGAGAGTAGTTAACCATAATATTATCTAGAAGTTTAGTAGCTTCTCCTAAAGTGATTTCCATGAAAGTGCCCCCCCCCCGCCCCGCGGCCGAATCTAAAAGATTTCTAGAGGCAAAATTCAAGCCGACATAATTTTTTTGTATAATCATCCATAAGTTCAAACCATGTGTAGGGCAATTGTGTATCGTTAATTTCATTCTCTCCCAAGCTTGTGCAACATGCTCATGATCTAGTTGCTTAAAACTCATGATATCGTTTCTAAGAGAAATAATCTTAGCGGGAGGAAAATACTTAGAGATAAAGGCATCTTTGCACTTATTCCATGAATCAATACTATTTTTAGGCAAAGAAGAGAACCAAGTTTTAGCACGATCTCTAAGCGAAAACGAAAATAGCTTCAATTCAACAATATCATTATCCGTATCTCTCTTCTTTTGCATATCGCACAAATCAACAAAGTTGTTTAGATGGGTAGCGGCATCTTCACTAGGAAGGCTAAAAAATTGATCTTTCATGACAAGATTCAATAGAGCAGCATTGATCTCACAAGATTCAGCATCTAAGATAGGAGCAATCAGAGTGCTAATAAAATCATTATTGTTGGTATTGGAAAAGTCACATAATTTGGTATTGTCTTGAGCCATAGTGACAAGCAAGCAATCCAACAAACAAGCAAACAAGAGGCAAGCGAACGGTAAACACACAGAAAAAGAAGGGCGAATAAAACGACAAGGGTGAAGTGGGGGAGAGGAAAACGAGAGGCAAATAAATGTAATGCGAGGGATAAGGGTTTGCGATAGGTACTTGGTATATGACTTTTGCGTAGATGTCCCCGGCAACGGCGCGAGAAATTCTTCCTGCTACTTCTCGAGCTTGCGTTGTATTCCCTCGAAGAGGAAAGGGTGATGCAGCACAGTAGCATAAGTATTTCCCTCAGTTTTTGAGAACCAAGGTATCAATCCAGTAGGAGACCACACGCAAGTCTCTCACACCTGCACAAACAAATAAGAACCTCGCAGCCAACGCGATAAAAGGGGTTGTCGATCCCTTCTTGGTCACTTACGAGAGTGAGATCTGGTAGATATGATATGATAATATTTTTGGTATTTTTGGTATAGAGATTGAAAATAAATAAAGAAAATAAGCAACGGCAACAAAAATAGGCAAGTTGACGGGAAAATAATATGATAAAGATAGACCCGGGGGCCATAGGTTTCACTAGTGGCTTCTCTCATGATAGCAGAATTCTACGGTGGGTGAACAAATTACTGTCAAGCAATTGATAGAAAAACGCATAGTTATGAGAATATCTAGGCATGATCATTATATATAGGCATCACGTCCGTGACAAGTAGACCGAAACGATTTTGCATCTACTACTATTACTTCACACATCGACCACTATCCAGCATGCATCTAGAGTATTAAGTTCATAAGAACAGAGTAACGCCTTAAGCAAGATGACATGATGTACAAGGATAAACTCATACAATATGATATAAACCCCATATATTTATCCTCGATGGCAATAATACAATACATGTCTTGCTGCCCCTGCTGTCACTAGGAAAGGACACCGCAAGATTGAATCCAAAGCCAAGCACTTCTCCCATTGGAAGAACTATAAATCTAGTAGGACAAACCAAACCAATAATTTGAAGAGACTTGCAAGGATATTATAATCATACGTAAAAGATTTTAGAAAAGAATTCAATAGTGTTCAAAGATAATCTTGATCATAAACCCACAATTCATCGGATCTCGACAAACACACCGCAAAAAGATTACATTGAATAGATCTCCTCGAAGATCGAGGAGAACTTTATATTGAGATCCAAAGAGGGAGAAGAAGCCATCTAGCTAATAACTATGGACCCGAAGGTCTGTGGTAAACTACTCACAACTCATCTGAGAGGCTATGGTGTTGATGTGGAAGCTCTCCATGATAGATGCCCCCTCCGGCGGAGCTCCGACACAGGCCCCAAGATGGGATCTCACGGGAACAGAAGGTTGCGGCGGTGTAATTAGGGTTTCATTTGTTGCCTCGTTGTTTTCAGGGTATGAGAGTATATATAGGCTGAAGAGGAACGTCGGGGGACAACAGGTGGCCCATGAGGGTGGGGGTGCGCCTACCCCCCTAGGCGCGCCCCTGCCCTCGTGGCCACCTCCTTCGCTTCCTGGCATGTACTCCAAGTCTCTCGTGTTGATATTGTTCCCAAAATAACTCTCCCGAAGGTTTAAATCCGTTTGGACTCCGTTTGATATTCCTTTTCTGCGAAACACCGAAATAGGCAAAAAAACAGCAATTTGCACTGGGCCTTGGGTTAGTAGGTTAGTCCCAAAAATAATATAAAAGTGTATAATAAAGCCCATTAAACATCAAAAACAGAATATATAATAGCATGGAACAATAAAAAATTATAGATACGTTAGAGACGTATCAAGCATCCCCAAGCTTAATTCGTGCTCGTCCTCGAGTAGGTAAATGATAAAAACAGAATTTTTGATGTGGAATGCTAACCAACATAATTCTCAATGTAATTTTCTTTATTGTGGCATGAATGTTCAGATCTGAGAGATTCAGGACAAAAGTCTATATTGACATAAGAATAATAATACTTGAAGCATACTAACAAAGCAATCATGTATTCTCAAAATAACTTGGCCAAAGAAAGTTATCCTTACAAAGTCATATAGTCTGGCTATGCTCTATCTTCATGACACAAAATATTTAAATCATGCACAACCCCGGTTTCAGCCAAGCAATTGTTTCACACTTCAATTTTTTCAAACCTTTCAACTTTCACGCAATACATGAGCGTGAGCCATGGATATAGCACTATGTGGAATAGAGTGGTGGTTGTGGAGAAGACAAAAGAGGAAGATAGTCTCACATCAACTAGGCGTATCAATGGGCTATGGAGATGGCCATCAATATATATCAATGTGAGTGAGTAGGGATTTCCATGCAACGGATGCACTAGAGCTATAAGTGTATGAAAGCTCAACAAAAGAAACTAAGTGGGTGTGCATCCAACTTGCTTGCTCACAAAGACCTAGGGCATTTGAGGAAGCCCATCATTGGAATATACAAACCAAGTTCTATAATTTAAATTCCCACCAGTATATGAAAGTGATAAAACAAGAGACTCTCTATCATGAAGATCATGGTGCTACTTTGAAGCACAAGTGTGGAAAAAGGATAGTAGCATTGTCCCTTCTCTCTTTTTCTCTCATTTTTTTTCTTTTCTTTTCTTTTTCTTCCCCCCTTTTTTCCTTTGGGCCTTTTCATTTTTTTATTTTTTTCTTTATTTCGTCCGGAGTCTCATCCCGACTTGTGGGGGAATCATAGTCTCCATCATCCTTTCCTCACTGGGACAATGCTCTAGAAATGAAGATCATCACACTTTTATTTACTTACAACTCGAAGCTAGAAAAAAATATGACTCTATGTGAATGATAATGATGAAGCGTTTCATATGAACGGAACGGTGGAACGTTGCATGGAAATATATCTCGGAATGGCTATGGAAATGCCATGATAGGTAGGTATGGTGGCTGTTTTGAGGAAGGTATATGGTGGGTGTATGGCACGGGCGAAAGCTGCGCGGTACAAGAGAGGCTAGCAATGGTGGAAGGGTGAGAGTGCGTATAATCCATGGACTCAACATTAGTCATAAAGAACTCATATACTTATTGCAAAAATCTACAATTCATCCAAACAAAGTATTCAACGCATGTTCCTAGGGGAAGGGTTGGTAGGAGTTAACCATCGCGCGATCCCGACCTCCACACAAAGGATGATACTCAATAAATAAATCACGCTCCAAGTTCATCACATAATGGTTCACCATACGTGCATGCTACGGGAATCATAAACTTTAACACAAGTGTTTCTCAAATTCACAATTACTCCACTAGCATGACTCTAATATCACTATCCTCATATCTCAAAACAATCATCAAGTATCAAACTTCGCATAATATTCAATGCACTTTATATGAAAGTTTTTACTATACCCATCTTGGATGTCTATCATATTAGGACTAGATTTATAACCAAAGCACATTGCCATGCTGTTCTAAAAGACTCTCAAAATAATATAAGTGAAGCATGAGAGATCAATAATTTCTATAAAATAAAACCACCACCGTGCTCTAAAAGATATAAATGAAGCACTAGAGCAAAACTATCTAGCTCAAAAGATATAAGTGAAGCACATAGAGTATTCTAATAAATTCCAATTCATTTGTATCTCTCTCAAAAGGTGTGTCCAGCAAGGATGATTGTGGTAAACTAAAAAGCAAAGACTCAAATCATACATGATGCTCCAAGCAAAACACATATCATGTGGTGAATAAAAATATAGTCTCAAGTAAAGTTACCGATAGATGAAGACGAAAGAGGGGATGCCTTCCCGGGGCATCCCCAAGCTTAGGCTTTTGGTTATCCTTGAATTTTACATTGGGGTGCCTTGGGCATCCCCAAGCTTAGGCTCTTGCCACTCTTTGTTCCATAGTCCATCAAATCCTTACTCAAAACTTGAAAACTTCACAACACAAAACTTAGCCAAAAATCTCGTGAGCTCCGTTAGTATAAGAAAACAAACCACCACTCAAAGGTACTGTAATGAACTCATTATTTGTTTATATTGGTGTTAAACCTACTGTATTCCAACTTCTCTATGATTCATACCCCCCGATACTACTAATAGATTCATCAAAATAAGCAAACAACACACGAAAAACAGAATCTGTCAAAAACAGAACAGTCTGTAGCAATCTGTAACTTTCAAATACTTATGTAACTCTAAAAACTTGAAATAAATTGGTGGACGTGAGAAATTTTTCTATTAATCATTTGCAAAAAGAATCAACTAAAGAGCACTCTCCAGTAAAAAATGGTAGCTAATCTCGTGAGCGCTAAAGTTTCTGTTTTTTACACCATGATCGCATAAACTCCACACAAGTCTTCCCAAAGGTTCTACTTGGCACAAACACTAACTAAAACACAAAACCAAATCTTAAAAGAAGCTAGATGCAATATTTATTCCTAAACAGAAGCAAAAGCAAATAAAATAAAATTGGGTTGCCTCCCATTAAGCGCTATCGTTAAAAGCCCCTAGCTAGGCTCGATACAAGAATAGATCTAGGTATTGTCGTCTTTGGTAGGCAATCTATAAGTGGCTCTCACAATAGATTCATAAGGTAATTTGATTCTGTTTCTAGGAAAGTGGTAAATGCCTTTCCTTAAAGGAAATTAGAATCTAATATTTCCTTCCTTCATATCAATAATTGCACCAATCGTTCTAAGGAAAGGTCTACCAAGAATAATAAGACATGTAGGATTGCAATCTATATCAAGAACGATGAAATCCACCTGCACATAATTCCTATGTGCAACAATACTAACATCACTAATCCTTCCCATATGTTTCTTAATGGTAGAATCCACAAGATGCAAATTTAAAAAACAATCATCAAGTTCATGGAAAACCTAACATATCATACAAAGCTTTTGGAATTGTGGAAACACTTGCACCGAAATCACACAAAGCAAAGCATTCATGATCTTTAATCTTAATTTTAATAGTAGGTTCCCACTCATCATAAATCTTTCTAGGGATAGAAACTTCTAATTCAAGTTTTTCTTCATAAGATTGCATTAAGGCATCAACGATGTGTTTGGTAAAAGCCTTATTTTGAGTATAAGCATGCGGACAATTTAGCACGGATTGAAAAAAGGAAATACAATCTATTAAAGAGCAATTATCATAATTAAATCCGTGGAAATCCAAGATAGTGGGTTCATTGCTATGTAAAGTCTTGACCTCTTCAATCCCACTTTTAACAATTTTAGCATAAAAAAACTCTGAATCATTGGGATGCATTTTAACTAAAGTAGACTCATCTCCAGTCCCATCTTTATAAAAATTCATACTAGAAAACATGGATTTAATAGGAGACACATCAATCACTTTTAGATCTTCATCTTTATTATCATGAATACTAGAAGAACACGCTTTCATAAAGCAATCTCCTTTAGCATGCATCCTAGCGGTTCTTTCTTTGCATTCATCAATGGAAATTCTCATGGCTTTGAGAGACTCATTGATATCATGCTTAGGTGGAATAGATCTAAGTTTCAAAGAATCAACATCAAGAGAAATTCTATCCACATTTCTAGCCAATTCGTCAACCTTAAGCAATTTTTCTTCAAGCAAAGCATTGAAATTCTTTTGCGAATTCATAAACTCTTTAACACTAGTCTCAAATTCAGAGGGCATCTTACTAAAATTTCCATAAGAGTTATTGTAGGAATTACCATAATTTTTAGAGGGATTACTAGGAAAAGGCCCAGAAATAAAGTTTCCTCTATATGCGTTGTTGCCAAAATTATTCCTACCAACAAAATTTACATCCAAAGATTCATTATTATTCTCAATTAAAGTGGATAAAGGTATATCATTAGGATCAGAAGAAGCACTCTTAGTAGCAAATAATTTCATAAGTTCATCCATATTTCGACTCAAAACACTAATCTCTTCAATAGCATGTACTTTTTTACTAGTAGATCTTTCGGTGTGCCATTGAGAGTAGTTAATCATAATATTATCTAGAAATTTAGTAGCTTCTCCAAAAGTGATTTCCATGAAAGTGCCCCCTGCGGCCGAATCTAAAACATTTCTAGAAGCAAAATTCAAGCCGACATATTTTTTGTATAATCATCCATAAGTTCAAATCATGTGTAGGGCAATTGCGTATCATTAATTTCATTATCTCCCAAGCTTGTGCAACATGCTCATGATCTACTTGCTTAAAATTCATGATATCGTTTCTAAGAGAAATAATCTTAGCGGGAGGAAAATACTTAGAGATAAAGGCATCTTTGCACTTATTCCATGAATCAATACTATTTCTAGGCAAAGAAGAGAACCAAGTTTTAGCACGATCTCTAAGCAAAAATGAAAATAACTTCAATTTAAAAATATCATTATCCGTATCTCTCTTCTTTTGCATATCGCACAAATCAACAAAGTTGTTTAGATGGGTAGCGGCATCTTCACTAGGAAGGCCAGAAAATTGATCTTTCATGACAAGATTCAATAGAGCAGCATTGATCTCACAAGATTCAGCATCTAAGATAGGAGCAATCAGAGTGCTAATAAAATCATTATTGTTGGTATTGGAAAAGTGACACAATTTGGTATTGTCTTGAGCCACAGTGACAAGCAAGCAATCCAACAAACAAGCAAACAAGAGGCAAGCGAACGGTAAACACACGGAAAAAGAAGGGCGAATAAATGTAAGGGTGAAGTCGGGGAGAGGAAAATGGGAGGCAAATAAATGTAATGCGAGGGATAAGGGTTTGTGATAGGTACTTGGCATATGACTTTTGCGTAGATCTCCCCGGCAACGGCGCCGGAAATTCTTCTTGCTACTTCTCGAGCTTGCGTTGTATTCCCTCAAAAAGGAAAGGGTGATGCATCACAGTAGCGTAAGTATTTCCCTCGGTTTTTGAGAACCAAGGTATTAATCCAGTAGGAGACCACTCGCAAGTCCCTCGCACCTGCACAAACAAATAAGAACCTCGCAGGCAACGCGATAAACGGGGTTGTCAATCCCTTCTTGGTCACTTACGAGAGTGAGTTCTGATAGATATGATAAGATAATATTTTTGGTATTTTTGGTATAGAGATTGAAAGTAAATAAAGCAAATAAGCAACGGCAACAGAAATTGGCAAGTTGACGGGAAAATAATATGATAAAGATAGATCCGGGGGCCATAGGTTTCACTAGTGGCTTCTCTCATGATAGCAGAATTCTACGGTGGGTGAACAAATTACTGTCGAGCAATTGATAGAAAAGCGCATAGTTATGATAATATCTAGGCATGATCATTATATATAGGCATCACATCCGTGACAAGTAGACCGAAACGATTCTGCATCTACTACTATTACTTCACACATCGACCGCTATCCATCATGCATCTAGAGTATTAAGTTCATAAGAACAGAGTAATGCTTTAAGCAAGATGACATGATGTAGAGGGATAAACTCAAGCAATATGATATAAACCCCATATTTTTATCCTCGATGGCAACAATACAATACGTGCCTTGTTGCCCCTGCTATCACTGGGAAAGGACACCGCAAGATTGAACCCAAAGCCAAGCACTTCTCCCATTGCAAGAACTATAGATCTAGTAGGCCAAACCAAACCAATATTTCGGAGAGACTTGCAAGGATATTATAATCATACATGAAAGATTTCAGAAAAGAATCCAATACTGTTCAAAGATAATCTTGATCATAAACCCACAATTCATCGGATCTCGACAAACACACTGCAAAAATATTACATCGAATAGATCTCCTCGAAGATCGAGGAGAACTTTGTATTGAGATCCAGCGAGAGAGAAGAAGCCATCTAGCTAATAACTATGGACCCGAAGGTCTGTGGTAAACTACTCACAACTCATCGGAGAGGCTATGGTGTTGATGTAGAAGCCCTCCGTGATAGATGCCCCCTCCGGCGGAGCTCCGGAACAGGACCCAAGATGGGATCTCATGGGAACAGAAGGTTGCGGCGGTGGAATTAGGGTTTCGTCTGTTGCCTCGATGTTTTCAGGGTATGAGAGTATATATAGGCTGAAGAGGCACGTTGGGGGGTCAACAGGTGGCCCACGAGGGTGGGGGGCGCACCTACCCCCTAGGCGCGCCCTGCCCTTGTGGCCACCTCCTTTGCTTCCTGTCGTGTACTCCAAGTCTCTCGTGTTGATATTGTTCCAAAATAACTCTCCCGAAGGTTTCATTCCGTTTGGAATCCGTTTGATATTCCTTTTCTGCGAAACACTGAAATAGGCAAAAAAACAGCAATTTGCCCTGGGCCTTGGGTTAGCAGGTTAGTCCCAAAAATAATATAAAAGCGTATAATAAAGCCCATTAAACATCCAAAACAGAATGTATAATAGCATGGAACAACCAAAAGTTATAGATACGTTGGAGACGTATCATTGATCAAATGACAACACATGTCTATGGTCAGGAAACACAACCATCTTTGAGTAAGGAGCTAGTCTAGTAGAGGCATACTAGGGACACTCTGTTTTGCCTATGTATTCACACATGTATCAAGTTTCCGGTTAATACAATTCTAGCATGAATAAAAGACATTTATCATGATATAAGGAAATATAAAATAACAACTTTATTATTGCCTCTAGGGCATATTTCCTTGAGTCTCCCACTTGCACTATAGTCAATAATCTAGTTCACATCACCATATGATTTAACACCGATAGTTCACATCGTGATGTGACAAACACCCAAAGGGTTTACTAGAGTCAATAATCTAGTTCACATCACCATGTTATTAACACCCAAAGAGTACTAAGGTGTGATCATGTTTTGCTTTGTGAGAGAAGTTTAGTCAACGGGTCTGTCACATTCAGATATGTATGTATTTTGCAAATTTCTATGTCTACAATGCTCTGCATGGAGCTACTCTAGCTAATTGCTCCCACTTTCAATACGCATCCAGATTGATACTTAGAGTCATCTGCATTAGTGTCAAAGCTTGCATTGGCGTATCCCTTTACGACGAACTCTTTATCACCTCCATAATTGAGAAACATTTCCTTAGTCCTCCAGTTACTAAGGATAATTTTGACCGCTGTCTAGTGATCTACTCCTGGATCACTATTGTACCTCCTTGCCAAACTCATGGAAAGGTACACAACAGGTTTGGTACACAACATGACATACTTTATAGAACCTATGGCTGAGGCATAGGGAATGACTTTCATTCTCTCTCTATTTTTCTGCCGAGGTCGGGTTTTGAGTCTTACTCAATTTCATACCTTACAAATCAGGCAAGAACTCCTTATTTGACTGATCCATTTTGAACTACTTCAAAATCTTATCAAGGTATGTACTAATCAAAAGTCTTATCAAGCGTCATGATCTATCTCAATAGATCTTGGTGCCCAATATGTAAGCAGCTTCACCGAGGTCTTTTATTGAAAACCTCATTCTAAACAATCCTTTATGCTTTCCAGAAAATTCTACATCATTTCCGATCAACAATATGTCATTCACATATACTTATCAGAAATGTTGTTGTGCTCCCACTCACTTTCTTGTAAATACAGGCTTCACCGTAAGTCTGTATAAAACCATATGCTTTGATCACCTTATCAAAGCGTATATTCCAACTCCGAGATGCTTGCACTAGTCCATACATGGATCGCTGGAGTTTGCACACTTTGTTAGCACTTTTTAGGATCGACATCGTAGTCAACTCCTTGAACTTGTCGAAAACCTTTTGCGGCAAGTCGATCTTTGTAGACATTGACATTACCATCAGCGTCTGACTTCCTCTTGAAGATCCATTTATTCTCTATGGCTTGCCGATCATTGGGAAAGTCAACCAAAGTCCACACTTTGTTCTCATACATGAATCCCATCTCAGATTTCATGGCCTCAAGCCATTTTGCGAAATCTGGGCTCATCATCGCTTCCTCAAGTTTGTAGGTTCGTCATGGTCTAGTATGATGACTTATAGAATAGCATCATCGTACAACTCTGGTGCGGAACGTACTCTGGTTGACCTACGAGGTTCGGTAACTTGATCCGAAGTTTCATGATCATCATCATTAACTTCCTCACTAATTGGTGTAGGCATCACTGGAACTGATTTCTATGATGAACTACTTTCCAATTCAGGAGAAGGTACAATTACCTCATCAAGTTCCACTTTCCTCCCACTCACTTCTTTCTAGAGAAACTCCTTCTCTATAAAGGATCCATTCTTAGCAACAAAGATCTTGCCTTTGGATCTGTGGTAGAAGGTGTACCCGACAATTTCTTTTGGGTATCCTATAAACACACACTTCTCCGATTTGGATTCGAGCTTATCAGTCTGAAGCTTTTTCACATAAGCATCACAATCCCAAACTTTAAGAAATGACAGCTTAGGTTTCTTGCCAAACCACAGTTCATATGGTGTCGTATCAACGGATTTAGGTGGTGCCCTATTTAACGTCAATGCAGTTTTCTCTAATGCATAACCCCAAAACTATAGTGGTAAATCGGTAAGAGACATCATAGATCACACCATATCTAATAAAGTACGGTTATGATGTACAGACACACCATTACTGTGACACCCCGAGACCGATGCGCCAGGTGTCAGCCAGTTATTCGTCGTCGTTGCCATGTCATCTGCTTGCGTGTTGAATTTTGCCATGTCATCATGTGCATTGCATCTGCATTGTTTTCAAAACTTGCATCCGTCCAAGTCTGCCCGTCCTCTCCGTTGTCCGTTCTGAGCCCCGTCACACTCGCACGCGCCCGCGGCACATCCGAATATTTATTTTATAAGTGGCCGGAAAATGTTCTTGGAATGGGATGAAACTTGGCGTGTGGTCTTATATAGTGTAGACAGACCGCTTGCCAAATTTCGTCGCATTCGGAGCTCGTTTGATAGCCCAACCGTTAAACTATAGCGGCAGTATAGCCAGTTAAATTGTCGGACGTTTCAGTCTCCGAGACGTTGTGCCGGGCTGCACTTCTCTTCTCTCCCCTCGGCCCAAGTCATCCTACACAGGCTCTAACCAGCCCAGCCCACCAACCTACCCTCCCTCCGCTTCGGACCGTCCGATCGAGATCAAACAATCCGAAAACGGAGCAAATCCCCTAACCTAGACCCCCCTGCCTATTTAAACCCCTTCCCTCATCCAAAAATGGCACCCCTAACCTAGCCTACCCCTTCCCTAACCTCTAGCCGCCACATCCATTGTTTTCCGTGCCCAACCACCTCTCCTTCGCCACTTGGTCGCGCCACAGCCACTCACCGCCGCCAGCACCGTCGCTCTGGCCAACCAGAGCACGCCACGCGGGGCTCCTCGCGCCTCCCAGCCACCCGGCCCATAGCCGGCCCGCTCCAGGCCGCGAAGGGCCCGATCTGGGCCCTGAAGCCCGCTCCGCGCCCGCGCCGCCTAGCTCCCCCCGCCGCCTGGCTCCCTCGCCACCGCGTCGCCGCCCGTTATGCCACCTCGCGCCGCGGTTGAGCTCGCCGGAGCCTGAGCTCGCCGCCGTTGGGCCTCCTTCTGCCCGCGTCCGAGGCGGACATGTCCGATGGAGCACGGACATTTCTGACCTCCTCCTCTTCCGAGTCACTGCCAGGTGCACCCGCGTGCCTGAGCCCGGACACGTCCGGCCGACATCGGACAATGTCCGCCTAGTCACCCTGTGAGTTTTTTTTTTCCAAAGTCCCAAAAAAAATCATTAATATGTGTGCATGTTCATGTGTCTGTAACTTTGTGCATGTAGATCCATTTTGGGTGTATGATATGTCCAAATGTTCGTCTCGTGATGCTCTTCATATTGTTGTACTGTGGCATGCTTGTTTGAGTTCATCTTGATGCCCTAATCATCGTTGCAAAAGTGCTATATGTTATAAACTGCTGATAACTGTTATTTTGTTGCATGCTTGTGGTGATGATATCTTTTTGCATGTTGGTCCAAATGGAGTGTATGATATGTCAAAATGTTCATTGTGAAGTGCTCTACATGATGGTTGCTGTAGCATTCATGTCAGGTGCCATTTTTCCATGTTAATCTCTGTTGCAAAAGTACATGTGGTTGTTAAGTGCTGAAACTTGTTATGAGGTGCTGATTTGTCTTGTTCATAGCTATTGGTGTGATTCTCTTTAGTGCCACATGTCAATATGTTTTAAAAGCACAATCATGTCATCTTTGCTGTGGTGCAATCCAATTTTCATCATATGCCTTGTGGTGTTTGCAACAAGCTTGCAAAGTGACCTACTCGCTGTTGGCTGATTACTTACACTTGTTGAAAACTGCTAAGTCTGAAACTGTTATTACCTGATGCCATGTTTGCTTGATGCCCCACTCAAATCCATGAATATTTTTGGTTGCCCAATGGTCATATCTTGTTGTCCATGTTATGCTCTATCCATCCATGCCCTTGTTTGCATATATGACCTGCTGTAGCTTGTTGTTTTCATGCTCTCAAGTTGCTATAAAATGTTTCTGTCAGCCTGTTATCAACAAGTTCAATTTTGCCATGTGAATAGCTAGTGTTCTATGCATCCTATGACCTTGCTCTTGCCATGTGTAGCTTCATAAACATGGCTTCTTGCTGTTGGTTATCTTCACTTGCCATGATATGCTCTGAGATGAGTTGTACAAGCTTGCAAACATGCCTACTTGTCGTTGTTGCTGCCATGTCTAGTTTATTTTCACTAAGTCTATGAAACTATTATCTTTTGCAATCTTGCCATGATGTTTTGAGCATGTTCTAGTGGTGTTTTGTAGTAGCTCTTTCCTCATACTTGTAGTGCTTGACATGTACATGCTTGCCATGCCTTTTGTTGCCATGACATATTATTGTATCATGTTGTTTTGATGTCAGCTAAGTGCCATGTTGTTGTTTTTGGACAGCTTGTTGTTATATCTTGTTTCATGTGTATGTGATGAACCATTGCTCCGTTTTGAGTGTGCTCTATATGAAACTTGTGTTCTTTTGCATGTAGATGCATAATAGCATGTGGTATACCTGTTTGGAGTGTGTTTGCTTGATGTTTGGATGCGTTTTGCATCAATGACATGCTTATCTTGTTTTGCTCATATCTTCTAGGCCGTAGCTCCGAATTAAATGAAATTTATATGTAACTTGACTAGAATTTCGAGTAGATCATCATGGTGCATGTTAACTTGCTGTTTAACAACTTGAACTTAAGGTTTGTTCAGTTCTGGACCAATTTCGAAATTTACATATGAGGACTTACCGGAGTTGTTATATGTTGTTTCCGGCCTCATTTAAACTTGTTGGGTGATGTTGTTCTTGTATGCTTCATCCCTTGTCATGAATTGCATCATATAGACTTGTCTTGCATCATACTTGTTTGAGCTTCTTGTCATGTTCTTGAGTGGTGTTACCATGTCGTGTGCTTCTTCTCGCTAGTTCATATTCCGTTGCGATCGTGAGGATTCGTTCGACTACACTTGGTTCGTCTTCATGGCTTCTTCTTCGTCTTCTTCATGGACTCGTTCTTCTTCCTTGTGGGATCTCAGGCAAGATGACCGTCTCCTTGGATACCTTTACTATCATTGCTAAGCTAGTTGTCTCGATGCTACCGCTATATGTCGCGCTACCTAACTATTTGTCAGCCTCTCCTTGTTGCCATGAAACCTCTAACCTTTGACACCTTCCCAGCAAACCGTTGTTTGGCTATGTTACCCGCTTGCTCAGCCCCTCTTATAGCGTTGCTAGTTGCAGGTGAAGATGAAGATAGCTCCATGTTGGAGCTGGACGTTGTTGGAATATCACAATATATCTTATATATATTAACACACCTATATACTTGGCAATGGGTGGAAGGCTTGGCCTTTTGCTCGGTGTTTTGTTCCACTCATGCCACCTTAGGAGCCGATAAACCGACGTTATGTTCCTTAATTTTGCGTACCTAACGCGGTTGGGTATATGGGGACCCCTTGACAGTTCGTCTTTGAATAAAACTCCTCCAGCAAGGCCCAACATTGGTTTTAATTTGCAATATAATAGAAACTTAATTAATTAATTGCATAGGGAGTTAGCGCTACCCGAGGATTCTTCTACATACAGGGGGGCCAGTGCTGATGGTGTTGGTCCCAAACGGGGGTTATGCGGGGCCACCACGAGGAAACCCGAGGTCTGGTTTTACCTGTAGGATCACCCATCGGGTCGTGGCCTGAGACGAGATACGCGTGGCTACTATCAGGGTGTCGACACACCGAGAGGTCTTGCTGGACTTGTTTTACCATTGTTGAAACATCTTGTGCACCGGGATTCCGAGTCTGATCGGGCCTTCCCTAAGATGAAGGGTAATATTATTATTATCTCTGCTGATCGTGAGAGCTTGTGATGGGCTAAGTTGGGACACCCCTGCAGGGTTATAGTCTTTCGAAAGCCCTGCATGCAGTTATGTGGCAGATTGGAATTGGTTAATGTCCGGTTGTAGATAACTTTACAGAGGATCCTAAGTAAAATACACGTACCGTGTGAGTAACCGTGACCGTCTCTTTTCACGTTGAGAAGAGAACACGGTGGGGGTTATGTTTGCCTCGTAGGTAGTTCAGGATCTTTAGCGATCATTACTAGTTTGCGACCGTTTGCGTAGATGCTCATCTTATTCTTGTACTCGTAAGTTAGCCACCATACATATGCTTAGCCGCTGCTGTAACCTCACCACTTTACCTCTCCATACCCATTAAGCTTTGCTAGTATTGATACCCATGGTTATGGGATTGCTGAGTCCTCGTGGCTCACAGATACTACAACAACAGTTGCAGGTGCAGGTTTCCGATGACTTGACGTGAGAGAGATGTTACCTTTTGTTGGAGTTCTTTCTTCTTCTTTGTCAGTCTTGGGCTAGGTTCCTGGTGGCAGCCTGGAATAGCAGGATGGATGTCGTTGTGCTTTTCATGTCTGCATCCGTAGTCGGATGTCTTGTATTGATGTTCCATGTATTTATGTAATGGTACGATGTAATGATATCCATCTTGCTAAGCGCCCAAAATGCGGTTGTGCCCCAATCACGAGGTGTTCGTGATCGCGATAGAATAGCATCTTGGGCCTGACAATTACACTGTGGTGTTCCAAGTGGCGTGAGTTGCGAAACTATTCCACATTGTTTATAAATGAATACCAAACTCGTAACTCAAATATTCGCTTTCGCGATCAGATCGTAGAAATTTTATTTTCTTGTTACGATGATTCTCTACTTCACTCTAAAATTCTTCGAACTTTTCAAATGTTTCAGACTTGTGCTTCATCAAGTAGATATACTCATATCTTCTCAAATCATCTCTGAAGATCAGAAAATAACGATACCCGCCGCGAGCCTCAACACTCATCGGACCGCATACATCTGTATGTATTATTTCCAATAAGTCATTAGCTCGATCCATTGTTCCGGAGAACGGAGTTTTAGTCATCTTGCCCATGAGGCATGGTTCGCAAGCATCAAATAATTCATAATCAAGTGATTCCAAAAGTCCATCAGCATGGAGTTTCTTCATGCGCTTTACACCAATATGACTTAAATAGCAGTGCCACAAGTATGCTGCACTATCATTATCAACTCTCATCTTTTGGCTTCAATATTTTGAATATGTGTATTACTACGATCGAGATTCAATAAACCATTCACCTTGGGTGTATGACCATAGAAGGTTTTATTCATGTAAACAAAATAACATTTATTCTCTGACTTAAATGAATAATCGTATTGCAATAAACACGATCCAATCTTTTTCATGCTCAACGCAAACACCAAATAATATTTATTTAGGTTTACCACTAATCCCGAAAGTACATGGTTTGTGCGATGATGATCATATCAATACTAGAACTACTTCCAATACACATTGTCACCTCATCCTCAACTAGTCTCTGTGTATTCTGCAACTCCTGTTTCGAGTTACTAATCTGAGCAACCGAACAAGTATCAAATACCCAGGGGCTACTACGAGCACTAGTGAGGTATACATCAACAACATGTATATCAAATATACCTTTGTTCACTTTGCCATCCTTCTTATCCACCAAATATTTGGGGAACTTCCGCTTCCAGTGACCATTTCTTTTGCAGTAGAAGCACTTAGTTTCAGGCTTAGGTCCAACTTTTGGCTTCTTCACGGGAGTGGCAACTTGCTTGCCATTCTTCTTGTAGTTCCCTTTCTTTCCCTTGCCCTTTTCTTGAAACTAGTGGTCTTGTTAACCATCAACAATTGATGCTCTTTCTTGATTTCGTCACCCCTTGCATATTATAGTTCATCACGAAGTTGCAGTAACTTGGTGTTAGTGACTAGAGAACTCTGTCATTCACTATCCTATCTGGAAGATTAACTCCCACTTGATTCAAGCGATTGTAGTACTCAGACATTCTGAGTACATGCTCATTGGTTGAGCTATTCTCCTTCGTATTTTAGGCAAAGTACTTGTCAGAGGTCTCATACCTCTAGACACGAGCATGAGTCCGAAATACCAATTTCAGCTCTTGGAACATCTCATAAGCTCAGTGGCGTTCGAAACGTTTTCGAAGTCCTGGTTCTAAGCCGTAAAGCATGGTGCACTAAACTATTAAGTAGACATCATATTGAGCTTTGCCAAACGTTCATAACATTTGCATCTGCTATTGCAATAGGTCTGTACCTAGTGGTGCATCAAGAACATAATACTTCTGTGCAGCAATGAGGATAATCCTCAGATCGCGGACCTAGTCCGCATCATTGCTACTAACATCTTTCAACTTAGTTTTCTCTAGAAACATATCAAAAACATAGGGGAGCTATAACGCGAGCTGTTGATCTATAACATAATTTGCAAATACTATCAGGACTAAGTTCATGATAAATTAAAGTTCAATTAATCATATTACTAAAGAACTCCCACTTAGATAGACATCCCTCAAGTCATCTAAATGATCACGTGATCCATATCAACTAAACCATGTCCGATCATCACGTGATATGGAGTAGTTTTCAATGGTGAACATCTTATGTTGATCATATCTACTATATGATTCACGATCGACCTTTTAGTCTCTAGTGTTCCAAGGCCATGTTTGTACATGCTAGGCTCGTCAAATTTAACCCGAGTATTCCTCATGTGCAAAACTGTCTTACACCCGTTGTATTTGAACGTAGAGCTTATCACACCCGATCATCACATGGTGTCTCGGCACGAAGAACTGTCGCAACGGTGCATACTCAGGGAGAACAGTTGTACCTTGAAATTTTTGTAAGGGATCTTCTTATAATGCTACCGCCGTACTAAGCAAAATAAGAAGCATAATAAGATAAACATCACATGCAATCAAAATATGTGACATGATATGGCCATCATGATTTTGTGCTTTTGATCTCCATCATCACCGGCTTGACACCATGATCTTCATCGTAGCGTCGTGGTCGTCTCGCCAACTATTGCTTCTACAACTATCGCTAACTCATAGTGATAAAGTAAAGCAATTACATAGCAATCACAATTCATACAATAAAGAGACAACCATAAGGCTCCTGTCGGTTGCGATAATTTACAAAACATGATCATCTCATACAATAACGTATAACTCATCACGCCTTGACCATATCACATCACAACATGCCCTGCAAAAACAAGTTAGACGTCCTCTACTTTGTTGTTGCAAGTCTTACGTGGCTGCTACGGGCTTCTAGAAAGAACCGTTCTTACCTACGGATCAAAACCACAATGATTTTTCATCAAGTGTGTTGTTTTAACCTTCAACAAGGACCAGCCGTAGTCACACTTAGTTAAACTAAAGTTGGAGAAACTGACACCCGCCAGCCACCTCTGGGCAAAGCACGTCAGTAGAACCAGTCTCATGAACGCGGTCATGTAATGTCGGTCCCGGTCGCTTCATCCAACAATACCGTTGAATCAAAGTATGACGTTGGTGGTAACCAATATGACTATTATCGCCCACAACTCTTTGTGTTCTACTCGGCATATCATCTACGCATAGACCTGGCTCTGATACCATTGTTGGGGAACGTATGTGACACCCCATATGTGATACCTTCCATATATGGCAATAAAGCTTTTACCAATTGATCCTTGTCCTTTCCTTGGGGGTTCTTTTTCATTTATGCATTCTTTTGTCATTGCATTGTCATGTTATTTTTTTTCTTTTGCATTCATGCATTACTCATCATCACCATTGCATCATGATTATCATGGTATTCTTCTCTTGTCATTGTGTTTTATTCATCCTTAGTTTGTTAAGTGAGGTCACCTTGATCTTGTTGTGTTGGTGATAGTGAGTTCATGACCATGCTAGCCCTACCCCCTTTCTTCTTGCACCACCTCTTCTCTTCCCTTCTTTTCTTTTCTTTCCCATTCTTTAATTTTTGCAAGTGACTAACCCCTTCTCCTTTAATGTTCCTCTTCTCTCCACTTCTTTGGTTCCTTGACATAAGTCACCTTGCAAAGCCTTGCCCCAATTTAAAATGTTTTGGTTAGGTTCAAAAATGACAGAAGTTTGAACCATATTCAAACTTGTTTTATTTTTTTACCTCTAAAAATGTCCAAGTCATTTTTATAAAATAGGGCATAAATCCAGGAGCTGGGGGATATTTTATTTTCCTTCAGATTCCTTTTCTTTTAGCTTGTGCTTTTCATTTTGTTTTTCTGTCTGAAGAAAAAGAAAAAGAAAAAGCAACAGCAGCAGGAGCCAGCAGCAGCCCGCGCGCGTCCCTGCTACCCTTTCTCACCCGTGCCCCCGCTTACCCCCTCTTCTTTGCGCCCACGTGGCTAGGAAGGGCCGGCATGTCAGCGACCGCGTCTCTCTTCTCACCCACCTTTTCTTCCTCCTCCAGTTCACGCCATGGGGACCGCGGGCGAGCACGCAGTCGCGCACCGTCGTCGCCCTGGCCTCCCTTTTAAGCCCTCGTCTTGTCCAACACCCCCCTAGGGTTCTCCTCTTCCTCCTCCCGCCGCCTAGTGAGCTGAGAGCCACCAGATCCGCCGCGCCATCGCCGTCTCGAGCGCATCTGAGCGCACGGGCTCATCGCCGACGAGCCCCTCGTCCTCCGCAGCCTCAACAAGACTGTCCTTCTCCTTCCCCGACGTCGACTACATCATCTACGGCTGCTACACGGAGCTGAAGGCCACGGCGTCATCCTCTTCTTCCTCGACATCGACTCCGGCCACCGCAAGTGTTTGCTCGCCGCTGTCTTCGACTCCGTCCACCTCCCGGCCTTCCGAACACATCGCCGTGTTCGTGTTGAGCATCCGCACCTCCCCATGCCCTTTTCCCCTTCTTCTGCGCCGTCTAACACCTTGTTTGCCGTGCGCCCGAGCTCGTCGCCGTCGGGCCTCGTCTCCGGTGAGTGCCCCGACCACCGTAGCTCCTCCGCTGGTGTCCATCTGAAGGAAATATGCCCTAGAGGCAATAATAAAGTTATTATTTATTTCCTTATATCATGATAAATGTTTATTATTCATGCTAGAATTGTATTAACCGGAAACTTAATACATGTGTGAATACATAGACAAAACAGAGTGTCCCTAGTATGCCTCTACTAGACTAGCTCATTGATCAAAGATGGTTATGTTTCCTAGCCATAGACATGAGTTGTCATTTGATCAACGGGATCACATCATTAGGAGAATGATCTGATGGACAAGACCCATCCGTTAGCTTAGCACTATGATCGTTTAAGTTTTACTGCTATTGCTTTCTTCATGACTTATACATGTTCCTATGACTATGAGATTATGCAACTCCCGAATACCGGAGGAACACTTTGTGTGCTACCAAACGTCACAACGTAACTGGGTGATTATAAAGGTACTCTACAGGTGTCCCCGAAGGTACTTGTTGGGTTGGCGTATTTCGAGATTAGGATTTGTCACTCCGATTGTCGGAGAGGTATCTCTGGGCCCACTCGGTAATGCACATCACTATAAGCCTTGCAAGCATTGCAGCTAATGAGTTAGTTGCGGGATGATGTATTACGGAACGAGTAAAGAGACTTGTTGGTAACGAGATTGAACTAGGTATTGAGATACCGACGATCGAATCTCGGGCATGTAACATACCGATGACAAAGGGAACAATGTATGTTGTTATGCGGTTTGACCGATAAAGATCTTCGTAGAATATGTGGGAGCCAATATGAGCATCCAGGTTCCGCTATTGGTTATTGACCGGAGACGTGTCTCGGTCATGTCTACATAGTTCTCGAACCCGTAGGGTCCGCACGCTTAAGGTTTCGATGATAGTTTTATTATGAGTTTATGAGTTTTGATGTACCGAAGGAGTTCGGAGTCCCGGATGAGATCGGGGACATGACGAGGAGTCTCGAAATGGTCGAGACATAAAAATCGATATATTGGACGACTATATTCGGACATCGGAAAGGTTCCGAGTGATTCGGATATTTTCGGAGTATCGGGGAGTTACGGGAATAGAGGAGAGAGGCCAAAAGGAAGGAGGCGCGCACCCCCCTTCTGGTCCGAATTGGACAAGGGGTGCAGCCCCCTTTTCCTTCTCCCTCTCCCCCTCTTTCCTTCTCTCCTACTCCGGAAAGGAAAGGGGAATCCTACTAGGACTTGGGAGTCCTAGTAGGACTCCCCACACTTGGCGCGCCCCCTCTAGGGCCGGCCTCTCCCTCCCTCCTTTATATACGGGGGCAGGGGGCACCTCTAGACACAACAATTGATCTCTTGATCTCTTAGCCGTGTGCGGTGCTCCCCTCCACCATAGTTCTCCTCGATAATATTGTAGCGGTGCTTAGGCGAAGCCCTGCGACAGTAGAACATCAAGATCGTCACCACGCCGTCGTGCTGACGGAACTCTCCCTCGACACTCAGCTGGATCGGAGTTCGAGGGACGTCATCGAGCTGAACGTGTGCTAGAACTCGGAGGTGCCGTAGTTTCGGTGCTTGATCGGTCAGGCCGTGAAGACGTACGACTACATCAACCGCGTTGTTCTAACGCTTCCGCTTTCGGTCTACGAGGGTACGTAGACTCACTCTCCCCTCTCGTTGCTATGCATCTGGTAGATAGATCTTGCGTGATCGTAGGAAAATTTTAAAATACTACGTTCCCCAACAGTGGCATCATGAGCCAGGTCTATGCGTAGATGATATGCACGAGTAGAACACAAGTGAGTTGTGGACGATACTAGTCATACTGCTTACCAGCATGTCATACTTTGATTCGGCGGTATTGTTGGATGAAGCGGCCCGGACCGACATTACGCGTACGCTTACGCGAGACTGGTTCTACCGACGTGCTTCGCACACAGGTGGCTGGCGGGTGTCAGTTTCTCCAACTTTAGTTGAATCAAGTGTGGATACGCCCGGTCCTTGTGAAGGTTAAAATAGCACATACTTGACGAAATATCGTTGTGGTTTTGTATGCGTAGGTAAGAACGGTTCTTGCTAAGCCCGTAGCAGCCACGTAAAACTTGCAACAACAAAGTAGAGGACGTCTAACTTGTTTTTGCAGGGCATGTTGTGATGTGATATGGTCAAGACATGATGAGTTATACGGTTTTGTATGAGATGATCATGTTTTGTAAAGTTATCGGCAACTGGCAGGAGCCATATGGTTATCGCTTTATTGTATGAAATGCAATCGCCATGTAATTGCTTTACTTTATCACTAACCGGTAGCGATAGTTGTAGAAGCAATAGTTGGTGAGACGACAACGATGCTACGATGAAGATCAAGGTGTCGCGCCGGTGACGAAGGTGATCATGACGGTGCTTTGGAGATGGAGATCAAAAGCACAAGATGATGATGGCCATATCATGTCACATATTTTGATTGCATGTGATGTTTATCTTATTATGCTTCTTATTTTGCTTAGTACGACGGTAGCATTATAAGATGATCCCTTACAAAATTTCAAGGTATAAGTGTTCTCCCTGAGTATGCATCGTTGCGAAAGTTCGTCGTGCCGAGACACCACGTGATGATCGGGTGTGATAAGCTCTACGTTCAAATACAACGGGTGTAAGCCAGTTTTGCACACGCAGAATACTCGGGTTAAACTTGACGAGCCTAGCATATGCAGATATGGCCTCGGAACACTGGAGACCGAAAGGTCGAGCGTGAATCATATAGTAGATATGATCAACATAAGATGTTCACCATTGAAACTACTCCATCTCACGTGATGATCGGACATGGTTTAGTTGATTTGGATCACGTGATCATTTAGATGACTAGAGGGATGTCTATCTAAGTGGGAGTTCTTAAGTAATATGATTAAATTGAACTTTGATTTATCATGAACTTAGTCCTCGTAGTATTAGCATATCTATGTTGTAGATCAATAGCTCGCGATGTTGCTCCCCGTTTATTTTTTATATGTTCCTAGAGAAAACTAAGTTGAAAGATGTTAGTAGCAATGATGCGGAATTGTTCCGTGATTTGAGGATTATCTTCATTGCTGCCCAGAGAATTATGTCCTTGATGCACCGCTAGATGACATACCTATTGCAGGAGCAGATGTAGACGTTATGAACGTTTTGACAAAAGCTCGGTATGATGACTACTTGATAGTTTAAGTGCACCATGCTTTATGGCTTAGAACCGGGACTTCAAAAACGTTTTGAACGCCACGGAGCATATAAGATGTTCCAAGAGTTGAAATTAGTATTACATACTCATGCCCGTGTCGAGAGGTATAAGACTTCTGACAGTACTTTGCCTACAAGATGGAGGAGAATAGCTCAACCAGTGAGCATGTGCTCAGATTGTCTGGGTACTACAATTACTTGAATCAAGTGGGAGTTAATCTTCCAGATAAGATAGTAATTGACAAAGTTCTCTAGTCACTATCACAAAGTTAGTAGAACTTCGTGATGAACTATAATATGCAAGGGATGACGAAAGGAATTCCCGAGCTCTTCGCAATGCTGAAGTCGGCGAAGGTAGAAATTAGGAAAAAACATCAAGTGTTGATGGTTAACAAGACCACTTGTTTCAAGTAAAGGGCAAAGGGATAGAAGGGGAACTTCAAGAAGAATGACAAGCAAGTTGTCACTCCCGTGAAGAAACCCAAAGCTAAAACTCAAGCCTGAAACTAAGTGCTTCTACTGCAAAGGAAATGGTCACTGGAAGTGGAACTGCCCCTAGATACTTGGCGGATAAGAAGGATGGCAAAGTGAACAAAGGTATATTTTGATATACAGATTATTGATGTGTACTTTACTAGTGTTCATAGCAACCCCTGGGTATTTGATACCGGTTCAGTTGCTAAAATTAGTAACTCGAAACAAGAATTGCAGAATGAACAGAGACTAGTTAAAGGTGAAGTGACGATGTGTGTTGGAAGTGGTTCCAAGATTGATATGATCATCATCGCACACTCCCTATACTTTCGGGATTAGTGTAAAACCTAAATAAATGTTATTTGGCATTTGCGTTGAGCATGAATATGATTTGATCATATTTGTTGCAATACGGTTATTCATTTAAAGTCATAGAATAATTGTTATTCTGTTTACATGAATAAAACCTTCGATGGTCATACACCCAATGAAAATAGTTTGTTGGATCTCGATCGTGGTGATACACATATTCATAATATTGAAGCCAAAAGATGCAAGGTTAATAATGATAGTGCAACTTATTTGTGGCACTGTTGTTTAGGTCATAATGGTGTAAAGCGCATGAAGAAACTCCATAGTGATGGACTTTTGGAATCACTTGATTATGAATCACTTGGTGCTTGCGAACCATGCCTCATGGGCAAGATGACTAAAACTCCGTTCTCCGGAACAATGGAGCGAGCAACAGATTTGTTGGAGATCATACATACAGATGTATGTGGACCAATGAGTGTTGAAGCTCGCGGCGGGTATCGTTATTTTCTGACCTTCACTGATGATTTGAGCAGATATGGGTATATCTACTTAATGAAGCACAAGTCTGAAACATTTGAAAAGTTCAAAGAATTTTAGAGTGAAGTGGAGAATCACCGTAACAAGAAAATAAGAGTTTCTACGATATGATCGTAGAGGTAAAATATTTGAGTTAGCGAGTTTGGCCTTCAGTAAAAACAATGTGAAATAGTTTCACTACTCACGCCACCTGGAACACCATAGTGTAATGGTGTGTCCGAATGTCATAACAGTACTTTATTAGATATGGTGCGATCGATGATGTCTCTTACCGATCTACCACTATCGCTTTTGGGATTATGCATTAGAGACAGATACATTCACGTTAAATAGGGCACCATCTAAATCCGTGGAGATGACACCGTATGAACTGTGGTTTGACGAGAAACCTAAGCTGTCATTTCTTTAAGTTTGGGACTGCAATGCTTATGTGAAAAAGTTTCAACATGATAAGCTCGAACCCAAATCGGAGAAGTAAATCTTCATAGGATACCCAAAAGAAACTGTTGGGTACACCTTCTATCACAGATCCGAAGGCAAGGTCTTTGTTGCTAAGAGTGGATCCTTTCTAGAGAAGGAGTTTCTCTCGAAAGAAGTGAGTGGGAGGAAAGTGGAACTTGATGAGGTAATTGTACCTTCTCCCGAATTGGATAGTAGTACATCACAGAAACTGGTTCCAGTGATTCCTACACCAATTAGTGAGGAAGCTAATGATGATGATCATGAAACTTCGGATCAAGTTACTGCTAAACTTCGTAGATCAACCAGAGTACGTTCCGCACCAGAGTGGTACGGCAACCCGGTTCTGGAAGTCATGTTACTGGACCATGATGAACCTACGAACTATGAGGAAGCTATGATGAGCCCAGATTCCGCAAAATGGCTTGAGACCATGAAATCTGAGATGGGATCCATGTATGAGAACAAAGTGTGGACTTTGATTGACTTGCCCGATGGTCGGCAAGCCATCAAAAATAAATGGATCTTCAAGAGGAAGACTGACGCTGACAGTAATGTTACTGTTTACAAAGCTCGACTTGTTGCGAAAGTTTTTCAACAAGTTCAAGGAGTTGACTACGATGAGACTTTCTCACCTGTAGCGATGCTTAAGTCTGTCCGAATCATGTTAGCAATTGCCGCATTTTATGAAATCTGGCAAATGGATAACAAAACTGCGTTCTTTAATGGATTTATTAAAGAAGACTTGTATATGATGCAACCAGAAGGTTTTGTCAATCCTAAAGGTGCTAACAAAATGTGCAAGCTCCAGCGATCCATCTATGGACTGGTGCAAGCATCTCGGAGTTGGAATATACGCTTTGATAAGTTGATCAAAGCATATAGATTTATACAGACTTGCGATGAAGCCTGTATTTACAAGAAGTGAGTGGGAGCACTACAACCTTTCTGATAAGTATATGTGAATGACATATTGTCGATCGGAAATGATGTAGAATTTTCTGGAAAGCATAAAGGAGTGTTTGAAAGGAGTTTTTCAAAGAAAGACCTTGGTGAAGCTGCTTACATATTGGGCATCAAGATCTATAGAGATAGATCAAGACGCTTGATAAGACTTTCAATGAGTACATACCTTTATATGATTTTGAAGTAGTTCAAAATGGATCAGTCAAAGAAGGAGTTCTTACCTGACTTGTAAGGTGTGAAGTTGAGTAAGACTCAAAGCCAGACCACGGCAG
Organism: Secale cereale; assembly: GCA_902687465.1. Classification (NCBI taxonomy): domain Eukaryota; kingdom Viridiplantae; phylum Streptophyta; class Magnoliopsida; order Poales; family Poaceae; genus Secale; species Secale cereale. The sequence continues at coordinate 272,832,258 of LR738715.1, forward strand.
AAAAATATAGAGAGAATGAAAGTCATTCCCTATGCCTCAGCCATAGGTTCTATAAAGTATGCCATGCTGTGTACCAAACATGTTGTGTACCTTGCCATGAGTTTGTCAAGAGGGTACAATAGTGATCCAGGAGTAGATCACTGTACAACGGTCAAAATTATCCTTAGTAACTGGATGACTAAGGAAATGTTTCTCGATTATGGAGGTGATAAAGAGTTTGTCGCAAAGGGTTACGCCGATGCAAGCTTTGACACTAAATCCAGCTGACTCTAAGTATCAATCTGGATGCGTATTGAAAGTGGGAGCAATTAGCTAGAGTAGCTCCATGCAGAGCATTGTAGACACATAGACATTTGCGAAATACATACGGATCTGAATGTGACAGACCCATTGACTAAACTTCTCTCACGAAGCAAAACATGATCACACCTTAGTACTCTTTGGGTGTTAATCACATAGCGATGTGAACTAGATTATTGACTCTAGTAAACCCTTTGGGTGTTAATCACATGACGATGTGAACTATCGGTGTTAAATCACATGGCGATGTGAACTAGATTATTGACTCTAGTGCAAGTGGGAGACTGAAGGAAATATGCCCTAGAGGCAATAATAAAGTTATTATTTATTTCCTTATATCATGATAAATGTTTATTATTCATTCTAGAATTGTATTAATCGGAAACTTAATACATGTGTGAATACATAGACAAAACAGAGTGTCCCTAGTATGCCTCTACTAGACTAGCTCATTGATCAAAGATGGTTATGTTTCCTAGCCATAGACATGAGTTGTCATTTGATCAACGGGATCACATCATTAGGAGAATGATCTGATGGACAAGACCCATCCGTTAGCTTAGCACTATGATCGTTTAAGTTTTACTGCTATTGCTTTCTTCATGACTTATACATGTTCCTATGACTATGAGATTATGCAACTCCCGAATACCGGAGGAACACTTTGTGTGCTACCAAACGTCACAACGTAACTGGGTGATTATAAAGGTACTCTACAGGTGTCTCCGAAGGTACTTGTTGGGTTGGCGTATTTCGAGATTAGGATTTGTCACTCCGATTGTCGGAGAGGTATCTTTGGGCCCACTCGGTAATGCACATCACTATAAGCCTTGCAAGCATTGCAGCTAATGAGTTAGTTGCGGGATGATGTATTATGGAACGAGTAAAGAGACTTGTTGGTAACGAGATTGAACTAGGTATTGAGATACCGACGATCGAATCTCGGGCATGTAACATACCGATGACAAAGGGAACAATGTATGTTGTTATGCGGTTTGACCGATAAAGATCTTCGTAGAATATGTGGGAGCCAATATGAGCATCCAGGTTCCGCTATTGGTTATTGACCGGAGACGTGTCTCGGTCATGTCTACATAGTTCTCGAACCCGTAGGGTCCGCACGCTTAAGGTTTCGATGATAGTTTTATTATGAGTTTATGAGTTTTGATGTACCGAAGGAGTTCGGAGTCCCGGATGAGATCGGGGACATGACGAGGAGTCTCGAAATGGTCGAGACGTAAAAATCGATATATTGGACGACTATATTCGGACATCGGAAAGGTTCCGAGTGATTCGGATATTTTCGGAGTATCGGGGAGTTACGGGAATAGAGGAGAGAGGCCAAAAGGAAGGAGGCGCGCACCCCCCTTCTGGTCCGAATTGGACAAGGGGTGCAGCCCCCTTTTCCTTCTCCCTCTCCCCCTCTTTCCTTCTCTCCTACTCCGGAAAGGAAAGGGGAATCCTACTAGGACTTGGGAGTCCTAGTAGGACTCCCCACACTTGGCGCGCCCCCTCTAGGGCCGGCCTCTCCCTCCCTCCTTTATATACGGGGGCAGGGGGGCACCTCTAGACACAACAATTGATCTCTTGATCTCTTAGCCGTGTGCGGTGCTCCCCTCCACCATAGTTCTCCTCGATAATATTGTAGCGGTGCTTAGGCGAAGCCCTGCGACAGTAGAACATCAAGATCGTCACCACGCCGTCGTGCTGACGGAACTCTCCCTCGACACTCAGCTGGATCGGAGTTCGAGGGACGTCATCGAGCTGAACGTGTGCTAGAACTCGGTGGTGCCGTAGTTTCGGTGCTTGATCGGTCAGGCCGTGAAGACGTACGACTACATCAACCGCGTTGTTCTAACGCTTCCGCTTTCGGTCTACGAGGGTACGTAGACTCACTCTCCCCTCTCGTTGCTATGCATCTGGTAGATAGATCTTGCGTGATCGTAGGAAAATTTGAAAATACTACGTTCCCCAACACCATCGCCTTCGCTGTGTCGCGTAGGGCTTGTTTGTGCTGTCGCCGCTCCGTTTGGCCCCGTGTTTTGTCGCGCCGTAGTTCGTCGCCGCCGCCTCTTTTGCTTGTCGTCGGCGTCCTTGTAGTCATCGTTAGGTTCTGCAAGTACACGTCGCGGGTGCGGAATTCCTCCTGGAGCACACCGCATGCCTCCGCAGCCCGTTTAGGTCACCGGAGCAGCTCCGACAAGCTCCTCCAACGGGATGTGTTTCCCCTCTGGTTTATGCTTCTTCAGTTAACACTTAAGGCAACACCCCTCTACTCTGTCAGTCGAAGACGCATAGCTCAGTGGCCCGAGCCTCTCCCTCGCAGCGCGCAGACCTGGGTTCGAATCTCACCGGGGCAGTGGTTTAATCCCCCTTTTTTGCATTTCCTGTGCCACTGACAGGTCGGCCCCACCTGTCAGCCACCCAACTCACTCACACCCACTTCCACACCCACTCTGCCACCTCAGATTCCCCTGGACCCATGGGTCAGTGTCTAAGGCTAGGTCTAGGCTGTGTCAGCTTAGCCTTTTTTTTTTCGTTTTCTGTTTTTATTTTATTTTATTTTCTGCATTTTCTTTTGCATATTTATATCTTTTAATATATGCATCTGATGAAAATGCTTTATATATGAAAAATGCCTAGTTTTTCATGTAGAATATTAATATGCAGTTTGCTGCCATGTTAACAACATTTAAAATGCTGTTTGATATTTATTTGTGTTTAAATATGCTCAAACTTGTAAAAATCATAACTAAATAACCCTAACTCCAATTTTGACAAACTTTATATGTATTTGGGGTGGAAAAATGTTTAGATTAAGATGGTGCTATTTTTTTTGCATGTTTAACAACTTCAAAATATGAATTTCTCAGATCTGTCCTAATTGTGTTTATATGAATATGGGAGTTTCGGGAAAATGTTGCTTGTTCTTTCCGGCCCATTTAAAATGCTAGCATGTTGCTGTTAGTCCTAGTTGTAACCCTTGCCATGCTAAACAACTTTTAAAACCTGTTGGGTGCTTGTTTAAATCATCTACATAACCTTTTGTCGCTATGTTAGTTTTGTTTCCTTTTGCTTGTGTTCCAACTTGTGTGTGATCTTGTTTACTGCCATGATGCTTGTGCACTCTTCTTGTCCCTAGGAGTTGCATCATATCTTACCCATGTCCATATGCATCATATTCATGCATCATGTGTTTGAGCACTTCATGAGGATTGATTGTTGTTCCGGTGTTTGCATTGTTGTGGTTGTTACAGCCCGGTGATGATTCGGAGTTCGAGGTTCCTTTCGAGACTGAGTTTGAGGAGCAAGGTTACGATCCCTCCGTGGAATCAATATGCAAGATGACCATTCCCAGATATCACCTCTATCTTTGCCTATGCTAGATGTCTAGTTCTTTTAGATATGCCTCGATGCCCATTCTTGTTTGTCAGCCCCCTATTGTAGCCATGAAACACTCTAACCACCTTCCTAGCAAACCGTTGCTTGGCTAAGTACGCATCGCTCAGCCCCTCTTATAGCGTTGTTAGTTGCAGGTGAAGTTTTGAAGACTGCCCCATGATGAATTTTTTGTTGGGATAACACAATATATACCTATTATAAACTAATGCATCTATATATTGGCTATGGGTGGAAGGCTTGGCCTTCAGCTTAGTGTTTTGTTCCACTCATGCCACCTTAGGAACCGATAAACCGGTGTTATGTTCCTTGATTTTTGCGTTCCTAACACGGTTGGGGTTTATGGGTCCCCCTTGATAATTCGCTCTGGTTAAAGCTTTTCCAGCAAGGCCCAACACTGGTTTTACATTTGCCTAACAACTAAAACTTGCATAGGGCATTGCAAACCCGAGTTCTTAATTAACAACCCGGGCCAGTGCTCCTCATGAGTGTTGGTTCAAACTGGGCGGACTGCAGGGCTGCCTCGGGGAAACCCAAGGTATCTGGTATTACCTGTAGGATGTCCCATCCGGTCGTGGCCTGAGATGAGATACGCGCGGCTACTATCAGGGTGTCGGCACGCCGGGAGGTCTTGCTGGATTAGTTTTACCTTTGTCGAAATATCTTGAGCACGGGATTCCGAGGATACTCGGGTCTTCCCACTTTGGAGTTGCGACTCCGCGGATCGTGAGCTTGTGATGGGATAAGTTGGGACACCCCTGCAGGGTTTGATCTTTCGAAAGCCGTGCCCGCGGTTATGTGGCAGATGGGAATTTGTTATTATCCGGTTGTAGATAACTTGTCACCATATTCTTAAGAATACACTACCTGTGTGAGTAACCTTGATGGTCTCTTTCCGAAGGGCTTCGGGAAGTGAACACGGTGGGGTTATGTTTGATCGTGAGTAGCTAGGATCACTTCTTGATCAACTTGGCGATCATTGGCACTTGTTCGCTTCTCGCTCTAAACTCGTAAGCTAGTGCGTAGTGCTTGCTGCAACCCTCCTTTATAGCCTTTCCACACCTAAGGCTTTGGTAGTTTTGATACCCGGGAATGGGATTGCTGAGTCCTTTGTGGCTCACAGATTCAACACACACCAGATGCAGGTACCACTAAGAACAATGAATGAGATGGTTCAGAACTTCAGTGGGAGTTCGATGAAGAGCGTGGACGTTACTATGTTTCGTATCCCGACGATCAGTAGTGGTTCTTACTAGGAGGATCCGGGCTTGTGTTTATGGTATCGTCCTCGTTTGGATTTCGTCTGTAGTCGGTCCCTGTGTTATTTGGATGATGTATGCTATTGTATTCATTGTGTGACGTGGCGAGTGTAAGCCAACTATCTTTTACATTTTCATCCCTGAATTTTACATGAGATGTGCAAAGATACCATACTTGAGATCATTCTAGTATGCGCTTATGTCTTTAAGTCGTGCCTCGACACGCGGGAGACATAGTCGCGTACTGGGCATTACAAGTTGGTATTCAGAGCCTTCTCCGACCTAGGAGCCCCCCTGATTGATCGAATCGCTGACGGTTGAGTCTAGGCACACACACACAAAATGTTTTGAGTCCTATATATATATATATATATATATATATATATATATATCGGAGAGTAGGATTTCTTTTTACTCCTCATCCCTTCATCGCTCTGGCGAGGACTCCTGACGTTGTTCTATCTCCTCTACTCTCAAAATTTCACCAATTTTTTTTAGGATCATGAGGGTATTGTTTGGATTGTTCCGATATCTTTGTGATGAGAACATTGTTCTCGATGCCTCCTGTCATTTAGAGGTTGTGGCAGTGTCCCGGGGAGTTGAGCTCTGAGGTGTTGTCGTCACAAATGTATCGTAGCGGTTCTAGAATACCAGAGGCGGCCGACATCGAAAACTCTTCTATGCATGTCTGGTGGTGAGATAACCCCGACGTCACCCATTACTGGGGAGATAGTTCGGGAGTATTGCCACAGCTAGTATAGCGGATGCGTTTCGAAGGTCCGAGGTAAACAGTTTCCGAAGATGACTGGTTATGTGTTGACGGATGGATACAACTGGATGTAGGTTTAGAGTTGAGTGCGCGGTGCCTCCCCTGAGTCCCCAACACCAGATTGCATAACCGGAAAGCTTCGGAAATTAATAGGTGGGTTTCAAGTAGCTCATAGGTAATCTTCCAACGAGTGCATGGTATGAGGTTTGGGGTTCAACATTTAGTGAAGAGGTTTCATGGGTGTTGTTCCAATTGGGAGTTGCATCTTAAAGGATCCTTGGCTATGCTGATCCGGTGATTGCAAGACCCTTTGTAACACGTACCATGTGGCATTTAGCATGAACATGTGGGACGAAACTTCTATCATGTATTTGTTCCATCTGCATCTTGTTGTTTTATTTTATCTTTTGTCTCCCAAGTGGCTTCTCGACAAGATTGTTGTACCATTAAGCTGTGGAATTCATTCGTTCATTTAGTTCGAATGTTCATGGTGAAGACCTTATGTTGCAAATATCTAGCCGTTGATTCAGCTTATCTATTTTGCATCAATGGCTAACGGTTGTCATCATATTCAGGATGGCTCCTAAGAAGGTTCCCAACCCAAACCAAGAGGGTGAAGAAGAGCGTCCTCCTGAACGTCCTCCTTCCCCTCCTCCTCCGTCTGAGGCATGGTGAGTGATTATGCAAGCAACCAACTAGAACACTCATATGCTCATGCAAATTATGCAAAATTTCCAAGCCAGTCAAGCAAATTAAGGCAATCATGGGAACCAAGGCCAAGGAAATCTGTTCAATCAACCTCACTTTGCGACACTGAACCAATTCCTGGCAAACCAACTGAAGTCTTTCAGTTACTGTGTGGACCTGCTAGATGCCGAAGATTGGATCACAGACATCAAGAAGCACTTTGAATGCAGTAACGTGAGACCTGAGGATTATGTCAAGTTTGCCACTTTCCAACTCAAAGATCAAGCTGCTGATTGGTGGCAAAAGTACAAACACTCCACAGGTGGTCGTGAGACCTCGCGGACTGATTTCTGCAGAGATTTCCGTTCTCATCACATTCCAACCAGTGTCATTGAAGGCATGCATGAGCAATTCCGCAACCTGAAGCAAGGCACCATGTCCATCTATCAATACAATGTCAAGTTCGAGAATCTTTCCCATTATGCGAAGCAAGACATCCCAGATGCCAAGAGCAAGATCTACCAATTCTGAGGTGGTCTGAAAGATGAACTCCAACTTGCTCTCACCTTGTTTGAGCCGGATGAATTTGATCAATTCTACAATATGGCTCTCAAGCAAGAGGCGGCTCAGCTCAAGTGTGAAGCTTCCAAAAAGAGGATAAGAGATGCTGTTTATTCTCCCTCTTCCTCTTAAGTGGTTGCCAAGCAGCAGAAGTTCTGGCTACCGCCTCCTCCAGTGGTCCGTCCTCCAAGCAACAACAAGCACTTAGGTGGTCGTGGATTCTCCCACCCACCCAACCCAAGCAACCAGTCCAAGCCTCAGTTCCAAGCTCCAAGACCAAGTGGTCCTTATCATCGGCCTCTTTCAGAAGTTACTTGCAACAAGTGTGGCCAGAAGGGTCACTATGCAAACAAGTGTACTCAGAAGCTCCTTCCGCCTCCTCCACCTGTCAGCAATTCTATTGTTAAGCACAATCCCAAGCATGCAAGAGTGAACCTGATGAATGCAGCTCAAGCAGAGAATTCTTCTGACGTGATAATTGGTAATATTCCAGTTAACCTTAAACCTGCTAAAGTCTTGTTTGATTCTGGTGCATCACATTCCTTCATGTCATTTCCATTTGCATCCAAGCACAATGTGGACACAGTGGCTTTTCCAAGGGAGTTACAAATTATTTCTCCGGGCAAACACATGACTTCCAGCATGTATGCTCCGGACATATCTATTCATATGGGTGATTACAGTTTTCTGGTTTCCCTGGTTATTCTTGTAACTCGGACATTGATCTTATTCTTGGGATGGATTGGCGCTCGAAGCATGATGCTCTTATTGATTGTGCAAATAAGGAAGTCAATCTAGCTCATCCTTCCAAAGACGTGATTATCTTTGCTTCTCGAGATAACACAATCAGGTTATTCGCTCTCAATGATAAGGGCGAGATTAATGCCATTTCTCAGATTCCGGTGGTTTGTGAATATGAGGATGTATTCCTTGAAGAGCTTCCAGGCATGCCTCCCAACCGTCCAGTTGAATTCGTCATTGAACTTGAACCTGGTACCGAGCCAGCATGTCGGCGTCCGTACAAGCTTTCTCCTAAAGAGTTCAAGGAGGTGAAGAAACAACTCGATGAGCAAGAACGTATGGGTCTATTCAGACCGAGTATTTCTCCTTGGGGCTGTGGTGTTCTATTTGTCAAGAATAAGGATGGCACGGAACGCCTTTGCGTTGATTACCGACCATTGAACAAGAAGACAATAAAGAATAAGTACCCGCTCCCCAATATCAATGAATTGTTCGGGCAGCTCAAAGGAGCAAAGGTTTTCTCGAAGCTCGATCTCCGGATGGGTTACCATCAGATTCGTATCCGTGAAGAGGATATTCCCAAGACCGCATTAAGAACAAGCTATGGCTCCTATGAATACACGGTCATGTCTTTCGGGTTTGCTAATGCTCCACCCACCTTCTCTCAGATGACGCACTTCATATTCAACCCTTACAAGAATGAATTCGTGCTCGTCTACCTCGATGATATCTTGATATTCTCCAAGAATAAAGATGACCATGCCAAGCACCTCCGTTTGGTCCTTGACAGGCTTCGTGAGCACCGATTCTATGCGAAGTTCTCCAAATGTGAATTCTAGCTGGATAAAGTCCTCTATCTTGGCCATATTATCTCTGCCGAGGGCATTTCTGTTAACCCTGAGAAGGTTGAAGCTATTGTCAACTGGGAACCTTCGCATAATGTCAAACAACTCTAAAGTTTCCTCAGTCTCGCTAGCTATTGCAGAAGGTTCGTTGAGAACTTCTCCAAGATCGCCAAGCCTCTTTCCAACTTGCTGTAGAAGAATGTCAAGTAGTCGTGGACTCCTGATTGTGATGTGGCATTCAAGACACTCAAAGAGAAGCTCATTTCTGCTCTTGTTCTTACTCCTCAGGATGACTCTAAGCCTTATGAAGTCTTTTGTGATGCTTCATTGCAAGGTCTTGGTGGTGTTCTAATGCAAGACAAGAAGATTGTGGCATACACTTCTCGTCAGCTGAAACCAAATGAGAAGAATTACCCCAGACATGATCTTGAGCTAGCATCAGTTGTTCATGCCTTGATCATGTGGACATACCTTCTATTGGGCACAAAAGTGGACATCTTCACCGATCACAAGAGCCTGAAGTACATCTTCACTCAGCCAAACCTTAACCTTCGCCAGACTCATTGGGTTGAGATGATTCAAGAGTACGATCCAAGCATTGAGTATATTCCTGGCAAGGCCAATGTCATTGCAGATGCCTTAAGCAGAAAGGCGTATTACAACCGTCTCCTTCTCAAACTGTTCCAACCTGAACTTTGTGAATCATTCAGGAAGCTCAACCTCCAAGTTGTTCCGCAAGGATTTCTTGCCAACCTTCAAGTTGCTCCTACCTTGGAAGATCAAATCCGCGAGGCCCAACTTAGTGATGCTATGGTGCAGAAAGTGAAACATGGTATTGCCAAGGGTACTCCCAAGTACAAGTGCTATCACATTGATGACAAAGACACTTTGTTCTTTAAGGACAGGATTGTGGTTCCCAAAGGTGATCTCAGAAAGCTCATAATGAACGAAGCACATGACTCACTCCTCTCGATACATCCAGGAAGTTCCAAGATGTATCATGACCTCAAGCAATCATATTGGTGGACTCGCATGAAAAGGGAGACTGCCCAATTTGTGAACGAATGTGATGTCTGCAGAAGAGTGAAGGCAGAGCATCAACGTCCAGCCGGACTCCTTCAACCTCTACCTATTCCCAAGTGGAAATTCGATCACATTGAGATGGATTTCGTCATCGGTTTTCCCAAGTCCAAGAAAGGAAATGATGATATCTTTGTGGTGACTGACAAGTTAACTAAAGTAGCTCATTTTCTTCCCGTCAAAGAATCCATCAACGCAGCTCAGCTGGCAGAGCTGTACACCTCCATAATTGTCTCTTTGCATAGCATTCCTCAAGTGATCTCCTCAGACCGTGGAAGCTTGTTCACTTCCAAGTTCTGGGATTCTTTTCAGTCAGCCATGGGCACAAAGATTCGCTTCAGCACTGTGTTTCACCGTCAGACTAGTGGTCAAGTCGAAAGAGTGAACCAAATCCTTGAAGATATGCTCAGAGCTTGTGTCATCTCCTTCGGTATGAAATGGGAAGATTGCCTTCCATTTGCCGAATTCTCCTACAACAACAGCTTCCAAGCAAGTGCAGGCAAAGCTCCTTTTGAAATCCTCTATGGCAGAAAGTGTCGTACCCCTCTCAACTGGTCCGAGACTGGTGAACGTCAACTCCTTGGAAATGATTTGATCTCAGAAGCCGAAGAAATGTGCAAAGTCATACGTGAGAATCTCAAAGCGGCAATCGCGTCAAAAGAGCTACTATGACGGCAAGCATCATGACTTGGCTTTTGACATCGGAGACCATGTCTATCTCCGCGTTTCTCCCATGAAGGGCACTCAGAGGTTCAGCATCAAGGGCAAGCTTGCTCCAAGATACGTGGTCCCTTTCAAGTTTCTTGGAAAGAGAGGCGATCTAGCCTACCAACTCGAGTTCCCTCCAACTTTGCAAATGTGCATGATGTGTTTCACGTGTCTCAGCTCCGCAAGTGCTTCAAGACGCCTGAATGCACTATTCCTTTCAAAGAGATTGATCTTCAGTAAGACTTGTCTTATCGTGAGCACCCCGTTGCTATTCTTGAAGAAACTGAGGGCAAGACCCGCAACAAGTCCATCAAATTATTGAAAGTGAAGTGGTCACACCATACCGACCGAGAAGCTACATGGGAACGAGAAGATCATCTCCGTTCCGAGTATCCCACTTTCTTTCAGTCCTAGATCTTGGGACGAGATCTTTTTGTAGTGGAGGAGAGTTTGTAACACCCCATATGTGATACCTTCCATATATGGCAATAAAGCATTTACCAATTGATCCTTGTCCTTTCCTTGGGGGTTCTTTTTCAGTTATGCATTCTTTTGTCATTGCATTGTCTTGTCATTGTGTTTTATTCATCCTTAGTTTGTTAAGTGAGGTCACCTTGATCTTGTTGTGTTGGTGATAGTGAGTTCATGACCATGCTAGCCCTACCCCCTTTCTTCTTGCACCACCTCTTCTCTTCCCTTCTTTTCTTTTCTTTCCCATTCTTTAATTTTTGCAAGTGACTAACCCATTCTCCTTTAATGTTCCTCTTCTCTCCACTTCTTTGGTTCCTTGACATAAGTCACCTTGCAAAGCCTTTCCCCAACTTAAAATGTTTTGGTTAGGTTCAAAAATGATAGAAGTTTGAACCATATTCAAACTTGTTTTATTTTTCTACCACTGAAAATGTCCAAGTAATTTTCATAAAATAGGGCATAAATCCAGGAGCTGGGGGATATTTTATTTTCCTTCAGATTCCTTTTCTCTTAGCTTGTGCTTTTCATTTTTTTTCTGTCTGAAGAAAAAGAAAAAGAAAAAGCAACAGCAGCAGCAGCGCAGCCCAGCAGCACTTGGGATCGGCCTCCCCCCTCGGCCCAGTAGCCAGCGCCCGCCAGTAGCCCAGCAGCAGCCCGCGCGTGTCCGTGCTACCCTTTCTCAACCGCGCCCCCGCTTACCCCCTCTGCTTTGCGCCCACGTGGCCAGGAAGGGCCCGCATGTCAGCGACCGCGTCTCTCTTCTCACCCACCTTTTCTTCCTCCTCCAGTTCACGCCATGGGGACCGCGGGCGAGCACGCCGTCGTGCACCGTCGTCACCCTGGCCTCCCTTTTAAGCCCTCGTCTTGTCCAACAACCCCCTAGGGTTCTCCTCTTCCTCCTCCCGCCGCCTGGTGAGTTGAGAGCCACCAGATCTGCCGCGCCATTGCCGTCCCGAGCGCATCTGAGCACACGGGCTCGTCGCCGACGAGCCCCTCGTCCTCCGCAGCCTTGCCAAGCCTGTCCTTCTCCTTCCCCGACGTCGACTACGTCGTCTATGGCTGCTACACGGAGCTGAAGGCCACGGCGTCATCCTCTTCTTCCTCGACATCGACTCCGGTCATCGCAAGTGTTTGCTCACCGCTGTCTTCGACTCCGTCCACCTTCCGGCCAGCCGAACACATCGCCGTGTTCGTGGTGAGCATCTGCACCTCCCCGTGCCCTTTTCCCCTTCTTCTGCGCCGTCTAACACCTAGTTTGTCGTGCGCCTGAGCTTGTCCACCGTAGCTCCTCCGCTGGTGTCCATCGCCTTCGCCGTGTCGCGTAGGGCCTGTTTGTGCTCTCACTGTTCCGTTTGGCCCCGTGTTTTGTCGCGTCGTAGTTCGTTGCCACCGCCTCTGTTGCTTGCCGCCGGCATCGTTGTAGTCATCGTTAGGTTCTGCAAGTACACGTCGTGGACTCCTCCAGGAGCACACCGCATGCCTCCGCCGCCCGTTTAGGTCGCCGGAGCAGCTTCGACGAGCTCCTCCGACGGGCTCTGTTTCCCCTCTGGTTTATGCTTCTTTAGTTAACACTTAAGGAAACACCCCTCTACTCTGTCAGTCGAACACGCATAGCTCAGTGGCCTGAGCCTCTCTCTCGTAGCGCGCAGACCTGGGTTCGAATCTCACCGGGGCAGTGGTTTAATCCCCCCTTTTTGCATTTCATGTGCCACTAATAGGTCGGCCCCACCTGTCAGCCACCCAGCTCACTCACACCCACTTCCACACCCACTCTGCCACCTCAGCTCTCCCTGGACCCATGGGTCAGTGCCTAAGGCTAGGTCCAGGCTGTGTCAACTTAGCCTTTTTTCTTTTTCTCCTTTTGTTTTTATTTTCTGCATTTTCTTTTGCATATTTATATCTTTTAATATATGCATCTGATGAAAATGCTTTATATATGAAAACTGCCTAGTTTTTCATGTACAATATTAATATGCACTTTGCTGCCATGTTAACAACATTTAAAATGATGTTTGATATTTATTTGTGTTTAAATATGCTCAAACTTGTAACAATCATAACTAAATAACCCTAACTCCAATTTTGACAAACTTTATATGTATTTGGGGTGGAAAATGTGTAGATTAAGATGGTGCTGTTGTTTTGCATGTTTAACAACTTTAAAATATGACTTTCTCATATCTGTCCCAGTTTTCTTTATATGAATATGGGAGTTTCGGGAAAATGTTGTTTGTTCTTTCCGGCCCATTTAAAATGCTAACATGTTGCTGTTAGTCCTAGTTGTACTCATTGCCATGCAAAACAACTTTTAAAACATGTTGGGTGCTTGTTTAAATCATCTACGTAACCTTTTGTGGCTATGTTAGTTTTGTTTCCTATTGCTTGTGTTCCAACTTGTGTTTGATCTTGTTTATTGCCATGATGCTTGTGCACTCTTCTTGTCCCTAGGAGTTGCATCATATCCTACCCATGTCCATATGCATCATATTCGTGCGTCATGTGTTTGAGCACTTCATGATGATTGATTGTTGTTCTGGTGTTTGCATTGTTGTGTTCGTTAGAGCCCGGTGACGATTCGGAGTTCAAGGTTCCTTTCGAGACTGAGTTTGAGGAGCAAGGTTACGATCCCTCCGTGGAATCAACAGGCAAGATGACCATTCCCAGATATCACCTATATCTTTGCCTATGCTAGATGTCTAGTTCTTTTAGATATGCCTCGATGCCCATTCCTATTTGTCAGCCCCCTTTTGTAGCCATGAAACACTCTAACCACCTTCCTAGCAAACCGTTGCTTGGCTAAGTACGCATCGCTTAGCCGCTCTTATTGCGTTGTTAGTTGCAGGTGAAGTTTTGAAGACTGTCCCATGATGAATTTTTTGTTGGGATAACACAATATATACCTATTATAAACTAATGCACCTATATATTCGCTATGGGTGGAAGGCTTGGCCTTCTGCTTAGTGTTTTGTTCCACTCATGCCACCTTAGGAACCGATAAACTGGTGTTATGTTCCTTGATTTTTGCGTTCCTAACACGGTTGGGGTTTATGGGCCCCCCTTGATAATTCGCTCTGTTTAAAGCTTTTCCAACAAGGCCCAACATTGGTTTTACATTTGGCTAATAACTAAAACTTACATAGGGCGTTGCAAACCCGAGTTATTAATTAACAACCCGAGCCAGTGCTCCTCATGAGTGTTGGTCCAAACTGGGCGGACTGCAGGGCCGCCTCGGGGAAACCCGAGGTATTTGGTATTACCTGTAGGATGTTCCATCCGGTCGTGGCCTGAGACGAGATACGCGCGGCTACTATCAGGGTGTCGGCACACCGGGAGGTCTTGCTGGATTAGTTTTACCTTTGTCGAAATATCTTGAGCACGGGATTCCGAGGATACTCGGATCTTCCCACTTTGGAGTTGCAACTCCGCGGATCGTGAGCTTGTGATGGGCTAAGTTGGGACACCCCAGCAGGGTTTGATCTTTCGAAAGCCGTGCCCGTGGTTATGTGGTAGATGGGAATTATTTAACATCCGGTTGTAGATAACTTGTCACCATATTCTTAAGAATACACTACCTGTGTGAGTAACCGTGATGGTCTCTTTCCGAAGGGCTTCGGGAAGTGAACACAGTGGGGTTATGTTTGATCGTGAGTAGCTAGGATCACTTCTTGATCAACTTGGCGATCATTGGCACTTGTTCTCTTCTCGCTCTAAACTCGTAAGCTAGTGCTTAGTGCTTGCTGCAACCCTCCTTTATAGCCTTTCCACACCTAAGGCTTTGGTAGTTTTGATACCCGGGAACGGGATTGCTGAGTCCTTTGTGGCTCACAGATTGAACACACACCAGATGTAGGTACCGCTGAGAACAATGCAGGAGATGGTTCCGAACTTCAGTGGGAGTTCGAAAGAGTGTGGACGTTACAATGTTTCGTATCCCTACAATCAGTAGTGGTTCTTACTAGGAGGATCCGGGCTTGTGTTTATGGTATCTTTCTCGTTTGGATTTCGTCCATAGTCGGACCCTGTGTTATTTGGATGATGTATGATATTGTATTCATTGTGTGACGTGGTGAGTGTAAGCCAACTATCTTTTACATTTTCATCCCTGAATTTTACATGAGATGTGCAAAGATACCATACTTGAGATCATTCTAGTATGCGCTTATGTCTTTAAGTCATGCCTCGACACCTGTGAGACATAGTTGCATACTAGGCATTACAACGTAGTATATCAAAATTTACCTACGATCATGCAAGATCTATCTAGGAGAAGCTACCCTCGTAGAACGAAAGCGGAAGCGTTTTGTAACACGGTTGATGTAGTCGAACATCTTCATGATCCAACTGATCCAAGTACTAAACGTACGACACCTCCGTGTTCAGCACACGTTCAACATGATGACATCCCTCGAGCTCCTGATCCAGTTGAGGACGAGGGAGAGTTTTTCAGCACGATGGCAAGGTGATAGTGATGATGAAGTTACTGGAGCAGGGCTTCGCCTAAGCACTGCAATGTTATGACTGAGGTGTGTAACTATGGAGGGGGCACCGCACACGGCTAAGAGATTGTCTGTTGTCTGTCTTTGGGGTGCCCCCTGCCCACGTATATAAAGGAGGGAGGGAGAGATGCTGGCCACCTAGGGTGCTCCAAGAGTAGGGAGTCCTACTAGGACTTTCAAGTCCTAGTAGGAAACCTTTTCCTATTCGGAGTAAGAGAGAAGGAAAGAGGGAAAGAGAGAGGGGGTAGGAAAAGGCAAGGAGGGCGCCGCCCCCTTCCCCTAGTCCAATTTGAACCCATGGGGGGGCGCCACCTCCCCTTAGCCTGCCTTATCTTCTTCCCGTATGGCCCAATAAGGCCAATTACTTCTCCCGGTGAATTCCCGTAACTCCCCGGTACTCCGAAAAATACCCGAATCACTCGAAACCTTTCCTATGTCCGAATATAGCCTTAAATATATATGAATATTTACCTCTGGACCATTTCGAGACTCCTCGTCATGTCCATGATCTCATCCGGGACTCCAAACAAACTTCGGTCATCATAACTCATAATACTAATCGTCATCGAACGTTAAGCATGCGGACCCTACGGATTCAAGAACTATGTAGAGATGACTGAGACACATCTCCGGTCAATAACCAATAGCGGAACCTGGATGCTCATATAGGCTCCTACATATTCTACGAAGATCTTTATCGGTCAAACCGCATAACAACATACGTTGTTCCCTTTGTCATCGGTATGTTACTTGTCCGAGATCCGATTCGGTATCATCATACCTAGTTCAATCTCGTTACCAGCAAGTCTCTTTACTTGTTCCATAATACATCATCTCGTGACTAACTCATTAGTCATTTGCTTGCAAGGCTTATTATGATGAGTATTCTCGAGAGGGCCCAGAGATACCTCTTCGACATCCGGAGTGACAAATCCTATTCTAGATCTATGACAACACCACAAACACCTTCGGAAAAACCTGTAGAGCATCTTTATAATCACCCAGTTACGTTGTGACGTTTGATAGCACACAAGGTGTTCCTACGGTATTCGGGAGTTGCATAATCTCATAGTCAGAGGAACATGTATAAGTCATGAAGAAAGCAATAGCAATAAAACTAAACGATCATAGTACTAAGCTAACGAATGGGTCTTGTCCATCACATCATTCTCCTAATGATGTGATGTCGTTGATCAAATGACAACACATGTCTATGGTTAGGAAACACAACCATCTTTGATTAACGAGCTAGTCTAGTAGAGGCATACTAGAGACACTCTGTTTTGTCTATGTATTTACACATGTATCAAGTTTCCGGTTAATACAATTCTAGCATGAATAAAAGACATTTATCATGATATAAGGAATATAAAATAACAACTTTATTATTTCCTCTAGGGCCCTCTCGGTAGTTGTTGACCCACAAGTGTAGGGGATCTATCGTAGTCCTTTCGATAAGTAAGAGTGTCGAACCCAACGAGGAGCAGAAGGAAATGATAGGCAGTTTTTAGTAAGGTATTTTCTGCAAGCACTGAAATTATAGGTAACAGATAGTTTTGTGATAATATAATTGGTAGCAAGTGACAAACGGTAATAGTAAATAGGTGCAGCAAGGTGGCCTAATCCTTTTTATAGCAAAGGACAAGCCTGGACAAACTCTTATGCAAGGTAAAGCGCTCCCGAGGACATATGGGAATTATCGTCAAGCTAGTTTTCATCACGATCGTCTGATTCGCGTTCGGTACTTTGATAATTTGATATGTGGGTGGACCGGTGCATGGGTGCTGCCCTTACTTGGACAAGCCTCCCAGTTATGATTAACCTCTAATGCAAGCATCCACAACTACAAAAGAAGTATTAAGGTAAACCTAACCATAGCCTGAAACATATGGATCCAAATCAGCCCCTTATGAAGCAACACATAAACTAGGGTTTAAGCTTCTGTCACTCTAGCAACCCATCATCTACTTATTACTTCCCAATGCCTTCCTCTAGGCCCACATAATGGTGAAGTGTCATGTAGTCGACGTTCACATGACACCACTAGAGGAGACACAACATACATCTCATCAAAATATCGAACGAAGACCAAATTCACATGACTACTAATAGGAAGACTTCTCCCATGTCCTCAGGAACAAAAGTAACTACTCACGAGACATAATATTGTTCATGATCAGAGGGGTATTAATATGCCTAATGGATCTGAACATATGATCTTCCACCAAATAAACCAACTAGCATCAACTACAAGGAGTAATCAACACTACTAGCAACCCACAGGTACCAATCTGAGGTTTGGGTACAAAGATTGGATACAACAGATGGACTAGGGTTTGAGAGGAGATGGTGCTGGTGAAGATGTTGATGAAGATAGCCCTCCCCAAGATGGGAGAGTTGTTGGTGATGACGGCAGTGACGATTTCCCCGTCCCGGAGGGAAGTATCCCCGGCAGAACAGCTCTACCGGAGCCCTAGATTGGTTTCCGCCTCGGTTCCACCTCGAGACGGCAGCGTCTGGTCCCGAAAGCCTCCCTCTGATTTTTTCCAGGTCAAAACGCTTCATATAGGAGAAGATGGGCACCTGGGGCCCATCGTCTAGCCCTCGAGGCAGGGGGCGCGCCCTGGGAAGGGGCGCGCGCCCCCCACCCTCGAGGCCAGTCAGTGGCCCTTCTCGTGGGTTTCTTTCGCCAGATATTTTTTATATTTTCCGAAACAATGTTCTGTGGAGTTTCAGGGCTTTTGGAGTTGTGCAGAATAGGTTTCCAGAGTTTGCTCCTTTTCCATCCCAGAATTCCAGCTGCCGGCATTCCCCCTTCTTCATGTAAACCTTGTAAAATAAGAGAGAAAAAACATAAGTGTTGTGACAAAACATGTATGAAAAGCCCATAATGCAATAAATATCAACTTGTAAGCATGATGCAAAATGGACGTATCAACTCCCCCAAGCTTAGACCTCACTTGTCCTCAAGCGAAAGCCGATATCGAGAAATATGTCCATATGTTTATGTAATGCCCAGGATGGGACTATACCTCCTACGTGTCGAGGCACGACTAAAGGTATAAGCCCATTCTGGAATGATCTCAAGTTCGGTATCTTTGCACATCTCATGTAAAAATAGGGATGAAAAGGAAAAGAGATTGTTGGCTTACACTCGCCACGTCACACAATTCATTACATAGCCAAACATCATTCAAATAACATCACAACCCGGCTACGGGTGAAGATCCAAATGAAAGATACCAAACATACATAAAGCCACAGGCTCGGATCGCCCCTAGTAGAAACCACTACTGATCATCGGGATAGTGCACATAGTAACGGCTACGTTCCTCATCATACTCCCAGTACAACTCTATGCCGTCACCTGAGTAGTTCATCATGGTACCTGCAACTGGTGTGGTGTAGAATCTGTGAGCCACGGAGGACTCAGCAATCCCGTTCCGGGGTAGCAGAACTAACTAAGCCTTGGGTGTGGAACAAGGCTGAAAAAAGAATAAAAGGTTGCAGCAGCACTAGCACTAGCTTACGTAATAAGAGCGAGAAGAGAAGTGCCACGAGCGATAAAGTGATCACAAAGTGATCCTAACTAAGCACGTCAATCATAACCTCACCGTGTTCACTTCCCGAACCCCTTTCGGAAAATGACTGTCACGGTACTCACGCTGGTAGTATGTTCTGAACATGGTATCAAGTTTTCTACAACCGGATATTAACAAATTCCCATCTGTCACATAACCGCGGGCACGGCTTTCAAAAGTTCAAAACCCTCCAGGGGTGTTCCAACTTGGCCCATTACAAGCCCACGATCCGCGGAGTCGCAACTCCAAGGTGGGAAGGCCCGAGTATCCTCGGAATCCCGTGCTCAAGATACTCGGACTAAGGTAAGACTAATCCAGCAAATCCTCCCGGCGTGCCGACACCCTGACAATAGCCGCACGTATCTAGTCTCAGGCCACGACCGGATGGGCGATTCTACAGGTTATACCAGATACCTCGGGTTTCCCCAAGGCGGCCCCGCAGAACCCCCGGTTTGGACCAACACTCATGTGGAGCACTGGCCCGGGTTGTTGATTAAGAACTCGGGTTTGCAAAGCCCTATGCAAGTTTTAGTTATTAGGCAAATGGAGTACCAAAGTTGGGACTTGCTGGAAAAGCCTTAGCGCTAAGCGGTTTATCGAGGGGGTCCCATAACCCCAACCGTGTGAGGAACGCAAAATCAAGGAACATAACATCGGTTTATACGGTTCCTAGGGCGGCATGAGTGGAACAAATCACCGAGCAAGAGGCTCAGCCTTCCACCCATTACCAATATATAGATGATTTCATTTAAGAGTTTATATAGTGTGATATCCCAACAAGCTTCAACATGAAGCAAGAATCTTCAAATCTTCTCCTGCAACTAGCAATGCTATAAGAGGGGCTGAGCGAAGCTTACTTAGCCAATCAAAGGTTTGCATAGGTTGGGTGGTTAAACAGATTCATGGTTACAATAGGAGGCTGACAAACAAACATGGGCATCGAGGCAATAAGCTAAAGAGCGAGACTTCTAGCAATAGGCAAAGATAGTAATGATATCCGGGTCAGGTCATCTTGCCTGTCGAGTCGTCGATGGGATCGTAAGATGGCTCCTCGTTCTCAACCTCGGTAGTAACCTCGTTCTCGTACTCGGTCTCGGCTTCCGGCTCTACTCAACACAAGAACACGCGAGGCACGAAATCAAACAAGGTGCAATGCGCAAATTACAGGATGCATGGATGATGCACTTAGGATGCACTGCAGATGCACATAGGATGCACAACATGACAACATAGGAAGCACAGAGAAACAGCACAAGAAACATGACAATATGCTCAAGCAAGTAGGATGCAAGACAAGTATATTTAGGAAGCAAAACTAGGCAAGGTAGGAAGCACAGAGAAACAACACAAGAAACAGCAGGTTTAAATGAGGCCGGAAACTACTTAAGACAAATCCGGTAAGTCCTCATATGCATGGTTTGAAATTAGTCCATATCTGAACAAACCTTAAGTTAAAGTTGTTAAACAGCAAGTTAACATGCATCATGATGATCTACACGAAATTCTAGTCAAGTTTCATATAAAGTTTGTTTAAAACGGAGTTACGGTCTAGAAGATATGATCAAAACAAGATACACATGGCAACGGTGCAAGATGCACCCAAACATCAAGCAAACATACTCCAAACATGTTAACAAGATGATATTATGATTCTACATGCAAAATCACACAAGTTTCATGTAGGGTACGCTCAAAACGGAGCAACGGGATAAAAGATACACCCGAAACAAGAAACAATGGAAAGCTGAAATTAACAGCCACATAGCAACTTGGAAGCAAGATATATATACTCTACAGCACTCAAACATGGTGACAAGAAGCATGGACATGAAGTAGACATATCATACAGAAAACAACTCCATTGGGGCAACTCCATAGGAGGCATGGATCAATAGCAACAAGCTACAACATTTTGAACATGACAATAAAAACCTGACAACAGTATTTTATAGCAACTTGGGAGCAAGAATTAAATATGCTACAGCAAACCAAATGAGCATGTGAGGGCATGGATGGATAGCCAACAACATATACAACAAGGAATGATCAAAGGTCACCCCAAAACTATCATGGATTTGCCTAGGACAATAAGCAAACATAGCATCAGGATATTACAGATTCCAGACTTGGTGAAATTTCACTAAGTGTTAAAACAGTAACATTATCATGGCATGTTTGTGAGCATGTTTAAGTCATCTCAAGGCCTAACATGGCAAATGGTTTGCACCACAACAAAGAACACATGATGGGGAATCTAAAACATATGAGCATGTGACATGGGGACAAACACAACAATAGCAACGAGCTCCTCAACTAGGCATCTCGTAACAAGTTATAAAACCTAACAGCCACAAGCACTTTTGCAACAGAGATAAACATGGCAATATGAACTCTAACATGCATGCTATAGCAATCAACATGTAGAGCATCTCATGATGAACATTTGGACATATCATTTGCTTCATTTGGATAAACATGCACCAAGTTATCACATCTCAAACATGGCATGAAAACAACTAATAGCAGCAGTTTATATCATGTAGCACTCTTGTCATGAAGATTAAGACATCTAGATGGACTCAAACAAGCATGACACAATGGAACAAAACATAGTACACATCACCACGATCATTTTGACATATTATATGCACAAATCGGACAAGCACAGTAAAAGTTATAGCCATCACAATAATGCATCAGACAACTAAATGCAAAAAGACTTAGTAAAAAAACACAAGGGTCAACCTGACTGGATCGGGTCAACGGGCGCCGGTGGAGCGGGTCCGCGGGTCAACCGGGTTGCGGGCGCGGGCGAACGGGCGCCGGGCAGCCGGCCCGTTAGGGTTCGAACCTGGGCGGCTCGCTGGATCGGGATCGGGGTCCCGATCGGATCAGGAGTCGGCGGTCAGCGGAGTTCTCGGGCGGTGGACGACGGGCGCCGGCGGGGAGGCTCGACGGGCGGCGCCCTCCCGGCGGCGAGGGCTCAGAGGAGGCCGGGGCTCGGCCGGCGGCGAGGCTCTCTTCAGCTCGGGCGGTGGCACTCTGAGGCCCGGCGGCGGCGGGCGGTGCTCCGACGGCGGGGTCTTGCGCCGGCGGCGGCGGACGGTGCTCCGGCCGCCTGCGGGTGGCGACACGGTGGCCGGCGCGGCCGTGGCGGCGGGGCGTCGACCGGAGGCGGCGGGGATGCGAAGCTGCGGCGCGGGGCTGACGGGCCCGGAGGCGGCGGCGGCGGGCCGGCGCTGGGCCCCGCGGGCCGGCGCGGTGGGACGGCGGCGGAACTGTGCGGTGGCGGACTGTCCGGCCCGGGTCGGACACGTCCGCCCGTCGCGGATTCCGAGGCGGGGCTGGAGCTAGGAGGAGGCTAGGGTTTTTGTACAAAAATGGAGGGGTGGACGTTTTTATAGGCACAAGGAGCTAGGAGACTCCAAATGAGGAGCGGGCGGCCACGCGATCACAATTCAACGACCGAGATGATGGGAAGGGTTGTGCTGGGTTGGTGGGCTGTTGTGGAGGGGGTCTTGGGCCACAAAGAGGAGGTACTTTTAGCCCACTAGGTTAACTGTTGGAGTACCAAACGAACTCCAAACGCGACGAAACTTGACAGGCGGCCTACACGTACCAAAACAACATCGCACGACAAGTCTCATGCCATTCCGGAAATGTTAAACGGCCAAACATGAAAGAATGACTCGGGGATGCCACGGGCACGTGTGAGAGCGTCGGAACTCGAAATGGACAACGGGAAGAGACGAGTGGGACCGGATGCAAGTAACAACACAAATGCAATGCAATGCACATGACATGGATGAAATGCACACACGCACACGACAAAACGAGAAACCCAAAAAGAAGAAGAACCCGGAATGGAATTGATGAAGCCAAAGTTTATATATTGCCATATAGGGAAAGTGTTACATCCGGGGCATTACAGTTTAGAGATAGAGGTGTCGATAAAAACAGAATACAGACATGAGGGCATCATGATCATTCTCATAACAACAACTTTTATAAATATGGTCATATGATCATTATGCTAAAGTAACAATTCGTCCACAATATCAAGTATGCATCATAAACTCCATTGGAAACTAACAAACTTTGATCTCGGTCATTGAAGCAATTACAATTTATTGTAATATCGGAAAGAGTCAATATAAGAGCTTTTCAGCAAGCCTACATACTCAACTATCGTATAGTCTTTCACAATTGCTGACACTCACACAATACTTATGTTTATGGAGTTTTAATCGGACACAGAGAAAGATAGGGGCTTATGGTGTTGCCACCCAACCTTTTACCTCAAGGGTAATGTCAACAGTAATAGATCATGAAAACTTACATCCAAGTCGGTATATATATCAGGATCTTTCCAACACAATGTGCTTGCCAAAGGATAAAATGAAAAAGGAAAGGTGGATCTCACCTTGACACTTATAAGACAAGAATAAAAGATAGGGCCTTCGCTGAGGGAAGCAGAGGTTGTCATCTGTTTTTATGGTTGGATGCACAAAGTCTTAGCATAGAAGAACTTCGCTTTATATTGCCACTTGTGATAAGGACCTTTATTATGCAGTCCGTCGCTGCTTTTATTACTTCCATATCACAAGCTCGTATAAAGCTAATTTCTCCCACACTAATAAATCATACATATTTTAGCGAGTTTACAACATGACAACTTACTTAGAAGGATCTTCCTCGATCCATAGGTAGGTATGGTGGACTCTCATGGCAAAACTGGGTTTAAAGATATATGGAAGCACAAGTAGTATCTCTACTTAGTGCAAGGAGTTTTGGCTAGCATGAGGGAGAAAGGCAAGCTCACCATGTTGGAAGATCCGTGACAATATACTTTATTTCGGATATAAGAAGACATAGCCCATTATGTTGTCTTCCTTGTCCAATATCAACTCTTTAGCATGTCATACTTTAATGAGTGCTCACAATCATAAAAGATGTCCAAGATAGTATATTTGTATGTGAAGCCTCTCTTCTTTTATTACTTCCTATTAATTGCAACGATGACCAAAACTATGTTTGTCACCTCCCAACAACTTTTATTTACCATACTCTTGTATGTGGGGTCATTACTTCCCATAAGATCGATATGACCTCTTTGATACTCTTTTTGTTTTCTTTCTTTTCATCGTGACTCAAGTGAGGAAATCAAGCCCTTGACTCAACACTAATCTTTATTATATAGCTCGCGGACTCGATTACAAAGGATAAAGCTCACAAGGCAAAAGCTCACAACTAGATCATGCTAACTTTATTCTAATAGATCAAGCTACTACCAAAAGGATCGAACTAAGTAAAACGGTAAAGATAGGAGTGATGGTGATATGATACCGGGGTCACTCCCCCGAGCTTGGCAGTTGCCAAGGGGAGTGCCCATACCCATATGATTATGTCTCCTTCTTCGAGGTTGGTGATGATGACTTCTTCCTCAGCTTGCGCTTAAGGGCAGAATTTTGCTCCTTTAGATCATTGATCTCTTGCTCAAGGTTTAATATCTTCTTGCATAATGGCTGCTTGTTTTCCTGCAAGAGGTTAAAAGGGATAAATTCGATCTTAGATTTCTTTACTCTGTTGGGGAGGCTTGACTTTTCGAACTCCACATGCATGTCTCCCGGTTGAGGTAGTGGGACTTCATCTTCACCCGAGCTAGTCCAATCCTTCCTCTTTGAATCATGGTCCTCTTCTTCTTCCGTGGTTCAACCATAATGCTCCAAATCACCATAGACCTTAGGGTCAGCAAGGGAATCAGCCACATAGCTTTCTCCCTCCGAATCCTGGGACGACATGTTGCCTGTATCTGTGACAGAAACAGCTTGAAACGAAAACAGAGGATTTCTGCGTGATAAAGAGGTCAAAACCTTCGGGAGTATATATAATGAATTTTTCCCGAACGAAAGGAGCAGCCCACAAGAAAACGGAGTCCAGGGGACACACGGGGTGCCCTCGAGGCAGGGGGCGTGCCCTGGGAAGGGGGGCGCCCCCTACCCTCGAGGAGGCCCCGTGTCTCCTCCGGACTGCGGTTTATTTTTCTATTTTTCTAAATATTCCAAAACGTAGAAAAATTGCCTTTAGAACCGTTTTGGAGTCGGTTTACTTACCGTATCACGTACCTCTTCCTTTTCGGAGGCTGAATCATTCTGGAAAGTGTCCCTTATGTATTCCTCCAGGGTTATGGTTTCAATAATATTAGTTTCAACATTTATAGGATTACCTGAGATATAATGTTTGATCCTTTGACCATTCACCACCTTCGGTTTTGTGCCTTCGAAGTTGTTGATTTTTATGGCACCGGAACGATAGACCTCCTCGATAACGTAAGGTCCCTCCCACTTGGAGAGAAGTTTTCCTGCAAAAAATCTTAAACGAGAGTTGAATAGAAAAACATAATCACCTACGTTAAACCCACGCTTTTGTATCCTTTTGTCATGCCATCTTTTAACTTTTTCTTTAAATAACTTGGCATTCTCGTAGGCCTGGGTTCTCCATTCATCGAGACAGCTAATGTCAAATAACCTCTTTTCACCGGCAAGTTTGAAATCATAATTGAGCTCTTTAATAGCCCAATATGCCTTATGTTCTAGCTCAAGAGGTAAGTGACAAGCTTTTCCATATACCATCTTATATGGAGACATACCCATAGGATTTTTGTATGCAGTTCTATAGGCCCATAGTGCATCGTCTAGTTTCTTGGACCAATTCTTTCTAGACCTATTAACTGTCTTTTGCAAGATTAATTTCAACTCCCTATTACTTAGTTCTACTTGACCACCAGTCTATGGGTGATAAGGTGATGCAATTCTATGGTTGACATCATACTTAGCAAGCATCTTACGGAAAGCACCATGAATAAAGTGTGAACCACCATCAGTCATTAGATATCTAGGGACTCCAAACCTCGGAAATATAACTTCTTTAAGCATATTAATAGAGGTGTTATGATCGGCACTACTAGTTGGAATAGCTTCTACCCACTTAGTAACGTAATCAACAACAACTAGGATATGTGTGTACCCATTAGAGGAAGGAAAAGGTCCCATATAATCAAAGCCCCAAACATCAAAGGGTTCAATAACAAGTGAATAATTCATAGGCATTTCTTGACGTCTACTAATATTATCAATTCTTTGACATTCATCACATGATAAGACAAACTTACGGGCATCCTTGAATAGAGTAGGCCAATAAAAACCGGATTGCAATACCTTGTGTGCAGTTCTGTCTCCCGCATGGTGTCCTCCATAAGCTTCGGAGTGGCACTTGCATAAGATCTTTTCCTGTTCATGCTCAGGTACACAACGTCTAATAATACCATCTACTCCTTCTTTATAAAGATCTGGGTCATACCAAAAGTAATGTCTCAAATCATAAAAGAACTTTTTCTTTTGCTGGTATGTAAAGCTAGGTGGTATGAACTTAGCAACAATATAATTAACATAATCAGCATACCAGGGGGTAGTACGAGAAGTACTTATGACAGCTAGTTGTTCATCAGGAAAGCTATCATCAATAGGTCGTGGGTCATCAAGTATATTCTCTAACCTAGACAAGTTATCGGCTAAGGGGTTCTCAGCTCCCTTTCTATCAATAATATGCAAGTCAAATTCTTGCAGCAAGAGGACCCATCTAATAAGTCTAGGTTTAGCATCTTTCTTTTCCATAAGGTATTTGATAGCAGCATGATCAGTGTGAATAGTTACTTTAGAATCGACGATGTAGGGTCTAAACTTATCACAAGCAAACACAACTTCTAAAAATTCTTTCTCAGTGGTAGCATAATTTCTTTGGGCACTATCTAGAGTTTTACTAGCATACTGGATAACATTCAATTTCTTATCAACTCTTTGCCCTAGAACAGCTCCTAAAGCATAATCACTAGCATCGCACATAATCTCAAAGGGTAAATTCTAGTCAGGAGGCTGGACAATAGGTGCAGAGATCAATGCTTTCTTAAGTATTTCAAATGCTTCTAGACAATCATCATCAAAGACAAAAGGAATATCTTTCTGTAAAAGATTAGTCAGAGGCCTGGAGATTTTGGAGAAGTCCTTAATGGACCTCCTATAAAACCCGGCATGACTAAGGAAACTTCGTATACCTTTGATATCCTTAGGGCATGGCATCTTTTCAATAGCATCAACCTTAGCTTTGTCAACTTCAATACCTCTTTCAGAAATTTTATGTCCCAAGACAATGCCTTCATTAACCATAAAGTGGCACTTCTCCCAATTCAAGACAAGGTTAGTGTCTTCACATATCTGCAAAACTCGATCAAGGTTGCTTAAGCAATCATCAAAAGAAGTTCTGTAAACGGAGAAATCATCCATGAAAACCTCAACAATCTTTTCACAAAAGTCAGAGAATATAGCCATCATGCATCTTTGAAAGGTAGCAGGTGCATTACATAAACCATAAGGCATACGTCTATAAGCAAAGGTACCAAAAGGACAAGTAAAGGTGGTCTTTTCTTGATCCCCTTTTGACACATGTATTAGAGAGAAACCAGAATAACCATCTAGAAAGCAGAAATGAGTATGTTTGGATAACCTTTCTAGCATTTGATCAATAAATAGCAAGGGGTAATGATCTTTCTTAGTAGCTTTATTTAACTTACGGAAATCAATTACCATCCTATAACTTGTAACTATTCTTTGCGGGGTCAATTCATCTTTATCATTAGGGACGACAGTCATACCCCCTTTCTTCGGAACACAATGGACATGACTTACCCACTGGCTATCAGCAATGGGATAGATAATACCTGCCTCTAGGAGCTTTAGGATTTCCTTCCTTACCACTTCTTTCATCTTAGGATTTAACCGTCGCTGATGATCAATAACTGGTTTAGCATTTTCTTCCAATTTTATCTTGTGTTGAGATATAGTGGGACTAATGCCCTTAAGATCATCCAGAGTATATCCAATAGCAGCTCGGTGCTTCTTCAGAGTTTTCAATAATCTTTCTTCTTCGTGCTCTGAAAGGTTAGCACTAATAATAACAGGATATATCTTCTTTTCATCAAGATAAACATACTTAAGATCATCAGGCAAAGGTTTAAGTTCAAACACGGGATCACCCTTGGGTGGAGGAGGATCCCCTAGGATTTCAACAGGCAAGTTATTTTTCAATACGGGTCCTTGTGTAAGGAATATTTCATCTATCTCCCTTCTATCATTCATTTGCATACCATTTTCATGGTCTAGCAAGTATTGTTCTAAAGGATCATTAGGTGGCACGACAATAGAAGCAAGACCAATAAGTTCACCCTTACTGGGTGGTGCCTTTTCAAGGGGTTGTCTACAGAATTTAGCAAAGTTAAAATCATGAGACATGTCCCCTAACCCGACAGTGACAATATCTTTCACACAGTATATCTTGGCATTAACGGTATTCAAGAAGGGTCTGCCAAATATAATGGGGCAGAAAGCATCTTGTGGGGAACTAAGAACAAGAAAATCAGCCAGGTATTTAACCTTCCCACACAAGACTTCAATATCTCTAACGATCCCAACTGGTGAAATAGTATCTCTATTAGCAAGCTTAATAGTAACATCAATCCCTTCTAACTCAACACGTGCAATATCATGCATAATTTCGTTATACAAGTCAAGAGGGATAATACTCGCACTAGCACCTACGTCACATAAACCATGATAGCAATGATCCCCTATCTTAACGGAGATAACAGGAAAGCCTATGATAGGTTTATGTTTATTCCTAGCATTGGGTTTGGCTATCCTAGCAGACTCTTCTTGGAGATAAATAACATGTCCATCTAAATCTTCTACTAAGAGATCTTTAACCATGGAAACACTAGGTTCAACTTTAATTTGCTCAGAGGGTGTAGGTGTTCTAGTATTACTCTTACAAACTATAGTTGAACCTTGAGCATGATCCTTTATCCTAACAGGGAAAGGTGGTTTCTCGATATAAGCGGTAGGTATAACAAGATCACCATTATAAGTGATAGTCTTTTCTTCAACTTTAATAGGTTCGACTACTTTTAATTCAATAGGGGGGTGGTATTTAAACCACTTCTCCTTGGGGAGATCAACATGAGTAGCAAAAGATTCACAGAAAGAGGCTACTATCTCAGAGTCAAGTCCATATTTAGTGCTAAACTCACGGAAAACATCAGTATCCATAAAAGCTTTAACACAATCAAACTTAGGGCTCATACCTGACTCCTTACCTTCGTCGAGGTCCCAATCTTCGGAGTTGCATTTAATTCTTTCCAATAAATCCCATTTGAAGTCAATAGTCTTCATCATAAAAGAGCCAAAACAAGAATTATCGAGCATGGTGCGATTACTGAGAGAAAGCCGAGCATAATTTTTTTGGATGATCATCTTTCTTGAGAGCTCATGGTTGGGGCATGAATATAACATTGACTTAAGCCTCCCCCAAGCTTGAGCGATGCTTTCTCCTTCGCGAGGCCAGAAATTATAAATATAATTACGATCACGATGAACCTGGTGCATAGGGTAGAACTTCTGTTGAAATTCCAACTTCAGATGATTATAGTTCCATGATCCCATATCATCGCATAGCCTAAACCATGTCAATGCATCTCCCTTCAAAGATAAAGGGAAGACCTTCTTCTTGATAACATCCTCGGGCATACCTGCAAGCTTAAACAATCCACAAACTTCATCCACATAGATTAGATGTAAATCGCGGTGAAGTGTTCCGTCTCCTATATAGGGATTTTCAAGCAGTTTCTCTATCATACCCAAAGGAATCTCAAAGCAAACATTTTCAATAGGTGCAGTAGGTTGAGGAGCAACTCTTTGCTCTTCTGCTCGGGGTGAAGATACCCCGAACAAGCCCCTCAAAGGATTTTGAACCATAGTAACAAGTGACAATAAATTTCAGCACACTATATAAATTTTTCCTTACCAAAGGCGCTTCACTCCCCGGCAACGGCGCCAGAAAAGAGTCTTGATGACCCACAAGTGTAGGGGATCCATCATAGTCCTTTCGATAAGTAAGAGTGTCGAACCCAAGAGGAGCAAAAGGAAATGAAGGCAGTTTTCAGTAAGGTATTTTCTGCAAGCACTGAAATTATAGGTAACAGATAGTTTTGTGATAAGATAATTGGTAGCAAGTGACAAACGGTAATAGTAAATAGATGCAGCAAGGTGGCCCAATCCTTTTTATAGAAAATTACAAGCTTGGATAAACTCTTATGCCAGGTAAAGCACTCTCGAGGACATATGGGAATTATCGTCAAGCTAGTTTTCATCACGATCGTCTGATTCACGTTCGGTACTTTGATAATTTGATATGTGGGTGGACCGGTGCTTGGGTGCTGCCCTTACTTGGACAAGCCTCCCACTTATGATTAACCTCTAATGCAAGCATCCGCAACTACAAAAGAAGTATTAAGGTAAACCTAACCATAGCCTGAAACATATGGATCCAAATCAGCCCCTTACGAAGCAACGCATAAACTAGGGTTTAAGCTTCTGTCACTCTAGCAACCCATCATCTACTTATTACTTCCCAATGCCTTTCTCTAGGCCCACATAATGGTGAAGTGTCATGTAGTCGACGTTCACATGATACCACTAGAGGAGAGACAACATACATCTCATCAAAATATCGAACGAAGACCAAATTCACATGACTACTAATAGCAAGACTTCTCCCATGTCATCAGGAACAAAAGTAAATACTCACGAGACATAATATTGTTCATGATCAGAGGGGTATTAATATGCATAATGGATCTGAACATATGATCTTCCACCAAATAAACCAACTAGCATCAACTACAGGGAGTAATCAACACTACTAGCAACCCACAGGTACCAATCTGAGGTTTGGGTACAAAGATTGGATACAAGAGATGAACTAGGGTTTGAGAGGAGATGGTGCTGGTGAAGATGTTGATGAAGATAGCCCTCCCCAAGATGGGAGAGTTGTTGGTGATGACGGCGGTGACGATTTCCCCCTCCCGGAGGGAAGTATCCCCGGCAGAACAGCTCTGCCGGAGCCCTAGATTGGTTTCCGCCTCGGTTACGCCTCGAGACGGCGGCGTCTGGTCCCGAAAGCCTCCCTCTGATTTTTTTTCAGGTCAAAACGCTTCATATAGGAGAAGATGGGCACCTGGGGCGCACCGGCTGGCCCTCGAGGTAGAGCGGCGCATCCTCGGAAGGGGGGCGCACACCCTCGAGGCCAGCCAGTGGCCCCTCTCGTGGGTTTCTTTCATCAGATATTTTTTATATTCTCCGAAACAATGTTTTGTGGAGTTTCAGGGCTTTTGGAGTTGTGCAGAATATGTTTCCAGAGTTTGCTCCTTTTCCAGCCCAGAACTCCAGCTGTCGGCATTCCCCCCTTCTTCATGTAAACCTTGTAAAATAAGAGAGAAAAGGCATAAGTGTTGTGACAAAACATGTATGAACAGCCGATAATGCAATAAATATCAACTTGTAAGCATGATGCAAAATGGAAGTATCAGTAGTGCACATCACTATAGGCCTTGCAAGCAATGTGAGTAATGGGTTAGTTACGAAATGATGCATTATGTAACGAGTAAAGAGACTTGACGGTAACGAGATTGAACTAGGTATGATGATACCAACGATCGAATCTCGGGCAAGTAACATACCGATGACAAAGGGAACAAAGTATATTGTTATGCGGTTTGACCAATAAAGATCTTCGTAGAATATGTAGGAGCCAATATGAGCATCCAGGTTCTTCTATTGGTTATTGACCGGAGATGTGTCTCGGTCATGTCTACATATTTCTCGAACTCGTAGGGTCCGCACGCTTAACGTTCGATGGCGATTTGTATTATGAGTTATGTGTTTTGGTGACCGAAGTTTGTTCGGAGTCCCGGATGAGATCACATACATGATGAGGAGTCTCGAAATGGTCGAGACATAAAGAATGATATATTGGACGATGTTATTCGGACACCGGATGAGTTTCGAGAGGTATCGGATAACTATCGGAGTGCCGGAGGGTTATCGGAACCCCCCGAGGGAACTAATGGGCCTTAGTGGAAAGAGAGAAGGGCCACAAGGGGTGGCCGGGCCCCCCATGGCAGTCCGAATTGGACTAGGGGTAGCGGCGGCGCCCCCCTTTCCTTCTCCCTCTCCCTCTCCTTCCTTCCCCCTCTCTTCCGTGATGAGGAATCCTACTAGGACCGGGAAGTCCTAGTAGGACTCCCCTCTTGGCGCGCCCCCTAGGGCCGGCCGATCTCCTCCTCCTCCCCCTTTATATACGTGGGCAGGGGCACCCCAAAGACACACAAGTTTCTCTTAGCGGTGTGCGATGCCCCCCTCCACAGTTTGCTCCGCAGGTCATAGCGTCGTTGTGCTTAGGCGAAGCCTTGCGCGGATCACATCACCAACACCGTCGCCATGCCATCGTGCTGACGGAACTTTCCCTCGATCAAGAGCTCGAGGGACGTCATCGAGCTGAACGTGTGCTGAACATGGAGGTGTCATACATTCGGTACTTGGATCAGTTGGATCTTGAAGACGTTCGACTACATCAACCGCGTTAACATAATGCTTCCGCTTGCGGTCTACGAGGGTACGTGGACACACTCTCCCCGTCTCGTTTCTATGCATCTCCTAGATAGATCTTGCATGCGCGTAGGAAATTTTTGACATTGCATGCTACGTTCCTCAACAGTCACACCATGGACATGACCTTTGTGTGCTCGTCGGAGAGACGACCCTCGTAACAGCGTCCGCACAGAAGCTCTAGGAAACGTAAGTGTAAGTGCATCTAGTGCCACCCCTAGTTGGTTTTGGAGTATTGACGACAAACCTGGTTGAGGGACTAATGTGTTTGTGAGAATTGCAGGATAACACAGGTAGTAGTCCCTCATTGATTCGGTTTACCTACCGGAGATGACCCCTAAAAATGTATGAAGACATTGACAACAGTGGTGGTACATGAAGATAATGTTATTGAAGACTATGACAAGATAAGACATTCTGTGAAGACTATGGAGCATGAAGACTTAGATGTTTCGTTGTTTCCTTTTCTTCTTTGTTGACTCATAGGAACCACCGTACTGTTAAGTGGGGTCCAAGTGAACTAAGTCAGAGTGATTGAAGTGATGCTCAACCAAATCCTATGTCTTCGAGCGAAGACAATGAGAACAAATCTTATCCAGAGCTGGATGAGTCAGCTTTACTTGTAGCCCAAGTAAAGTTGCCGTGTGAGTGTTTGAAATCTGACCATTGGAACACGTGTCAGTTCCTTAGTGACCCAGGGTCACTTCGGACAAATCAGGTCGGGTTGCCCAGTGGCTATAAATAGCCCACCCCCTACACCATAAATTGGTGGCAGCTCAGAGTTACTGCACGGCTTTTGTCGTTTGAGAGCAACCCACCTCCGAAGCATTTGAGAGAGAGAGATCCTTGCGAGGACAAAGCCAAAACACCCAGAGCCAAAGAGTGTTAGGCATCACTGAAGTCTTTCTGTCTGTGTGACCTAAAGACTTTTTACACTTGAGGACTGTGTTTCCTCCAGCCGGTTAGGCGTCGCGTTCTGAGCATCCAAGAGTCATTATGGATCGCCGATGAATGAAATCTGTGAAGGTTTGGAAGTCTACCTTGAGGACTTACCAGAGTGATTGGGCGAGGACTAGGTGTCCTTAGCTCAAGGGGAATAAGGTGAAGACGCGGTCTTTTGAGTTGAATCTCAGCCTCCCTAACCAGACGTACAGTTGTCACAGCAACTGGAACTGGTCTAACAAATCACTGTCTTCCCGAGCTACTGGTTCTATCCTTTCCTTCCCTTTACTTACTGTCTTACGTTGTGAAGTCATTGCCTGTCTGCCTTATCTGATTGACTTCACTGTGTGAGTACTTGTTCTGATTGGCTTCATTCCTTCTTCCCTCTTGATCCTTACTGCCTAGCTGCTATTAGTCTTCATGCTTTCACTTTATTGAATACCTGACTATGGCTTGTCTAGTGTAGTCTACTTTCCGCTGCATACAAATAGGATTGGATTTACCCTTTGTCTTCGAAACTACCATGTTTTGAAGCATTTCACAAAAATCGCCTATTCACCCCCCTTCTAGTCGATATACTGCACTTTAAATTGGTATCAAAGCAAGGTACTCCCTTGTTCTATGTGATTCGGTTTAACCACCTGGAGTTTTAGTTATGTTGACCGCGGGAATGAAGACAGTGTCTTGCCCCATGTTTGACGGTCACGAGTATCCCAAGTGGAAGGCCATGATGAAGAAACGTCTCATGGCGATTAACAGTGAGCTGTGGACCGTCACTGAGATTGGTATTATTGATCTATGCAAGAGGGCAGAAGCTGATGACATTCGCAAGTTCACTCTTCTCAATCTCACAGCGAACGACGTCATCTGCTCCTATTTGTCTCAAAATCAGTTCAGGAACATCATGCATCTTGATCATGCGAAGCTTATCTGGGACCTTCTCTCTGAAGTCTATGAGGGTCATCGAACTCGTGATGATTCCGGGTTTGAGGATTTCAAAGAATCTCTCAAGACGATGACTTTCGATCCAGAACCATCATCCTCTGCACCATGTCTCATGGCAAAAGGTGCCAAGGTAACCGAATGCTATCCATCTGAGTCTAGTGATGATGAATTTGGACCCAGCTATGTCAAACTTGCTTCCCTTGCCACTAAACAACAAATTGCTTTGGAAAAGGCTCAAAAAATGCTTAATAAGAGCAATGATATGTTGGGTGAAGAAATGGAACAGTCAAAAAACCTAGCTGAAAGTCTTCAGAGACTTCAGGCTAAGTTAACCACGCTTCAAATTCATCATAACAATCTCTTATCTGATCATGAAAAGCTAAGAGTATGTTATGAGGATCTTCATAAAGAGCGTGATTCATTACTTGCTCAACAAATCAGTGCTTCTCAGGAAGAGTTTGAACCACCATGTCTAAAATACATTAAGCGTGATAACGCTACATCTGTTGCTGAATGTTCTACTGCTGCCACTGTTGCAATATCTTCAACTACTGATGTGGTAACTAACCCCTCTGCTGAGGATACCACTACTATTGCTGATGAAAATGCTAGGTTGAAGACTTTGCTTGAAACAGGGATGTACAAAAGCCTCAAAGGGCATCAGACTCTATGTGATGTCCTCAAAAAGCAGATACTGAACCGAAACCCTAGAAAAGAGGGTGTTGGGTTCGATAGGAAAATGAATGTTGATGGTTCATGCTGGAAGCCTGAGCAGTATCCCAAAACCACATGGGTTGCTGCAAAGGAACCGTCAGTGGATCCATCTACCCTATCTGGCTTCACTTGTGTTAATCCTTTTATCATTGATGAATCCTTTGATGCAAACTATAAATTGTTTAAGAATCAAAATGGTGAAGTGTTTGCCAGGTATATTGGTACTAACTGCAGGAACGGGCCACCTATGAAGAAGATCTGGGTACCCAAAGGTTGTCTTGAGAAACTTCCAGCAAATGTTATCATGACACCTCTTGGGAAGAAGACAAACCCCAGACCAAAGGCTTCATATGGTCCAAAGGCTTCATACAGACAAAGGACTCACCTGAGTCACCCTAACGCCAATGTTTTGCTGGGAAATCATACTCAGACCCATGAATATGAGCGTGTTTCTTCAAACCGCTATATTCATAAAACAAAGAATTTTTCTGCCTATTCTTATGAGTATTATTCTCCTCCTGCAAGATTATTTGTTAGGGCTCCAAAGCCAAAATTCTCAGATGCTGCTCTTAGACTCATTGCTTCTAAGCCACCCCTGAAGATGTGGGTGGTTAAGAAGAACTAACTTTCTCTTACAGGGAAAGGTCTCCAGCCTAAAAATCAAAGGCGTCTGATGCTATTGCTGGGGATCTAAAACACTTGTAGGGCACAAGATCAAATGCCCAAATGATTTACTATCCATTCTCCTCATGAATCACTTGCTAATCATCTTATCAGTCCTACTTGGATCTAAGCTTTCATAATCCACTTGTACGTCAAACGTTTATGCTTCACAATGGCTTTTGGTGAAGCCTATCCTCCTAACTGCATTGTAGGGAGTGACACCAAAGTCTTCAGAATGGATTATGGATAGCGGATGCACAAATCATATGACTGGAGATCGAAGTCTTCTCATGGACTCAACCTTACGTCCATCTAACAAGAGTCACATCACATTTGCTGATACTGTTAAAAGCAAAGTGTTGGGTCTAGGTAGAGTTGCAATCTCAAGAGATCAGCACATGGATAAAGTCATGCTTGTTGAATCTCTTGGTTTCAACTTAATGTCTGTCTCAATGCTTTGTGACTAAAACATGATTGTGATATTTGAAAATTTTTGTTGCCTTGTACTAATGGAATCTGACAAGTCTCTAGTATTTGAAGGATACAGAAAAGGTGATCTGTATATGGTAGATTTCTCAGCTGGACCGCAGATGGCCGTATGTCTTCTAGCAAAAGCTTCAGAGTGTTGGCTCTGGCATCGGAGGCTAGGACATGCCGGCATGAGGAACTTGCACACTCTCGCAAAGAAGAAGCACGTAGTAGGCATCGAGGACGTCAAGTTCAAGAAAGATCATCTATGTGGTGCCTGTGAAGCTGGGAAGATGACTAGGGCCAAGCATCCCTCGAAGACAATCATGACGTCATCCAAACCCTTCGAGCTGCTTCACATGGACTTATTTGGCCATACTCACTACTCCATGTTCTCTACCACAGCTTGTCTCTATGACTTCGTCATTGTTGATGATTATTCAAGATACACATGGGTGCACATAATACTCTACAAGACTAAAGTGCAAGATGTCTTCAGACGCTTCACGAATCGTGCCATGAACAACTATGGTGTCAAGATCAAGCATATAAGAAGTGACAATGGCACTGAGTTCAAGAACACCGGCCTTGATCTTTATCTGGATACAATGGGGATCACTCATGAGTTCTCAGCCCCATACACACCTCAGCAGAATGGCATCGTTGAGCGCAAGAACAGAACTCTAATTGAGATGGCTCGAACGATGCTCGATGAATACAAGACACCAAGAAGGTTCTGGCCCGAAGCTATTGATACTGCATGCCATATCATCAACCGTGTTTATCTTCACAAGCTTCTGAAGAAAACATCCTATGAACTCCTCACTGGAAAGAAGCCTAGCGTAAGTTACTTCAGAGTATTTGGAGCTAGGTGCTGGATCAAGGATCCACATCACAAGTCAAAGTTTGCACCAAAAGCACATGAAGGCTTCATGCTCGGATATGGAAAGGACTCACACTCCTACAGAGTCTTTAACATCTTTCTCTATAAAGTAGTTGAAACTGTGGATGTGCGGTTTGATGAAACGAATGGTTCACAAAGAGAGACCCTACCAAATGTGCTAGATGAGGCTTCACCAAATAAATCTATCAAGCTAATGGGAACCGGTGAGATCATGCCTTCTGAAGCACAACCTGACGAGGAACTCATCATTTCTGCCCCAAATCAACCTAATGACAATGCTCAGCCTGAAGACAACCCTCCTGATGATGACAATGTACATCAAGAGCAAAATCTTCGTCCAGCTCATCCTTGTGTTGCAAATGAAGTACAAATTGAGAAGATAATTGACAGCATAAATGCACCTAGTCCACTTACTCGTTCAAGAGCAACACAGCTTGCAAATTTCTGTGGGCACTTTGCTTTTGTCTCAATATCTGAACCCAAGAAAGTTGTTGAAGCTTTTATGGAACCCGAATGGATTCAAACAATGCAAGAAGAGCTTCAACAGTTTGAGTTGAACAACGTGTGGGAACTTGTCAAGCGTCCTGACCCTCGCAAGCACAACATAATAGGCACAAAATGGATTTATCGCAACAAGCAAGATGAGCATGGTCAAGTTGTCAGAAACAAAGCTTGTCTCGTTGCTCAAGGATACACTCAAGTTGAAGGGATTGACTTCGATGAAACATTTGCTCCTGTGGCTAGACTTGAAGCTATTCGTATACTGCTAGCCTATGCAAATCATCACAACATACTTCTGTATCAAATGGATGTAAAGAGTGTCTTTCTCAAGGGAAGGATTGAAGAAGAGGTGTATGTTGCACAACCACCTGGCTTTGAAGATCCAAAACGTCCTGATATGGTATACAAACTCAACAAGGCACTGTATGGCCTCAAACAAGCGCCTCGTGCTTGGTATGACACACTCAAAGATTTAATGAAGAGCAAAGGCTTCAAACCTGGATCCCTAGATCCCACACTCTTCACGAAGACATATGATGATGAACTGTTTGTGTGCCAAATCTATGTGGACGACATTATCTTCGGCTGCACTGACAAAAGATATAGTGATGAGTTTGGTCACATGATGCAAGAGCAATATCAAATGTCCACGATGGGTGAGCTGAAGTTCTTCCTTGGTCTTCAAATTCGTCAGCAAAGCAACGACATCTTCATATCTCAAGAGAAGTATCTTAAAGACTGCCTGAAGAAGTTTGGAATGCAAGACTGCAAAGGGTACTCGACGCCTATGCCAGCTAAACACCATCTGGGTCCCGACGCAAATGGTAAAGAGTTCGATCAAAAGGTATACCGCTCCATGATTGGTTCTTTGCTTTATTTATGTGCATCTAGGCCAGATATTATGCTTAGTGTTTGCATGTGTGCTCGATATCAAGCGGCACCAAAGGAGTCGCATCACTTAGCTGTGAAGCGAATACTTCGATATTTGGCTTACACCCCAACACTAGGATTATGGTATCCAAAGGGCTCAGAGTTTGATCTAGTTGGATTCTCAGATGCTGATTATGCTGGTGACAAAGTTGATCGCAAGTCTACATCAGGCACATGTCACTTTCTAAGACGATCTCTTGTCTGTTGGTCTTCAAAGAAGCAGAACTGTGTATCACTCTCCACTTCTGAATCTGAATACATTGCTGCTGGATCTTGCTGCGCTCAGCTTCTCTGGATGAAGCAAATGCTGAAGGACTATGGTGTCCATCTGAAGCATGTGCCACTCTACTGCAATAATGAAAGCGCTATCAAGATTGCCAACAACCCAGTTCAGCACTCGAAGACAAAGCACATTGAAATTCGTCATCACTTTCTCAGAGATCATGTCATGAAGGAAGATATTGATATCATACACGTCAACACTGAAGAGCAACTAGCAGATATCTTCACAAAGCCCTTGGATGAGAAAAGGTTTTGCAAGTTGCGGTGTGAGCTAAATATCTTATAATCCTCAAATGTCTTGTAATCAGGCACACATCCTAACACTTATGCATATTGATGACTTAGATGTGCAACACATGAAGTAAAGTATATCTTCAATCAATGAAGACTTACGTTCTAAGTGTGAATACATTAACGCGGAATTTGACTTCGGAGCGCCACGATAATTGTGCGCCATGTTTGGGTCTAATACTTCCTATATGGTGGGTAATGCCACCACCAAATCTTTGTTTGAAGTGTTTCTCGTGGCGTTACATTTGCACAGTCTTCACACTTAGTTTATCTTCATATAGGATATATATATATATATATATATATATATATATATATATATATATATATATATATATATATAGAGAGAGAGAGAGAGAGATAGAGAGAGAGAGAGAGTTCTGTTCTGTCCTCTACAACATTCGCTTATAGCTATGTCTTCTTATTTGAATCTTTTGAACTAAGTGAATGTGATCGGACCCTAACCTCTCTATGCTCGCTCATCTCACACTCTGTTTGTCCAAATCATATGCATTATGTTGGAACTGTCGAATATCTTCTCTGCGTCCTTGTCAGTAGAAGATACGGAGACAAACTTTAAATCTGTTATTAATGCTCCATCCTTTATGCCTGAAACCCGGAGAAGCCGGAACGACCACTCCGACAGTCGTGGCGTACGTGGGATCGTGGGACAACTCCCAATGTGTTACATGTCCGCCACGTGTCCCTCAGATGTGAACCGCCAGGGGCACCTGCGTAATTGCGTTGTGCCATCTCCCATGCTTATAAATGCACGTCCCATCACGGTCAAAAAATTCTTCTACCACCTCTCCACCTCGACCAACCCTAGCGCCTCCGCTAGCTCTCGACGACGCCGGCGACGAAGCGCTTCGCTGCCGCGACCTCGTCGACACCGTCTTCACGCCGGTCGCGGATATCGTCTACTCCGTCGTCACCGTAGCTGTCCTCCGTCACCAAGTTAGGGCACGGAAGATCTAACTGCTCAGCATCCAATTCCTCTCCGTCTAAGCAGTTCATCGTGTGGTAAATTAAACTCTCTTTTTACCATCTTCTTGATCCAGAAAGATTCATCACTTTTACCACAAGAAGTTTCTGCCTACACATATATAGATCTATCTTGTCTGCATCTCATATCTTGCCTAGTACATTCACATATGCTTCAAACATAGTTAGATTCCTCACTTGTACCTATTCATGGATTCGTACAAATCTGGAACCAACTCTCATCATATAAGTGAATGTCTTCGCGCTATGAGGTCAAAGTCTTCTAAACTGATTTATCTTCTAAAGCTTCTGAGAATGCATATGACCTCTTCCCCTTCCCTCGCATCTCTAATGCTATCACAGGTACATGTCCGTGGGAGAATCCCTTGGTTCTCATAGTCTGCATTCATTTGCAGAATTCTTGCAGCGTCACATTCACTCTCCTGAAGCCAGTTCCTGTCTGACCAACAGACCGAAGCATTTGCCAGTGTTGAAGCCATTCAGTTTGAAGCCTTTTAGATTGAAACCAATGGCAACTAACAAGTCAGTTAGGAAGGGTGGCAGACAGCGCCGTGGCAACACCTCTAAAGATTTGCCTCCTGATCTAAGTGAGATGTACAAGACTGATCCAGAGGAGGATTATAATCAGAGGAAGACACGAATCCAATGGATTCGAAGATATTGGGCTGAATAGTGGTTCAAGTACAGGTTCGTGACCCAAGAGTATGCTAAAAAGAACGCCATCAAGCATCCATGGGGAGATATCACCTACAAAAAACTTCCACCCAAGACTCGAGCTGACGCCATTGCTCAAGGCTTCTACCCTTGCATGGTCAGAGGGCCTCAACATGTTTATGTCGATCCTTCTTCTCTGCTCTGGTGTCGCGACAACAATTTGTTCAAGCGCAATCTTCAATATGCCAAGAACTCAGCCAAAGAGAACAAGAAGAACTGGGGAATGGACTTCAATCCTGGCCCCTCTGCGCCCCGTGCTGATGGCACACGCAAAGCTGAACCAAACCTGGTTGGGCCTTTCTACAACCTAGAAGGCCTCATCAGTCACATCAGGGTTCAAGGGGCGGATGTGGATCAACCTACCGATGACGATGATTCTGATGAAGCGCCTGCAACTCCGAAGCCCAAGAAGAAGAAGAAATCCAAGGCTTCGAAGACCACTGCACCAATTGCTTCTAGAGTGAAGCCTTTGGCCACTGCTCCACCAGCACCAAGTGTGCAGTCTGAGGAGCACTCTCGCATCTCCAAGAGCAAACAGCTAAGGAAGAAGCCCTCACACAACCCCAGTCCAGCTCTCACTCCTGACGCTGTTCTGAAGATTGCCAATGAAGCCTTTGATCTCTCGAGTGCTGAAGATCTAGGTGACGATGCTCTGGAGCAATTGATCAAGAGCAAGCAAGACGCATAAATCTTCAATGATTTGCCGCTCTTCGACGTGGAAGTGCTCAACAATTTCATTGATGAATGGTTTGACACCCCCAACCTCAGCTTCGACGATCTGCAGCTTCCAGTTGGCCTAAGCGTCGCCTTCCATGGCGCCATTGCTTCTGAGCTAGCTCTTGCTCAGAGAATCGTTGATCTGAAGCAAAAGATTGATTATGAAAAGGCTCAGTTCAAGAAGCATGTGGACAAGCTCAGCGTCCAAGAGATTCAGAACTTCAAAGTAATGATGCATGAGCTCAAGGAAGCCTTTCGCAAGAGGCGTGATGAAGCTAAAGGTTCTCGTGAGCGAATCAAGGCCTTGGCTGCCAAATGCGTTCAAGCATATAATGAAGCTGAAAAGCGCAAGGCCCTTGGGCGTCCTGGCATTGACCCTAGGATGGCTACCAAGAAGAAGAAGAAGCAATATGTGCCCGATGCTGAAGAATCCAGGCAAGAAATGCCTAGCATTGTTTTCCCTGCCAACATGACTGGCACGAAGCCTAAGGTCACCCCAACTGCTTCAGAGCTCAAGAAAACAAAGCTGGCTGAAGCTGAAGCTCGCAAGCACAAGCAAACTACTGATGAAGCTCCACCCACCAAGAAGCGCAAGACAAAGAAGGACAAGGTTGCTTCCACAGAGCCCATCTTTGTCGAGCCCATATCAGTTGCTCGCCCTGCATCTACACACCGAGAACGTCGCATGACAGTCCATGAGCCTGCTCCCACAGAGGCTGAAGACATTCCAGCTGTTGACCCCACCACAGCTGAAGACATTGGTCCTCATGACAATGTTGAAGATGATGTAGTTCTTCCTCAGATCGAGTACAACGTGGAATCTTCGTCTGTTCTTACGAACAGCGAACGCATCAGCATTGGTCGTCCATTGACGCCAATTGCACAGGATGACTCGTGGGCTGATCACCCACAAGATACACCAGCAACTCCCCAACCAACTCAGGTCACCAGTTCGGTGCTTGGAGATGAAGACTTTGAGGCCCAACAACCTCCATCCCCTCAGGCGTAGCCAGCATTTCGCATGCTTCGCAAAGGACCAAGGCCTCAAGTCGTCACCCCAAGTGTTCCAGAAGGAGAAGAGCAACAATCTGTTCCTGAAGCTGCTCCCTCTGTGAACCTCTCAGAATCTGAAGCCAAAGCGGCTGAAGATATTCCGGCTGCATCAGCCGAAGAAGAACAACCCCAAGAAGAAGAAGCACATGCTGCCACACCCCCTGTTCTCGAGGAGAACGTGTCCGACCCTCCAGCTACTGAAGTGGAGGTTACAAATTCAGAGGCTGCCACCACCAACACTAAAGCCAATGACGTGGTCATGGCTGAAGCAAATGTGGCACCTGAAGTCATAGTGGTGCCTGAAGTGATGGCGCCTGAAGCAAGTGCTGCATCTGAAGCAAATCAGCAGCCTGAAGCCACTACCTCTGCTCCTGTTCCGCCTCCAAGGCCCCATACAATTGAGCAAGCTTACAACCAAGATGATCAGCTCATCACTGTCAGATGGCCCATTCTGACTCCACCACCTGCTGCTGGACCGCATGCTACTGGTCCTCAGTTTGACCATCATGTTGAGCACAGGCCTCAGGTTCAGAAGCCTAAGCCAAGACTGCCAAGGTTTCCAGGTATTGCCACCTCTCAAGGGTCATTCAATGCCAATACCTTTACTGCGGACAACACATTCTTTGACAGTGCCAAGAACCCATATTCCAAGCCAAGAATATCATCAGATAGGTTCTGGAGCCATCAGTAACGCAGTTATTACTCAAGAGTACTCTATGATCAAGGGCACATTTTCCCTCATATGCATCTTGACACTGAAGCTATTGCTGGACTGCCCTGTCTGGAGGAAGCTCTTGATTGCTTCTGTGATACTAGCCTGCTCAACTTTGTGACTGACAAGGAGCATTGGAATGAAGAGCTACTCCTGCAATTCTATGCAACCCTCCACATTCGAGGCTACAGCAGGGATCCGAAGACATGGGTCCTTGAGTGGATGACAGGCAATGTCCATCATGAAGCCAAAGCCTTTGATCTCATTGAGCTTACTGGCCTGTCCACTCCAGGAGAATTGTATGAACCTGGCTGTCAATTGCACAATGAAGCTTTGGAGAGTATCTTCCAGAAGCGCAAGCCCAACATGAGCCAAATGCTGAGCATGATGAAGCCTTTGCCCAGCGATGCCGAATATCCAAAGGAATTCTTTGTTGAAGACCTAGAGTATCTCCCACGCACCATCTTTCATATCATCAGGCGTACTATATGGCCTGTCAAAGGACATTCTTCATCAGCCAAGCTTGAAGGCACAATGAAGACATTGGTCTTTTATATCTTCAATGGCATCAGCTTTAATGCTCAAGATTTCTTCATCCGGTAGTTGGCTGTGTCTGGCTCTGATCTGTTTGGTCGCAAGTTTTATGCTCCATGGATCATGCGCCTCATCAAGCTTCATTCAGCTATCACCTATCAGCCCTCTGCTCGCAACCATCATATATTCTTGCCAGAGGTTGATATGTCAGCTGAAGCTATATACCAAGAGCCTGCCAAAGAGCCTGTTAGTCTTCACAACGCTGATCACCAGAGCTTCACTCGGCAAATTGAAGGAGTTCCAGCAGTCTCTTGCGTTTATCCTCTGGCTGGCCATACTCGTCTACCTCGACATGCTGAAACTGAAGCCACTGAGAGCACCATTGCCCAAAGGCCTCAGAAGCGGTCTCGTGTGCTCAATAACCGAGAACTTCTGGTTGCCCTCCATCAGAAACAAGATAAGCATCACTAATGGCTGAAGCGTCAGATGCAAAGCCTCTTGGTGGATGTCAATCGCATTTGCAATCTTGCCACCAAGAATGCCTTTGTTGCTCATGAAACCTGTCGGAGGTCATGGAAGAGTTTAACTCTACTGAGTGCTGAAGCGGATCTTCAAGACGATGGCTTCACAGAAAGATTCAAGTTTGACCACACTCCTCCAAGGAATGTTGTTCTGCGTCGAACTCCGTCTCTTGAAGACTCTGACTACTCCTCCTCCACTACAACAATTGACGCCAGGGTGATAGATGATCAAAATGATGCTACCTCACCACCTCCTACTTCAGCGCGTGTCGACACTGCACCAACTACTTCTACACTGCCAGACACAAACGCCGACCCTGCATCCTCTCCTGCTCC
This sequence comes from Secale cereale, assembly GCA_902687465.1. NCBI lineage: Eukaryota > Viridiplantae > Streptophyta > Magnoliopsida > Poales > Poaceae > Secale > Secale cereale. Next base: position 272,876,940 of record LR738715.1, read on the forward strand.
AACTGGGAACGAGTAGAGGCTCTATGTCTTCAAACCTTTTTGGTCCTTACTGACAAAAGGGGGAGAAGCATATGAGTTGATAGTCTTCAAGCGGGTCCATATGGGCGGGTGCTTTATATTTTGCCTAGTGTTTACAACTCTCGTTTTTGCTACATTTGGTTCTTTGAGTTGTAACACTTAAACTGATGGTTGTCTGCTACGTTTTCTGCTACTCTGTAATGCGATGATAAATTCCGCATGTGCTACGTTATATTCCGCACTTAGTCATTTTTGCAGACGTCCATTTCTCATTATGCATATCATTATATTCGACATATCAATTGTGCATGATGAATTGTCTTCATAAGTTGATGAGGATCTCCACAAGTACAACCTGCCATGTTCATTTGCATTCAAAGGCAAATCAACTATATGCACATCTTCAGGGGGAGCCTTTTGCTACTTACGAAGACAATACCTTTATCCTTTACAATTTCATGTACTTTTTATCCCCGTTGAAAACTTCAACCAGTTTGTCATCAATCAAAAAGGGGGAGATTGTAAGTGCATCTAGTGCCACCCCTAGTTGGTTTTGGAGTATTGACGACAAACCTGGTTGAGGGACTAATGTGTTTGTGAGAATTGCAGGATAACACAAGTAGTAGTCCCTCATTGATTCGGTTTACCTACCGGAGATGACCCCTAAAAATGTATGAAGACATTGACAACAGTGGTGGTACATGAAGATAATCTTATTGAAGACTATGACAAGAGAAGACATTGTGTGAAGACTATGGAGCGCGAAGACTTAGATGTTTCGTTGTTTCCTTTTCTTCTTTGTTGAGTCATAGGAACCACCTTACTGTTAAGTGGGGTCCAAGTGAACTAAGTCAGAGTGACTCAAGTGATGCTCAACCAAATCCTATGTCTTCGAGCGAAGACAATGAGAACAAATCTTATCCAGAGCTGGATGAGTCAGCTTTACTTGTAGCCCAAGTAAAGTTGTCGTGTGAGTGTTTGAAATCTGAGCGTTGGAACACGTGTCAGTTCCTTAGTGACCCAGGGTCACTTCAGACAAATCAGGTCGGGTTGCCCAGTGGCTATAAATAGCCCAACCCCTACACCATAAATTGGTGGCTGCTCAGAGTTATTGCATGGCTTTTGTCCTTTGAGAGCAACCTACCTCCGAAGCATCTGAGAGAGAGATCCTTGCGAGGACAAAGCCAAAACACCCAGAGCCAAAGAGTGTTAGGCATCACTGAAGTCTTTCTGTCTGTGTGACCTGAAGACTTTTTACACTTGATGACTATGTTTCCTCCAGCCAGTTAGGCATCGCGTTCTGAGCATCCAAGAGTCATTGTGGATCGCCGGTGAACGAAGTCTGTGAAGGTTTGGAAGTCTACCTTGAAGACTTACCAGAGTGATTGGGCGAGGACTAGGTGTCCTTAGCTCAAGGGGAATAAGGTGAAGACGCGGTCTTCTGAGTTGAATCTCAGCCTCCCTAACAAGACGTACAGTTGTCACAGCAACTGGAACTGGTCTAACAAATCACTGTCTTCCCGAGCTACTGGTTCTATCCTTTCCTTCCCTTTACTTACTGTCTTACGTTGTGAAGTCATTGCCTGCCTGCCTTATCTGATTGACTTCACTGTGTGACTACTTGTTCTGATTGGCTTCATTCCTTCTTCCCTCTTGATCCTTACTGCCTAGCTGCTATTAGTCTTCACGCTTTCACTTTATTGAATACCTGACTATGGCTTCTCTAGTGTAGTCTACTTTCCGCTGCATACAAATAGGATTGGATTTACCCTTTGTCTTCGAAACTACCATGTTTTGAAGCATTTCACAAAAATCGCCTATTCACCCCCCCCCCTCTAGTCGATATATTGCACTTTCAGTAAGGGCAAGTCTGCCGCTACCATGTTTTGTCTGCCACAGTACTGACCTGATCGCCAGAAGCAGCGTCCGTCTTGATGACCTACAATCTTATAACACCCCGAGAATCATGCTACAGTAATCCTAACCTAATGGTGCCATGTCACCCTGTTAGTTAAGCGTAATTGCCCTTGGGTAAAAATCAAACTCAGAATCAAATTCAAAACATAAGTGAAATTCAAAATTTGACAAACATGAAAACTAAAATGTTCCTCATGTGCCAAATAATCCATAAGCAATATTAGTAGCGAACCAACATTTTTGCAAAGTGTTTAAGTGCACTTGACTATTTAACACAACGGCTAAAACAATAGATTAAATGCCTTTTTAAATTATAAAAGTTGCAAACAATTTCAAAGGCATCACAATCTTTTGTGGCAGTGCCAACTATTGCACTATAATTATGTGGCCAAGTCCCACATTTTATAGAATCCTTTTGGCACCTCAAATATTGCAATTCATTTTCAAAAAAAAGAGAAACGAGAAAGAGGAAGAAGGGGACCTAATCTATTGGCACTATGGCCCATCTAGCAAAAGGAGAGGCCCAGCCCACCTCCCCTCTCCTTCAACCTGCTACAGGGAGACATGGGATCGTGGCGCCCATCCATCGGCCATGCCGTGCATGGCGGCCATCCCCTGCCTCCTCGATGACTACAAGGGCACCCCAAGCCCCTCCCCTCTCCCTCGGTCAAACCCTAGCCGCCACTTCTCCCTCCCACACGCCGTCACTCTGGCCCCCGCATCCGGCCGAGCTTCTCCCTCGCCACGTCGATCTCGTGGCCACCGTCATGGCCCAGCATTGCCGACATGCCGTAGACGTCCGCCGTCGTCCTCCACGTCGACCGGTGCTCGCCGTTGGAGCCGGGAGGCACCGAAGCATCGGGTCCCCTTCGCCCCCATCTCCGACTGCCGCCGTTCTTCACCGACGCCCTCTTCTGGTACTAATCCTCCAAGGGCCATCGTGTGTGCCGCTCGGTCAGCTCCTCCCTCCCTCCTTTCCTTCTTCCCGCGGCCGCATCCATCCCTAGCTAGTTCGCCGCCGTTACCATGCCTCTGCTTCTGTTGGCGTGCTTGTAGCCGAGCCGTTGCTGCCCGTCGAGCTCAGGTGAGCTCAGGATCGTGCTCAGCACGTCCGTGCGGGCCCGTTGCACCCCTTCCCCCGCGCTCTGTCGATCCCCATAGCGCCGACCCCGTGCCCGTGCCGCTGCTGCCTGCTTCTGTCAACACAACCATCGCGCCCCATCCCATGCTTCCCACGACCGCCCACATGCCCGGGTGCGCGGCGATGCGCTCGGCCACACCCGTGCCCCATTACTGCTCGAAGAGGAGCTCCGCCTAGTGCCACTGCTCATCGCGGCCGTCCCGTCCATCGCGTGCCCCGGCACCCGCGCTCCCCGCCGTCCTTGCAGCAGCCACGGCCTCGCCGCTCGCCCCACCATGGCCGCGCGCTCCGGCGCCAGTGCCACGCCGCTCCTCCCGCTCGCGCGCCGATGGCCGCCCTTGCCGGCTCCAGCCGCCGGGCCTCGCCTCGCTGCCGGCCGCCCGCAGCGCCCCTTGCCCCGGCGCTGGCCGCCCGTAGCGCCTGCTCCCTGGCGCCGGCCCGTCGTGGCCTCGCCGTCGCCGGGCACGGCCCGGTAGGCTGGCCTCGCCTCCGCTTACCCCTCCCCTCCACACGCTCGATGGGGCATGGGTGTGCCCCGCCCCAGCGCCCGTTAACCCGCCCCACCCCACTGGCCCTGGGCCACTGCCACCTGGGGCCCACGCCCAAAAAAATAATAAGTTAAAAAATATATATATTAAAATTAATTAATTAATTGCTTAATTAATTAATTAACTTAATTAACTTTGTTTAGTTAACCTAATGAGCATATTTAGTTTAGTTAAACATGTTTAATTAAACTACTAGTCAATGACGAACGGCCCCACTACCCAGTTTGACCAGTCAACTGCACAGTTGACCGCTGACGTCATAATGACATCATGCTGATGCAATAACCCCCCCCCCTTTTGTATTAATAACAATTTCAAAATATTGCTAAAACTCTAGAAAATCATATAAAATAATCTGTAACTCGGATGAAAAAGTTTTACATATGAAAATCACTTAGAACGACGAGACGAATCCGAATACGCGGTCCGTTCGTTCGCCACACGTCCCTAGCATAGTGAACCTGCAACTTTCCCCCTCCGATTCATCTGTCTGAAAACACGAAACACCGGGGATACTTTCCCGAGTGATATCCCCCTTCGCCGATACCGTGTACCACCGCGTTAGAGCACCCTAGCACTGCGTGTTAACTTGCCGTGCTTCTTTATTGCATCTGTATGCTTTGTATTTATTGTTTCTCCCCCCTCTTCTCTCCAGTAGACCCCGAGACCGAAGATGCCCCGATGATCGACTACGGTGTTGACGACCCCTCCTTCTTGCCAGAGCAACCATGCAAGCCAACCCCCCTTGATCATTCCGATATCGCCCACTCTCTTCTCTCTTATGCTTGCATTAGAACTGCTACTGCTTTTTGTATGATCCTATTCTGATGCATAGCTTGTTGTTGATACTGCTTTCATACCTTACATGTTTATACTAAACTGCTTAGTATAGGCTGGTTAGAGAACCACGAGTGACCCCCCTACCTTGTCCCGACTGCCCCGCTGGATTATCAGAAGACCTGATCAACGGGATCAAAGACCAGGACCCGGCACCGCACATCACTTTCCCCTTAGTTGCTTGACACTACTGGGTTACTATCGAGTGCCGAGGGTGAGACCTCATCAGCACTTCTGATGTTAACCTTATAGGTTAAGTTCATCGGGTGTGGTCATCGAGGGTGATTCCTCTTTCTCCACTCCCGATAACGACACTGTCGTGCAACTCCTCAAGAGTGGACCTCGAGGGTGGCTCCTCTTTCGTTCACCTTGACGATAAACATCAGGTGGAATTCCATCGAGGGTGATTTCCACAGGTTTTCCTTTGGTGTCAGACACACAGTTACTATGGTTACTATGACTTCACACTGAACCTGGTTACTAAAGACGGGTCGACCCTGAGGGGTACCCGCACGAGCTTAATTGCGAGTGATGTGTAGTCGGGTTGACCTGGAAGGTGCCCGTGAGATAAATATGAGGCGTGGCCGGGCACTCGCCCTTGCCGCAAGTTCTCAAGACGGGGCGATGGGGTCACATTATCGTGAGTCTTTGCTCGTTACCGCGCGTTCCCAAGACACTAAACGGTTTGGATATTTGATCCGAGGGCCTCTGGCCTGATAGCACTAACCATCACGTGGGCATAGTATGGGCGTTCTGCGTCGTATGCATCAGCCGAAGCTTAACTGACGTCATTGCGACTGAGCGGCGCGCGCCGGGTTGGACTGATTAGGCTCCTACCTTTTTAAAGGAGGTTGCTAGGTCTGCTCACCGGCCGCGTACGCAACGTGCAGGAGTTCCCGGGGCGATTGGCCCATGACCCCTGGGAGCATAGGGTTTAGTCCGGCGTGCATGACCTCTCTATTAAGCCTAGGTCGGGTTGCGGCGTATTGTTTGGCCGAGGGCGGGCATGACCTGATGGTGTGTCCGGCCGGAGTTAAGCAAGCGTGATGGGTAAGTTGGTGCACCCCTGCAGGGAAGAAAACATCTATCGATAGCCTGTCCTACGGTAACGGACACTTGGAGTTGTATCCTGATCGCTACAACTAGAAATGGATGCTGAGGCATTGTTTGGATATGTTGCTTCGGGAGTCGAGAAAGGATCCCGGAGCGTTGAAACAACAACATAAATATGAATTATGTTATACTACTCTACTTCCCCCTCTTGCTGCAAGACGGTGGTTCCCAGAAGATGCTAGTCTTCGATAGGACTAGCTTCTCCCCCTCTTATTCTGGCATTCTGCAGCTTAGTCCAGAGATACTACCCCTTTCATTGATATCGATGCATATGTAGTGTAGATCCTTGCTTGCGAGTACTTTGGATGAGTACTCACGGTTGCTTTGCTCCCCCTTCTTTCTTCTTGTTGGTTGATGCAACCAGATGGTGGAGTCCAGGCGCCAGATGCCACACTTGACGACTACTACTACCCCGACGGAGCCTACTACTACATGGAGACAGCTGACGACCAGGAATAGTTAGGAGGTCCCAGGCAGGAGGCCTTGCCTTTTCGATCATTGATGTTTTGTGCTAGCCTTCTTAAGGCAAACTTGTTTAACTTATGTATGTATTCAGATATTATTGCTTCCGCTGACTCTTGTGTTTTCTAGCTTATGTATTCGAGCCCTCGAGGCCCCTGGCTTGTAATATAAAGCTTGTATTATTTTAATTTGTGTCTAGAGTTGTGTTGTGATATCTTCCAGTGAGTCCCTGATCTTGGTTGTACACATTTGCATGCATGATTAGTGTACGGTCAAATCGGGGGCGTCACAAGTTGGTATCAGAGCCGACTCCCTGTAGGAATCCCCCTTTCCAACTCCTTGGCCGAAGTTGAGTCTAGTCCTTGAAAAACTGTTTTACTAACTTGGCTGTGTGGTTTACGGGCCCACGCCGGCAATTGGGTGGTATTAGGATCTTTTATTCCTCGTCTATACTCTGGAATTCTGACATCTCTTCTCTTCGGGTTAAATGGTTTTGCTGACTCTAACTCTAGGTTCTCGTAAATACTTTCTCCTGGAGAGCCCTTCATTCAAGATAATGGCGTGCTACACCAGAAGCTTCCGAAGATACTTTACGATGTTCTCTCGAGACCTTGTGCCCTTCACCGTTGCAATTCCATATCACCGATAAATCCCTAAGGATAGCTACATAAACTTGTCGTCCATACCTTCATTTCAATTGTTCTTGGTATTACAAGATACCCTGAAATACTTCAGATATTCCGAGAATCCTTTGTGCCTACTGCCTTGCAGCTCCTTTTCCGCATGAATACATGTACGAATAATTCCTCACACTTCGCGAGGATTCGTTCATCCTCAGTTGTTCGTGCATTTCACAAATGTCTTCGAAACGATTTTCAATCTTCCAAAATCCTCAGCAACCTATTGCTCTGGAAAGTTTTACCTGCTTGCATTATGGTTAATTCCATATTTCTAGTAATCTCAGTTGACATCCTATGTCTCTATCATTTTGAGTCCTTTCATCCAACTTGTTGCGTATGCTCGAAATCCTCAATCAGATCCTAGCATTCATCCTTCCCGCTCAGACGTCACTCCGAACATGGGCTTGTTCTTGGCAAATGAAACCTTGATTGGTTGTTGATCTATATCGATTCAACTAAATTATCTTTTGATCAGAGCCTCTGCTTCTGATCTTCTGATATGAAAAATCATAATTCCTTTGTAATTAAGCTTTGAAATTATCCAGATGTTTCTATAATCCGATGCCTTTGCACTATTTCTTCTTCTGGTTGAGTACCGATGCTCACATCAGATCCCTTGTAGACCACCGGATCCTTTGTTGGATTTTATCTGACATCGTCCTTTATATTCTAATACCTTGTGAGTTCTGCCATGATATATAATGCCTTGGGTAAAATATATCATCTGCTTTCTCAACCATGCTCTGCTTTCGAGCTTGTATAATTTGCTCCTGAAGTTGCGTAGTATGAGTCTAAGATGCCCCGATGGGTTGAACTTATGCCTTCCTTAATCTGTGCGAACCTGAAAGTTTTCCAAGGTTCATACTCCTCTGGTAATTCACCAGGCAAGTCTTTGCAATCAATTCATTTTTAATAGAGCAGTGAATGAAAGCTTATGCATTGAAGAAGTGGGAGTCAACCTTGAACTTTCTGTTCATGCCCATGGACACGGTGTAGATCTTATCATTAAGGCTTCTCTTAAAATTAAATATCCCCTTGATATAAGTTCATCTTATATCTAGGATCTGGCCTTTTGCAATCGTGGTTCCGACCATGCTCTCCTTTAAATACCATTTCTCGGACAAGTTAAACCACTTGTCCTCTGCAGGTCAATGCACCTGTCCAACCTCTATTATGATCTACCTTCGAGTATTACCCTTGTATATCGAGGATATCATGCCATTGCTACATCTTATGAACTTTTGAAGAAGTACTACCCTTCCATGTCATTGTCACCTCATGGGTTCTGGGTTGTTTGTCAACCTAGAGCACTGATAAGTGAGTCGATTCCGAAACCGGATTCAATAACTCTTAAGTAATTTTGTTGCTTACGAGTTTAATAATCCTTTAAGTCATTCGCTAGCCTGATCGGCTATCTCATCATCGTGCATCTTTTTAACTGTGCTACCTGGTCCTTCTTCCCGGGGCACAATTTCGGCAATGAGCTAAGCTTACGCCGATCTTCCTCGGCATACCATTTCTCCTTGAACAACAAGCTTGAATTGGAGTTTGTGCCATACCCATGGTTCCATAACCTTTCGCTCCATCATTCAATTGACTTGATGTCATCGCCGATCGATTACATCCTAATGAAATCTCTCAAAAAATGTGTCATGATCATCATCAACAATGATTTGCCTTCTTCCAAGTTATGAATCGAATTCGTGATGGGAAATACCATCCTTTCCCCTCGATGAATTGTTGCTGAGCCCGTCGGCCACATCCTCATCTTTTCCTTGCTGTAAATGTCAGACTTATTCTATAAAGTTGTTCCTGATGGATCCTTTGAGTATTCAAAATCTGATCTTTACCCAATGATCATGTTGGTGCTATCTCGAAGCATGTCTGTGTTACTTCGAAGATCCACAAGAACAAGCATGGTAAGCGCAATGCTAAATGTTCTTAATCAACTATCCAACATCGTTGTGTGGGTACATATCATAATTCTTCTTACCTCTTTTATCTATATGGTCATGACTTTGATCTCCTGACATGTATATCGTGCCCTGCATAATCTTGGGAATGATATACTCCTATTCATTGTGTTTAAACACATTTTCCTTCCATTTGTTTGTTTAACCTTTCTTTGGTCCACCTATAATCTAAACAGTAATAATTTTTTGCTTATGTAAACATCTTGGTGTACAACTCTGTCAGTAAGACCCTGTTACTATTGTTGATAACATTTCGGTAACCACAGATGGACGAGAACTTTGCCTATTGGTCCGCCTCGTTTCAACGAGCAGGAAAGTGGTTCTCTTCGTCCCTCGCCCTTGGTACCAATGTTATTGCCGACATAACTGACGGGTTTTTCTCCGACATTCATTGCTTTCATAACCGCGCCGGATGTTAGTGCCCTTCCTACTTTATCCCACATGATGGGCCCATAACCCACATTTCCACATGATAGAAACCTGACTCTCCTGTACATCCCTGTATTCCAAAGTTGATCATCGTACTTGGCTTCGTATGTAAATCACGAGCCACATTCCTAGTGATCTATTTTGGCATCAGACGCAATACTTATTTCCATTGCTCTGAACCCATTGCAACCTCTGTTTCAGGCAACGGACGATTGCTTACCCGGTTGAAGCTTGTAATTGCACTCATTACTTTGCTCTCGATGGCTTTCTTGAATTTCAACTCGAGAGATGCATCCATGCCACGTTCACTGAGATAGTCCCCAGGAACCTATCTTGTGTTGAGCTCCATCCTTCCTGAGTCCTTCTCCCCTTAATCTACCTCTTAAATCTCGGGACGAGATTTCTTGTAGTGGAGGAGATTTGTAACACCCCGAGAATCATGCTACAGTAATCCTAACCTAATGGTGCCATGTCACCCTGTTAGTTAAGCGTAATTGCCCTTGGGTAAAAATCAAACTCAGAATCCAGGGAAAATTGGTATCGGTGAGAAGTAATACTTGAAGAAGAACTCATAAGAAGTAATATGGTTCTGTGACATTATCGAGACGCCACGGGGTAGTTAGGAGGTCCCAGGCAGGAGGCCTTGCCTTTTCGATCATTGATGTTTTGTGCTAGCCTTCTTAAGGCAAACTTGTTTAACTTATGTCTGTACTCAGATATTATTGCTTCCGCTGACTCTTGTGTTTTCTAGCTTATGTATTCGAGCCCTCGAGGCCCCTGGCTTGTAATATAAAGCTTGTATTATTTTAATTTGTGTCTAGAGTTGTGTTGTGATATCTTCCGGTGAGTCCCTGATCTTGGTTGTACACATTTGCGTGCATGATTAGTGTACAGTCAAATCGGGGGCGTCACAAACCTCACCGTCAGCGCGTCACCGTGCTCCTCCAGTGCCTCTTCCTTCACCCTGCTCTTCTTGTCTCCGTCGCCCAACCACGACTACTCGACGTCATCACGCTGCTGGACATGGCGTTCGCCATGGTGACCTATAGCGCCTCGTCACCAGCTCATCACCGACTCACCACGCTCCTCCAATGGCTCTTTGTCAACCCTGCTCTTTTCTTCTCCGTCGCTTAGCTGCCATGGCTACTTGACCTCAGCACACTGCTGGACCGTGGCGTCCACCATGGTGACCTCTAGCATGTCATCGTGCTCCTCCAATGCCTCTTCCTCGACCCTGCTCTTCTCGTCTCCATCGCACAGCTGCGACTAATTGACATCATCACGCTACCAGACGTGGCACCCGCCATGCTGACCTGCAGCGCCTCATCCCCAGTGCGTCACCGTCCTCTCCAGTGTCTCTTCCTCGACCCTGCATTTCTCGTCTCCGTCGCCCAGCCGTGGCTACTTCTCATCACGCCGCCAGACATGGCGTATACAATGGATGACCTGCACACGTGCCTATGCATATGCAAAAGTCGTAGGAACCGATACGTGATGTGCAATTCTCCTTGCCTGCCTTATCTCTCTGTCGCGCTCGCGTGCATCCCTTTTCCTTCCTCGTGTCTTTGCCACGTGTAGTCCTTCCTTATAAGAGTTTAATTAGCCCACCGAACGCTAATTAGTCCTTCTTCCTATACACTGAGGCCTGAGGCCCAGTGGAAAAGTGAACTGCTGGCCACAATTTGTGTTTGCTGGTGTTCATACGATTTGTTTTTGCTGCTGTTCGTACGTTTAGGGCAACTAAGCTTGGTAAATCTACTTTTAAATCTCAGCCGTTAATCTTTATGTTTAACGTAAAATCAACGGATATAAAGAGATGACATATGGAGAACTATGAAAGCCTTCGTCCTTTATTAGGTATAGATAAGGTTTACATAGTGAGTCACATTAACTCGTTACGGGCTTGATGAGGGCTACGCTACATGTACATAAGTTACGAACAAGCTGGCCCAGGCCCACCCGCTGAAATCCGCGGGGGGATGGAGGGCGATGATTGGTTTGTTAAGGAAAATAATGTAACATTACGTAAATGTGTCGGCTTTATGAAGCGGTCTCCTTACAACTAACTAAATGCAGGGAGCTCCTATAGGGCGCCTTATGTGTCGGTTGACGCAACTTACACCCACTGCAACACGCTAGTGGTCCGGCCCATTAAAACATGCAGGTAGTGAAGATTTTTATTTATGGCACGATAAAGAGATGACATATGGAGAATTATGAAAGCCTTCGTCCTTTATTATTAGGTATAGATAAGGTTTACACAGTGAGTCGCATTAACTCGTTACGGGCTTGATGAGGGCTACGCTACATGTACATAAGTTACGAACAAGCTGGCCCATGTCCACCCGCTGAAATCCACGGGGGATGGAGGGCAATGATTGGTTTGTTAAGGAAAATAATGTAACATTACGTAAATGTGTCGGCTTTATGAAGCGGTCTCCTTACAACTAACTAAATGCAGGGAGCTCCTATAGGGCGCCTTATGTGTCGGTTGACGCAACTCACATCCACTGCAACACGCTAGTGGTCCGGCCCATTAAAACATGCAGGTAGTGAAGATTTTTATTTATGGCATGATAAAACAACCCCAAAATGTCACCCTCTTGAGGATTTGAACCTGCGCTAGTTAGTTCTAGTGCATGGTTGGCTAACCACTAGACCTATTAAGCCCTTGTGAAAGACTCCAACCCGAAAACTTTAAGAACTAAACTATACCCGTGCTATTTAGAAAAATAGGTTTTCCTTGGAAAAGAAATTTGAACAAAATCTGAATGTCTACAAATTTAAAAAAACAACGCGGATTAGAAAAAAAACTTCATGTATTCAAAAACGTTCAAAGAATTCAAAAAGTCCATAGATTTTAAAAATCAGAAAACATTTCATCATTTTTCGTAGTAAGTTCACAAATTAGAAAAACAAGTTCACTGATTTTGAAAAAAAATCACAAATTTGAAAAAAAATCATCGATTTTTTTTAAAAATACGAAATTTCGCAAAAGTTCACTGATTTTGGAAAAAGTTCAAGGATTCTGAATAAAAGTTCACGAGTTTGAAGAAAAAAATCATTGATTTAGAAAAAAGGTTTATCAAATTTGAAAAAAAACTTGATGAATTTAAAAAAAGTTCATCAAATTAGAAAAGGTTCATCAAATGTGAAAAAAAAACTTTATAGATTTTTGTAAAAGAGTTTATCGAATTAGAAATTAGTTCATAAAAAATTAAAAAAGTTCACTTATTTCGGGAAAAAAGAAAAAAAAAAGAAAAAAGTTCATCAATTTTGAGAAAAGTTCATCGTTCTTTGAAAAAACAAATAATAAGTGTAAACAAAAGAAAAAGGAAAAAACTAAACAAAAACACGTCATGAAAAAACAACGAAAAAAACGCCTCCGCGAAATGAATAAGAGGGCAAAAACCCAGAACATTCTCACAAGCGATGATGTAGTCCTAGTGGTTACCGTCTTTCTCCACGAAAGCAGCGGTCTCGAGTTTAAATCTTTCCGTCTCCCTTTTGTCTGGAATTTAACAGAAGGAAAAAATGGGCTGCCCCATGAAGGAGTGAGAGGGTATGCGCACGTTTGCGCCGAAGCCTGTAACATGCGCCGTTTAGGGAATGCCCTAAATGCATGTCCTAAGTTATGGCCAGGGCTGGTCCTGACATGTCAGGGGTCCTAGTTTTAGTTGATAAACAGGGGCCTCTTCACAAAAATATTTGTATTGACTAAAATACACAAATATTTGTAGAATTCTCTAATATACATATTTGTAGAAGCGCATGCTTATATTTCGATGAGTAATAGCTTTATGATGACTTTTAATTCTACTTTCCCAACGAGTATTAGACAAAGATTTCAAAGTGAATTTTGGAAGATGGTAAGGAGAACTTTCAATCTTTTTTTTTTGGCGGGGTAAGGAGAACTTTCAATCTTATTGCTTAACTTATACATAGCACGTGTATTCATTGTACAGTACAAAAAATAACACATATATTTATTTTAGAAAACAATACATTTCTTTTTATTGACATCTTAGCACACAAACATGGAAAACAAACATTACGGGAGTTATACCAGAGTTGAAAAAAAGGACCCGGGGATTCATTGCTGGCTTCCTGGATGAAATCAAATCGAAAGGAGAGCATGGAAAGAAATGAATACACCAAATAATATGTAGGTGGACAATTGCAAATTAAGGTCTTAGAAATAATAAAATTGTGATCTTCATCTCCATTAATCCCAGCCAAACGGCTAAAAATCGAAACGACATGGCGGCATACCATCGTTAGGTGACTGGGTAAGAAGAGGAACGACCTTGGGCGGAAGGAAGGCGAGACTAGACGATGCGTCGTTCCTAATTTCCGATCGTTCTGATATGCTGCCTAGCCTTTTTTTTCTTGGCAATGTGATACCTAGCTGCTAGCAGTTCGGTTGCCTACATGTTGTAATAGTAAGCCTCTAAGGCCTTGTACAATGTTGGGTGCTTAAAGAAAGAGAGTATTATTGCATCTCAAAGAATTTTTTACACATTATCGCTGCGTTCTCTGTCCACAGCTGCCGGAAGACCTCCACCACCTTCTTCCAGCTTGCCCCTTCTAGAGGGAGGTATAGTACTCCATCCTTCTGGGATATCGCTGGCACAAGTTTACCCCTACCGGTGCAGAGGAGTTTGCGAACTGGTGGTCCAGCACGGTGGCCTCAGTGCCTGTGGCTTTAAGGAAAGAACTTAGCTCAATCATCTTGCTTATGGCTAGACGCCTATGGCTTGAATGTAACAGTCGAAGTTTTGACAAGGTAGTGATGATGCCTCACATCGTGATTGCACGCATCCGCGAGGATTTCACGTTGTGGAACCTAGCTAGATCTAGAGTTGGTGGGTGTTTGGGAGAGTAGGACCGTGTGTACTGAAGCTCGGCGTCGCATGTGGCGTTGTGGCTAGCACTTGTAATTGAACTTATTTCTCCTCTCTTAATATATAAGGCACGCAAAGATCATGCGTGTTCTTGAAAAAAAAGGCCAAGCCTGGTTATGGTATGTAGTGAAGCTCTTCATTTAGCTGCGGACATCGCTTGCTAGCGCCACAAGGGATTGTGCAACAACAACAAAGCATGTTCAAGGTTCTCCTAATCAGGGAGACCCTTTTTTCACAGGGAAGCAATGGTGACCTTTCTTTGTGGTATTGATGGATCAACCCTTAGAAATCAGATTGAGTTGATTCTATTCTTAGGTTTTGTGTGTACTGAGTGACAATGTTTCGAAGGTGAAACCAACATAGATTAGAGTAGAATCTCCATAGCCCCATCCTCGCAATGATGTGATTTTCGTAACTGAGATCTAAGATGTTTTGGTCCCATGGATGACGAGTTTTGATCTGATGGATTATCATCCGGTGCTTCAGTTTGACTTGGTGACGGTGGTGGCGGTGATATGCCAATGTCGAGTTTGTGTTGGTCGGTGGTCCTCCCATTTTGTTTTCTATGCTCTCATTTTTCTTATGTAACTGTTTTCTGGCGAAACGGACTTTTAAGTTATCTATTTTTGCGGGAAGACTTCAAATTATCTCGGTATGTCTTAAATTTGTTTTTATTAGGATCTTTATAGTTCGATTTGTTCTAGTATATTTTTTCTTATTTATTTTTAGTTAATCCATAAAATATGATTATTTCCAAAAGATACATGTCTAAAAGAATCTGGCCCTATTTGCAGTGGCGGAGCCAGGAAAAATCAATGAGGAGGGCCAAGTGTAGTTAAGCCTGGTTGGGAAGGGCCAGTGCATCAAAATTCATCATTTTAGCAGCAATTTATCACCTCTGAACATGTATATTAGGCTTAAATGAATGATGTTAGGGGGGGGGGCCAGGGCCCCTGCTGATCCCCCCTGTCTCCGCCACTGCCTATTTGCAACATTATACTAAACATTTAGTAATAGGAAAAAAATGACAAATTGACAAATTGATTTAATACACTGTCTAAAAGAAACAAAAATAAGAAGGCGGGAGCAGCATGCATTGGGGAGACCCTCACCCGAAATTTAATTTAATTAGTTCATCCTGTTCATCAAGTATGCTCCCCTCAATCTTTACCTAATAATAAAGCAAATTGGGTTTCTTTCGTCCATCATGGCATTTTTCCAGAAAAATCCCTCTATTTCGGAGAATTCAACCCGCAGTCCTGTTTTAAGTTAAAACGAATCATTTTTTCATATTTTACACAAAAGTCCCCGTGTTTTGTTGAAATCAACCCGCAGTCCGGATTTAAGTCACGCCCAAACCGTTATTTTACATTTTCCGAAAACCACCCTGATGTTTTAGGTAATTCATCCGCGGATCTTATTTAAGTCAAACAGTGTTTTCTTAAATCATCCCTATCTTTTAAACCGTAACTCCGATTTGAACATGTTATATATGAAATTTGATTAGAAAAATTTGTAGAATATGAATATGAGATTATTTTCACCTGCTAAGTATTTTTAAATATTGTTTTGGAATATATTTAAGTCAAACAAATGATTTTCTAAATTATCCGTATCTTTTAAACCGTAACATCGATTTTAACATATTATATATGAAATTTTATTAAAAAATATGTGGAGTCTAAATATGATGTTAATTTTACCTGTTAAATATTTTAAAATATCATTTTGGGAGCAAACTTATAATTTATAGCGTAAGATCTGTTTTCCTTTCGTACCGGCAGCGATTCGGATTGCAAATAAACACCCCACTATAACAATATAGAGAAAAAAGAACATCGATAACTACACACGCATACCTCTGAAAAATATCGCACGGGAAAACAACAGATTTCTCATCGCGAGAGTGAGAGAAAGCGAGAGAGAGAGAGAGAGGGAGGGAGGGAGGGAGAGGGAGGAGTGAGAAACACCTTAGGATTAAACATATTCAAACACGTTTTTTTTTTTTGTGTGAACACCGAGGCCATCGCCGGCGAGGGTAAGAAGGAGGATAAGCGGCAACACAAATATGATGCCTCGCAAAAATAAAGGAGATGGACCTATTGTGGTCTTGAGTGATGGATGTTGGGTTAAGAGTGTGTGTTATGTTTTCTCTCTCGTTACAACGCACGGGCTTTTTTGCTAGTCACACCTAAACCGGCAGTGCACGGACCTACGCACTCTACGTACCACCTAATCATTGAACAATCCGATCTGATTAGGGGAAAGCGAAACCAAGACGTACAACTCCATCACCACACAAACTAACATAAAGTTCAACCCATGCACAAAAGCTGGACCAAACTTGCACAGCTTTTAAAAGATCAACATGCATGTCTAGCACATTTTCCACATCATTGCACTTCAAATACTAGTACATATACATGGCATCGTCACCTAGTGGCAAGCAATGCAGTTGCCAGTCGGCCAATAGTGACAAAGTACACGCAACTCTCACACCGGCGATCAGGTATTCTAATCGCACTTATGGGACTGGCATTGCTGCGTTCCATACCGGGGGAGAAAGAAAGCCCCAAAGGATGGAGGGCTGTCACGAGCATGTCCCCGGCTTACAGACCGCCCGATCGACATCTTACGACGGCGATCCTTCTTCTCAGGCCCTCCGCTAATGCGCCGGCGGTTAGCCACCTCGAGGAGGCGTTGCGTTGCTGATTTTTGTAGTACTCGTTCTTAGCCTAAGCCTGCTGTTCGTGATGAGGTCTCGGTTGCTCAGCCTTACCTTGTTCCAAGAAGCCGTCATCTTCTAATGGAGGATTTTGTTTCTTCAATAATATATGGTTGTATACATCTTTTGATGCAGAGGTTTAGAGTTACGGAAACACTAAAAATCTGGTGTTAGATTTTTAGGTATGGCAAATCAGACATTTTTCGTGGAAATTTATATTGATATGATGATGCAAATTTAGTTTGCAAGCATGTCAATTTTCTGACAAAAATATGAAATTGGACAGATTTGTCATGCTCGCTAACTAAATTTGTCATTCTTGAAGAACATAATTTGCCATGAAAAACATCCGATTTGTCATGACCTAAAATCTGACGTCAGATTTGCAGTTGAGTCTGAGTTATCCTCCTTTTCAGGAAAAAAAAAATTGTTGCGAGATTTGCGATAAACCGGCAAGGTACAAATACCTTATTCTTGTGAGTTTAAGTAAAGACAGGGAGACAATGTGAATGTCTTCTACGTACGTTTCGTGCACGAACATTCAGTCAACACTGTCCTGTACGTATTCTCTGTCCAGGTCTTGTCTTTTTTTCCTTTTCTTTTGGCAAACAAGGTCTTGCCAGCAAAAGCCTTCCCGGACTGCAAGCATGTTCAATTTTGTGTGCAGTGTAGTACTTCCTCTGTCCCAAAATTTTTGTCTTAGATTTGTCTAGAAACGGATGTACCTAATACTAAAACATGACTTGATACATTCGTATTTAGACAAATCTAAGACCAGAATTTTGAGACGGAGGGAGTACTACATAACTCATCGAGAACTTAAAACAGCTTGCCAAAGAAAGTGTATTAGTGAGAGATGCAGTATTATATTGGGAAATAAACAAAAAACAAGCAATGTAAACCCCACAATTTAGGGCAACTTGGACGCACCACAATATTATTTATTAAAAAGAATGCAGCTCTTTTAGCATCCAAGTTCAAAGAATGAATGCCTTGAGAGAGTAGAGTTCAAGTCAAAGGGAGTAAAAAAGTAATCCCCGGAACCCAGAAAAATTAATCCGATGATAAGGTTGGGGTTTGAAGCTACTAAGCTCTCCTTTTCACACAGATTATAAGATCTCTATGTACACGCACATACTCCGATCCATGGCCATGGGCACAAGAGCTCTCTTTGTACGGATTCATGAACAACGTACACTTCGATCACATACCCGCTAATCATTTCGGAAGGGCATGCAACATGCCACTTCTCTCGGATCACTCGATATAACTAGCCAATTCATATAACCAAACGCTGGTTATTTACTGCTAACATGGGAAAGGCCTCCAAATCGTAAAAATTACAGGACGCCACGTTGCAATATATAAGGTCCCTTTTGTACACCATGCTCAACAATTGTATGTTGCACATTAATTTTCTCTTCAAAAATCTGGATGCGTATTGTTGGATGAAGTTTGAGCCTGCATCCAAAAATATGTCCATCTTAGAGTGTACGAAACAAAACAATTTCTTCGAGGAACTCCAAGTTAAGTGGATCCCGGCTGGGAGGGCTCTGATTTTAGATATATTTTTTTAGATTTATTAGGGTTTGTGTCGAGACGGCGGCTCCCTGAAGATGAAATAAATGTCTCCCCACCCAGCCTCCGTTCCGGTGATGCGTCTAGCATCGTCGGTGGGCGTGTGGAGGTGTGGCTCCGATGGATATGTCTTTAGTGGATTTGCTCGGATATGTTCGTCGTTCGTCTTTATTCGTGTGTCTTCAGGTCAGATCCTTCTTATCTACATGCTTCATCGACGGCGGTTGCTGTTCTGGTCCGTTGGTTCTATGGGGTCTTAGCACGACGACTTCCCGACTGTCTACTATAACAAGGTTTGCCCAGTTAAATTAGGGTTGCGTGGGGCATAGCCTCCACATATCTCGTATATATATGGGACCAACAATACAGAGTTAGGTTACAATACGACAGATATACAAAACCGTTTCCAACACACCCCCTCAATCTGAACTACTACTACATACAAGGTTCAGATTGGACCGGAAACGTTCTAACATCTGTCGTGTGGCTGGTTTAGTAAATACATCAGCCAGTTGGTCATTAGTCGAGATGAACCTGACATCTAAAACTCCAGAAGCAACGCGCTCACGCACAAAGTGAAAATCTATCTCTATGTGCTTGGTTCTTGCGTGAAAGACTGGATTTGCCGTCAGGTATGTAGCCCCAAGATTATCACACCATAGAATGGCGGTACGCTGCTTGAAAACTCCAAGCTCCTTGAGTAAGATCTCTACCCAGATTGCTTCAGCTGCTCCATTTGCTAAAGCTTTATATTCTGCCTCCGTACTCGATCTAGAGACGGTTGTCTGTTTCTTGGAACTCCATGAGACAAGATTTGATCCAACGAACACAGCAAAACCACTAGTAGAACGGCGGCCATCAATGCATCCAGCCCAATCAGCATCCGTGAAAATACTGACACTAGTGGAGGGAGATTTACGAATCCTCAATCCCGTACTCAAAGTCCCTTTGACATAACGCAATATACGCTTGACAGCTTCCCAATGATCATTAATCGGCTGCGATAAATACTGGCAAACTTTGTTGACTGCAAAGGACAAGTCGGGACGAGTGAGTGTTAAATACTGAAGGCCTCCAACAATGATGCGATATCGAGTGGTATCCTCAACACCCAAGGGAGTGCCGACTTCACGAGCCAGATGCTCAGTGGCAGATAATGGTGTAGAGGTAGGCCTACAATTCTCCATACTCACACGATGAAGAAGATCAAGTGCATACTTTCTTTGAGTCAACGTCATGCCCCCTGAATTGTAGGACACTTCAAGCCCCAAAAAATACTGGAGAGAACCAAGATCCTTAATAGGAAAACTGTCAGAGAGAGATCTCACCAGTCGATCAACCGCAGCCGGAGTGGAACCAGCAATGACAATATCATCAACATACACAAGCATGTATATCTGTACCCCATGCGCAGCAAAGATGAACAGAGATGCGTCCGCCTTGGAAGGGACAAAACCAAGCTCAAGAAGACGAGCACTGAGGCGAGCATACCAAGCATGTGGCGACTGTTTGAGACCATAGAGAGCCCGTTGCAACTTGCACACATGCGAAGGAAATCGAGCATCCTCAAAACCTGGTGGTTGCTGCATATAAACATTCTCGGAAAGAAAACCATGAAGAAAAGCATTGCTGACATCAATTTGCCTCAAACTCCATCCTCGAGAAACAGCAAGCGAAAGAACCAAACGAATAGTCGTCGGCTTTACCACAGGACTGAAAGTATCACCGTAGTCAAGACCTTGTTGTTGAGTAAAACCACGAGCAACGAGGCGAGCCTTGTGCTTGTCAACAGATCCATCGGCGAGGTGCTTCGTCTTGAAAACCCATTTACTGCCAACAATGTTAACGCCAGAGGGTCGAGGAACCAAGACCCATGTGCCAGTGTGTCGAAGCGCTGCAAACTCAGCAGCCATAGCATCACGCCACACCGGCTCACGGAGGGCGTCGCGATGTGACACCGGTGTCGCAAAGAAGGCACGACGAAGAGGATTATACTGCACCGTCCCATCAGTAAGTTCTCGCACACGACGAGTAGCATCGCGGGTACGAGTCACCATGGGATGACGGTGCTCGACGGGCGGAGGCGCAGGCGAGGACGGTGACGACGCTGGACTCGGCGATGATGCTGTAGGAGCCAGCGAAGCTGGTTCCTGGGCCGGCTCATGGGCCGATGAGGCACAAGGGGAACCAGCCGCGGCATCAGGCGCTGGGGAGGCCGGGTCTCGGGCCGGCGAGGCGCCTGGGGAACTAGCCGTAGCACCGGGCGGTGTAGGCCCAGCATGAGCAGGCGAGCCCCCAGCCTGGGGAGCCGAGCCGCCATGCACGTCGAGTGGCATGGTGCGAACGTCGTGCGTGGCCAGGTGCGGAGCATTACTGGAGGTTGAAAAATCCTGCACAGGACAAACACTGGCTAGGCCAGAAGGATTAGTAGCCAAGTAGGTTAGGTCATAATTACGCATATGAGCACTCGTAGCCGGTTCCGTGGATGGAAAGGAGATAGCCGCGTCAAGTGTAGATACATCAACAATGACACCGGGAGTAGCAAACGGAAAGACAGACTCGTCAAAGATAACATCACGGGAGATGTATATACGTCCCGTAGATCGATCAAGACACTTGTACCCCTTATGCATAGGACTATATCCAAGAAAAACACACATCTTGGACCGAAATTCTAGTTTGTGTGAGTTATACTTCCGCAAACTAGGCCAACAAGCACATCCAAAAGTGCGAAGAAAGGAGTAGTCGGGTGTAATTTTCAGAAGGCGATGAATAGGAGTATCATGACCGAGCACGGGGGTGGGCATGCGGTTAATGAGGTAACACGCAGTGAGAAAAGCTTCATCCCAATAACGTAAAGGGAGAGACGAGTGAGCCAACAAAGCAAGACCAGTTTCAACCAGGTGTCGGTGTTTGCGCTCGGCAATTCCGTTCTGTTGGGAGGTGTGAGGACAAGAAACTCGATGAGAGATGCCCGTACGAAGGAAATAACGGTGCAGCTTATGGTACTCACCACCCCAGTCAGATTGGACAGCTTTAAGCTTAGAGTCCAAAAGGCGCTCAACATGCGCTTGAAAAGCATAGAACACCTGTTCAACGTCGGTCTTATGTTTTAGTAGATAGATCCAGCAAAAACGGGAGTAGTCGTCAATAAAACTCACATAGTACTTGTACCCCCCAGAGGAAGCACGAGCAGGGCCCCAAACATCAGTATGAACTAATTCAAGGGGCACAGTAGACACGCGAGCGGAAGCAGTATAGGGTAGTTGACGACTTTTACCACATTGACAAGCATCACAAACTAAAGCAGAAGTATCTGAGGTTGAACATTCAAGATCATTATTCCTAACAATGGAACTGACGACGTTTTTAGACGGATGACCGAGACGCTGATGCCACTGAGATGAAGAGACACGGACGCTGGACGATGCTTGACGCTCGGACGGATGCGAGGCTCGTCCGAGTGGAAGAGGATACAACCCTCCTTTGCTTCTACCTCGAAGAAGAATTCTCCTGGTGGCTTTGTCCTTTACAAGGAAAAAATGTTTATGAAATTCAATGAATATACGATTATCCGACACAAGACGATAGACTGATAGAAGATGTTGGCTAATATCTGGAACATGCAAAATATTGTTCAGGCGAATAGAAGAACTGGCTAAGGTCGAGTGCCCAATATGCAAAATAGACAAACCTGAGCCGTTGGCCACCTGAACCTGATCATGACCGCCGTAACGCTCGTGGAACTGAAGACGCTCCAGATCACTCGTCAGATGATCCGTGGTGCCGGAGTCCAGAACCCAGTTCGTGGAGGTGTTGGAGGAGGTCGACGCATTGTATGCCGAGCGGCCATTGCCGCTGGAGTAATCCGAATCGAAGCGCTTCTTGCAGGTATCTGCTTCGTGACCCCAATTTTTGCAAATCTGGCACTTGGGGCGCCAGCGACGATTGCCGTTGCGGCCGTTGCCGCCTCCTCTACCGCCGTTGTTACGGCGGTTGTCTTGGCCGCCGTGCTGGTAGCCCTGCCCCTGCTGCTGCGGGTAGCCCCCAGCGGGGCGGACGTCGACTGCGCGACCGGTGTCAGGCGCGCGAGGACGGTTGACGGGGGCGGGAGCACCAGACCGTGCCACAACGTTGGCCGACGAGGTCCACTCCTCATCGTCGGCCTGCTGCGACATCTGCAACGCTTCATAGTTAAGAACCATGGAGTAGAATTTAGGCAGCGCGACCGGGGTGACCGCGATACTGAGCGACGCCGCGATCGGGTTGAAAGCCTTGCCCAATCCGGTGAGCATGTAGTCGATGATCTCATCATCAGCGAGGGGAGATCCAGCGGAAGCCATGGCGTCGGCGAGGGCCTTCACCTTGTGCATGTACTCGCTGGCCGTCATGTCGTTCTTCTTCAGCGACTGAATCTGTCGCCGGATGTGCCGAACCCCGGCACGATTCTGCGCGCTGAACATGGCATGGATGGAGGTCCACGCAGCAGCAGCGGACTTGCAGCTGATCAGCTGAGACGCAATGTCCTCCGTCATGGAGGAGAGGAGCATCCCGAGGACCTTCTGGTCCTGCGTCCACCAAGTGGCATATGCAGGGTTTGCCACGGTGGTGGCGGCAGCGCCCGCCCCCTGGGAGATGGTTGTGGGCGGTGCAGCGACGGAACCGTCGAGGTAGCCATGGAGAGAGGCACCGGAGAGATGCGTCATGGTGAGGGTTCGCCATAGCGGGAAGTTGCCGCGATCCAGACGTACGCCGAGGGAGGACGCGATGGACGGGATTGGCGCCGTCGTGGGTGGAGGCATCACCACCGGGCCAAGGATGGCCAGCTGCATCGCCGCGGACGAGGACCCGGCTGCCATCGGTCGAGGGTGGGAGGGAGGAAGGCGACCGAGATCGGCAAGGAGCGACGGGACGATGTCGAGCGGGGCGACGACGCGATGGGAGGAAGGCTCCGATACCAAGTTAAATTAGGGTTGCGTGGGGCATAGCCTCCACATATCTCGTATATATATAGGACCAACAATACAGAGTTAGGTTACAATACGACAGGTATACAAAACCGTTTCCAACATGCCCGGCCCCGACGAGGGAGGGGTGATGACAGCGGCGCGCCTTCGGCTCGCTTTAGTGCTTGTAGTCATCGCTAGGCGGTCTACGGATCTGGATATAATTTTGTTAATTATTTTTAGTGTTCATTGTACTACCATAATTGAAGATGAATAGATTGGAAGTTTATCCCGCAAAAAAGGCAAACAATCATTTTTAGTCTAAATATAACTTTAGTTTTTTTTGCGCATTTTTTGTTGTGTATCTTAAAACGGTTATTGGTTCATGTTTTACTGTATTCAGCGTTTTGAGACCAATTACTTAATCAATCTTGGTGAAGAAAAAGAAAGTTACTCGATGCCATGAAGCTATGAACAGAAGATAAAAAGCAAAATTTTAGCGAAATTGTTCTTCTGCTCCCGAGCTCACTTGAGCTCGGGTGAAGAGTAAAATCGAACGAAGATGATTTTTCCCCACAAAATTCTGTTTTTTTTTGTGTGGTAACCTTTGAGAAAAGTTTTCTATGCTTGAAGTTTTTCATCACGAAATGACATTCGGTCAAGTCATGGCCAAAACAAAAATCAGCACTCCTAAATCCTTTCGAAAATTGCATCTTCGGAGTATCAATATTGTTTTTTACCATGGCTTCCAAGAATATTCAATCATGATAAATTTTTGCAAGCACATAGAACATTTGTCAAAGGTTACTACAGAAATATCAGATTTTATTAAACTTTTTTTCCTGGTTTTACTGTTCACCAGGAGCATTTGAGCTCGGGTGCAAATATTTCACGCCCGTTTGTTAGTGCTTTTATATGTTTCCTTACACCCCATTGAGGTTAATGGCAACGTTATTACTTCCTTAGGGCATCTCCAATAGGAGTAGCTTGTTGGTTGATGACATGGACATTTTACCAACAAGACTAACATACAAACTATTGAAGATGCCCTTATCTGCAAGAAGAGCAAAGTCTGCACTGACCCTAAAAATTAGGGCATTGATAGTTTCTTACCAACCAAGATGTAATATTATATCAACCACAT
The DNA here is from genome assembly GCA_902687465.1 of Secale cereale. Taxonomy (NCBI): domain Eukaryota; kingdom Viridiplantae; phylum Streptophyta; class Magnoliopsida; order Poales; family Poaceae; genus Secale; species Secale cereale. Next base: position 272,901,355 of record LR738715.1, read on the forward strand.
ATTTATGTCCAATACTCCCTCCATTTCTGTATACAAGGCCACTTCATATATTTATTTCTAACTTTAACCATTGATTTTACAACCAAAAAGTGAGTTACATGCCACAAAAAGTATGTCATTGGATACACATTTCAAAGAACTTTCCGATGATATTCTTTTATGACATATAACCCATGTTTTCTTGATCAAAATTAGAAGTCAAAGTTCGACATGAAAACAAAGTGATCTTGTATACAGAAAGAGGGAGTACTAACTTACGGGAGTCTTGAAATTGTCCAAAATATGTTGGTCTTGTGTTTTCCTTCAACAATGTATGTCCAATACCCAAAGTAATATAGTGTATACTCCTCAATATAGCGCATAATTTTGCTGCACCCATCAAACCTTGTCCACTGATACGTGTAAAAGAATAGATTTAGCATGTAAGAATAATATTATTGTTTTTGTCTTGCAAGATAGTTTTATACTATGCCCCTCTTAACTATTTTTAGGCATATCACATGCAAAAGATTACAACCAAAGTGATACATTGAAGTGTTTATGTTTATAGTTTCCGGAAAAGGGAACTATATATATTAACCGTATTGAAGTCTTAGTAGAAATATTCTAGGGTATATATACTCCCCTAAGCTATAGCGGGAGTTTCAAAATAAACACACACCTATGATAATGGATCTACGAGTTTATGTTTATACTACTCCCTCCATTCCAAATTACCTAGTGTATTAGAGTTCATTAGGACAAGCATTTGACAAACAATTATTATATTGATACAAATGTTATATATGTGATATAAAGTTCTCAAAATTGATATATTTTGTATTTTAAAGTACTCATTTCTGATTATGATTTGTTATCACGAAAGTTACATCATAATAATGTAATTGTACGAAAAAGGCTTGTCCCAACGAAACCTAATACACTACTCTATAATTTGAACTGAGGGAGTAGAGGCTGCCCTGAGGCCCAAATTATGCACTGTCGAAAAAAAAATGTTACTCTCTCCGATCCATATGCAGGGAGTAGTACTAATTTTTAGTGAAATTGATATGCAACTATTTTTAGAGGAATTAATACAGTACTATTTTTAGAGAATTAATACAGTACAATTTTAGCATGAAGTATAAAGTTGTACTAGAGCTGCGTCAACTAATTTGGATCAGAGGGAGTAATACTAATTTCTAGGGGAATTGATATGCAACTATTTTTTAGAGGAATTTTAATATAATACTCTCTCCATCCCATAATATAAGAATGTTTTTGAGAACTAGTGTAGTGGCAAAAACGCTTTTATATAATGGGACATAGGGAGTACTATTCTTAGAGAAATAATTTTGCTAAAGTCAAATTCCGCTTTGTTACATTTTTTTCCCCTGCACAATAGAACACTTCCACTTGTGCAACGACTGGAACCTCTCCCCTATATAAAGGCAGTGGCACAGAGACATGCCCAAGAGCCAAAGTAAGGGGAAAGACCAGCCAGCAAGGACAGTTTTTCCGTTGCTAACAAGCAACGTTTAGCCGACCGCCAAGAAGCCACAGAGAGCATGGGCAACAGCCTGCGGTGCTGCCTGGCCTGCGTCCTCCCCTGCGGGTCCTTCGACTTGATCCGCATCGTCCACCTCAACGGCCACATCGAGGAGTACTCCCGCCCGGTCACCGCCGGCGAGGTCATGGCGGCGCACCCCAGCCACGTGGTGAGCCGACCGTGCTCCCAGGGCGGCGCGCGGCGGATCCTCATTGTGGACCCCGATTCGGAGCTAGAGCGGGGGTGCTTCTACTTCCTGGTGCCGACCTCGTCGGTGCCGGAGAAGAAGAGGAAGCCGTCGTCGCAGCCACAACAGAAGAAGGTGCGGTCGTCGTCCACGTTGAAGCCGACGAGCGTGCCGAGCAGTGCCGGCGCCGGCGCCGATAAGGTGACGAAGGACCGCGGCGCCGGCGACAGCTACCTGGCGGAGGTGCTGTCGGAGGGCAAGGCGAGGTGCAAGCGCAGCCGGAGCGTCCGCGCGACGGTGTGGCGGCCGCATCTTCAGATCATCCCGGAAGAAGCTCTCGAGTGAAAATCTCTTGCGTTAGCTTGGTCCCTGTTGTACATACGGGTCTGGGTCTGGTTGTGCATGGTGTACCGTGCACGTACAAGGACGACCGAACGGCGCCGCGTAGCCATGCGTGACGTGGCGGGGCGCTGATGGCCGCTGGGTCGTCCAGTTTTAGGCGAGAAGCCGGCGATCGCCGCCGGTTGCCTCTCCCCTGCAGTTTTTCTCACTCTCTCGGTGTTTTTCCAGCTCTTTTCACTGCCGGCCAGATCGGGCTGCTTTGGAGGCAGTGAGAGTAGCTGGGTTTGGGTTGCCTTCGATGGCAGAGAGAACAGGAGAAGCAGAAAACAAGACTGCAAGAGCTTTTTTCTTTTCTTACGGATGTAAGGACAAGAAGCCAGAAAAGTTCAGCAGAAACTTCAATATTGTTGTCCATCTTGTCAGGATTACGTTGCGTTGTTCATCTATGATGGTTCTAGGAAACTTCCTGAATCGCACGGTAATCAGTAGGTCCCCGTTGGTTTTTCTGGTTGGCTCGTCCCTTTTCCATGTTTTCTTCAAATTAATTTAACTGCCGCGTGAACTAAATACCTGAGCACAAGAAACATACTTACTACATCTCATCCAGACGGGCAGGGTCTGGGTCTCCATCGGTCTTGTCTAGAACTTGCTGCTAATCAGTCAAAACAAGTCGCAAAATTGCGTCGAGTTGTATGGAAGGGGACGAAAGCTTTTTGTCCGATGCAGGCATGAAACAAGGGGCGCTTTTTCTCCGTCACGTCCGGACATCCGGTGGTATGAGCTGTACCTCAGGTTAAACAACAGTGGAGCGGCTCTAGCCCCAAGTGAGCACGAGAAGCCACCCTTCAACACTCTGCCAAGTGGCAAGGGCAGTGCCACTGCGTCCAACGCCACGGAAGCACTCCTTTCTTTCTGCGTGTGGGCTGAGAGAGTAGTAATAAGGCCGCCCAATTAGAGATGATAATTTTGCTCATGACTATGGGTACTCGCTGATACTGTATCCCAAAACAACGGGCATGATAAGACTTGAAGCTTATATATGGATAGGACATGGTATGAAATTGCGTCCATGGGTAATCCGGTGGATACCCAGAAAATAATAAATACAAATAACTCCTATGACATGTGGGGTCAAGATCCAACTCCTATGGCCCAACCCTAAATCTCATATTCCTTAAACTAGACATAGCCCATAGACCCGTAATCACATGATCGCCACTCCTCGTATGTCTCATGTGACTCCTCAAAAAGATGAAATATTGAGTCTTCGCTACCGGACACCTATCCAAGTCTGATGTGACTCCCTAATTCCCACTACCGTCTCCCATTGCATCGGCTTCCACCAACCGCTACTCATACTCTCTTGATAGGCAACCCACCAGAGGAGGTTGCATCAGTGCTATACGGCCATCCCCACTTGAACTTTAAACTCATTTCTCTACCTTCAAAAAATCTAAGTGATATATATTGTACCCATTGGATACCCGTTGGGTATAGGATACCCGATGGGCATGGGTATGGGTGTCAGTTTATGCCCATGGGTATAGTAGTGGGTGGGTATAGAAAGTCTATGGGTATGGGTTTGGGCAAAAGGAGGTCACTATAAAAAAACCACTTCCGTGATAATACGTGTTTGTCACAGTAGGTCACGTTTTCCGTCATGCATATACATCCATGACGATTTTATGACAGAATCAAGATAGTCATACCTGTGTTGTCGTAGAAGTATTCCATGACAATACCAAAATTATCATCACGGAAGTGTTCATTTCCATGAGGATAAATGGCGCGTCATGGAAGTGCTTTCGTCAAGGGTAACCGACACGTGGCATCCACCGTAACGGGTCGTCGTTAAGCTATCGGGTCCGGTTTTGGATCTCATAACCCGTTAACAGCCCAGACCAATGGGGATTTTCCATGTGTAAAATTCTCATTCGTCGGACAATCCACGTGTGAGCTCGTCATTGGGTCAGATAGGCACCTATGATATGTCGACACGTGCGACGGCCCAACACTGGCCCATTCACTACTAGAAAAAGGGCTATAGATGGGATTGACACTAATGGCGCACCAGACAAGCGGTGCGCCATTAGTATATACTAATGGCGCACCACCTTCTGATACGTCATTAGAGTTGAAACTACTAATGGCGCACCTGGCCCAGGGTGCGCCATTAGTATCAAAAAAATTTGAACTAGTGCGCCTGTCCAAACATATTAATGGCGCATCCAGACACAGTGCGCCGAAAGTGCGCCACTAATATTGTTTTATTATTATATTTTTTTGCAAAACTACTAATGGCGCACTGTGGAACAGTGCGCCATTAGTATGTTTTTTTTTGCAAAACTACTAATGGCGCACCACCAGAAGGTGCGCCATTAGTAACCTGGATTACTAATGGCGCATTTAGAGTTAGTGCGCCATTAGTAAGTGGGCAGCAACAAGATATTTTGGACAGCCTCTCCTACCCACACTCACTTTCTCCCCACTTCATTCTCTCCACCTCCTCCTTGTCTCGGGTGCCTCCTCTTTTTCACCTCATTTCCACCATAGATTCATTCAAATTAAGTGGTTAAATTACCTTGTTTTGATAGGTAAGTAAGGGGGAAGCTATATTTATGTTGTTCTCCCTACAACAATGTGCACATGCACTTTTTATGGCCTAGCTAGATCTATGTATGTTCGTGGTGTTGCATATGTTTGTGGTGTTGCATACGTGTTTGTGTTTGGAGGTATACCGGTATTTGAAATGCGATAGTTGCCAATATTTTCCCGGAATGTTGATTCATTTCCGTTTCGGCGAGAATTTTGGCATTAAGCATTCTTTTTGGTCCTATTTTTAGGGAAAGTCATGCCAAAAAATTTCTTGGTTCTAAAATATCGTTTTGCTCTACCCCGCAGGCGACCATGGACCGCACGATGACCGAAGGCATCGTGAATAGGTTTTTGAGGTCTGCGAAGGCCGAGATGCTTAAAAAGAACGAGATGGAGATAAGATGTCCGTGTCGAAGATGCAAGCTGAAGAGCCTTATTGCGGACCCGGATTCCGGGCAGGTGCGGGACCACCTGCTCTTGCGTGGTTTCATGGATGGCTATCGGTGGCAAGGTGATGAAGATGACTACGAAGTCGTCCATGGGGGCCGGGCAAGAAATGAGGAAGGGCAGCAAGACAACCACCGCGGCTCAGGCAGGCGAGAAGACGAAGAATCCCCAGGAGATGATCACAACGGTGATGCTATACACAGTCATCATGTAGAAGTGCAGGACATGATGATGGGGAAGATGCCGGAGCAGACGACGGGCATGATCATGAAGATGATGATGCCGGCGGAGCAGACGACGCTGGACCATCGATGGGCTGGGTGCAGGACCCTCATATTCAAGAGCTGCTTCTCAAGCAGACGGATAACGCAAGAGCTGCCGCCCGAGAGAAAGCCAAGATGGATCAACTTGAGTTAGACGCGGTTACTCCATTGTATGAAGGATGCAGGCCCGAGGATACCCGCCTGAAAGTAACGCTCATGGATCTGGAGATGAAGGTAAAACACAAAATGACCGACGCATGCTTCGACGAGAACATGTCATTCTGGCACGAACGTCTTCCCAAGGGGAACAAGTGTCCGACCAGTTTCGAGGAGGCGAAGAAAATCGTGTGTCCTCTGGATTTACCGCACGTGAAATACCATGTGTGCATGAACAATTGCATCATTTATCGGGACGAGCACGCGGACTCTACCATATGTCCGGTGTGCGGCGTCACTCGATACAAGAAGAGGAAGAAAGCTCCTCGAAAAGTGGTGTGGTACTTTCCTATCACTCCTCGTCTGCAGCGGTATTTCGCGGACCCTAAGGTAGTAAAGCTCCTGCGTTGGCACGCGGATAGGGAGGAGAAGAAGCGAGAAGATGACGCAAATGATCCGGAGATAGATAAAAAAGACAAGATGCTGAGTCACCCTAAGGATGCGAGACAGTGGCAAGCGTTGAACTTCGAAGACCTAGAATTTGGGAACGATCCAAGGAACATCGTGCTGGGCGCGAGCACCGATGGAGTCAATCCGTTTGGCAGCCAGAGAAGCACACATAGCACCTGGCCTGTGTTTGTGTGGATGTACAACCTTCCCCCCTGGTTGTGCATGAAGAGGAAGTACATTCACATGAGTATGCTAATTGAAGGACCGAAACAACCAGGGAACGACATCAATCTATATCTGGGGCTGCTGAAAGAGGAGCTTGACACGCTGTGGAAAACGCCAGCCAATACGTGGGACGCTGCAGAGAAAGAATATTTCCCTATGAGAGCCGCGCTGCTCATGACGGTGCACGACTATCTCGGTTACGGATATGTCGCGGGGCAGGTGGTCCACGGATTTTCTGGATGCGTCAGGTGCATGGATGACACATCGTATCGCCAGCTAGATAGAGATCCGGGGTCTTCAAAAAACGTGTTCATGGGACATCGAAGGTGGCTTCGCGACGATGACCTGTGGAGAAAACGCAAGGATCTGTTCGATGGTGAAACCGAACCCCGAGGACACCCGCGTACGAGGAGCGGCGAGGAAATAGACGAGCTGTTGAAAAATTGGAAAGATTGCCCACTGCCGAGAAAGAAGCAAAAGGCGCCAGAGCCGGGAAAGAAGCGAAAGGCGCCAGAGCCGCTGCTTAAGGTATGGAAAACGAGGTCTGTTTTCTGGGACTTGCCATACTGGAAGATCCACCGTGTGCCTCACAGCCTTGATGTAATGCATATCACGAAGAACGTGTGCGAGAGTCTGCTTGGTACCCTGCTCAACATGCCAGAGAGGACCAAAGATGGGCCGAAAGCAAGGGCAGACTTGAAATCAATGGGCATCAGGCAGGAGCTTCACGCTATATATGATGATCATGATGATGATGATGATGATGATGAGGCAAAGCAGGACACGGAAAGTCGTCGCAAAGGCAAAAAGGCCAAGAAGACCGGAAATGACTACCCTCCCGCGTGCTTCACTCTAAGTCAGGAGGAGATCGAGCAGTTTTTCACCTGCCTCATAGGAGTAAAACTTCCTTACGGTTACGCAGGGAAGATAAGAAGATACCTAGACCCAGCGAAGCTGAAGTTCAGCGGGATGAAGTCTCACGACTGTCACGTGCTGATGACGCAGATACTTCCAGTTGCAATCCGTGGGATCATGGACGCGCACGTCCGTGAAACCCTATTTGGCCTATGCAACTTTTTCGACGTCATCTCTCGGAAGTCTGTTGGCGTGAGGCAACTCAGAAAGCTACAGGAAGAGATCGTGGTGATACTATGCGAGCTTGAGATGTACTTCCCGCCTGCATTCTTCGACGTTATGGTGCATCTGCTGGTCCATATCGTGGATGATATCATCCAACTCGGGCCGACGTTCCTGCATAGCATGATGCCGTTCGAAAGGATGAATGGTGTCATCAAAGGATACGTTCGCAACATGTCACGTCCAGAGGGAAGCATAGCCAGGGGCTTTCTGACCGAAGAGTGCATCTCCTACTGCACGAATTATCTAGGCATCGAGAACCCCGTTGGTCTGCCCGTCAACAGGCACCTCGGCAGGATCGTTGGATGGGGTCACCGTGAGGGTCGCCGCGAAATGCATGTCGACTTCGAGGGTCGACTCGCCGACTTTGAAAGAGCAAACCTAGTCGCGCTACAACACATAAACGTGGTCGATCCTTGGGTGGTAGAGCACAAAACCTTTATTGAGAAGACGTACAATGACCGAGGCCAACAGAGGACGGACGGAGATATAATCAAAGAGCACAACTCATGTTTCACGCGTTGGTTCAAGCAGAAGCTTCTGTCGTACCCTTTACATGAGGATTCTTCCGCGAAAGAACAACTCATATTCGCCTTGTCACAGGGCGCCGAGCACAACCTGATGACCTATGAGGCATACGATATCAACGGCTACACATTCTACACCGAGGCCAAGGACATGAAGAGCGATGGTTATCAGAACTCCGGGGTAACGATGGAATCCTACACCGGTAATGACAAGGACAGATACTACGGAAGGATCGAGGAGATCTGGGAGCTGAGCTATGCTGGAGAGAAGGTCCCGATGTTCCGTGTAAGATGGGCCAAGAGCGTCCTAAAAGAAGACCGGTATTTCACCACCATGGTTATACCCGAAGCCAAATCCAAGACCGCGGGCGCAAACGTCACCGCGAAAAATGAGCTATGGGTACTGGCTTCCCAAGTTGACCAATGCTTCTTCATTACCGACCCGTCAAAGCCCAGTCGTGTTGTCGTGAGGAGAGGCAAAAGGAAGATCATCGGAATGGATGGGGTAGCCAATGAGCAAGACTTCGACAAGTACGACGACCCGAGGATCGAACATGACGACGATGATGAAGTAGCAGCATACACCAGAAGAAGAAGCAGGACCACCCTACCTAAAGGACGTCCGTTCCATAGAAGAACTCCATTTGCAAAAAAGAAGGGCAAGAAGATTGTGAACAGATAGCTAGCTAAGATTGATTGTATTTAAATCGTAGCCTTCATTTCTCGATTGTATTTCATGGGCACTTTTTGAACTATCATGAATATTTTTAAATTTCATGGACACTCGATCTCGATCCCCCTCCATCTCGATCGCTATCCCACCTCGCCAGATCCGGTCCCCCTCGCCGCCGAGCACCCTCCGGTCCACCGGCCGCCGCCGCCGACCCCCCGCACCCTCCCCTACTCAACCGCCGCCGCCGACCCCCCGCACCCTCCCCCGCTCCACCGGCCGCCTCCGCCGACCCATGAACTCATGATATTTTCAAATAATAAATTTGATGATATTTTTCATATACATAAATATATTCAAATAGCAAATTTGATGATATTTTTAAAAAAATTATTACTGTCTTATAAAAAATATATTACTGTTATGATTTAAACAAGTTTGAACATATTTAAACACAAATAAGTATCAAACAGCATTTTAAATGCATAAAAAAATTGTGGAGCCTAGGAATCGAACCCAGGACCTCCTGGTGTGAGAACTGGGTGCTGACCAGTCGAGCTAGCAGAAGGGACCTGATGTGGATCAGGTGAGGTGGAAGATAACCCGTTGGCTCGAGCAGAAATCAAAAAAAAAAATACTAATGGCGCACCAGGGGGAGGTGCGCCATTAGTATGGATGTACTTATGGCGCACCAGGGGGCGGTGCGCCATTAGTATTGTGCCCCCATCCATATTTCCCTCTCTCTTCCTTGCCCTCGCCCCATTCCCTCTCTCTCCCTCGCCCTCACCCTCGATCCCCTTCCCCTCTCCTCTCCCGACGCCGCCGCCCCCGCGCCCCCGACGCCGCCGCCCCCCGCGCCCCCGAGCCCTAGCGCTCGCCGCCGCCCGAGCCGACGCGACCGCGCCGTCGCCGCTCGTCGCCGCCTGGGGTGCCCGCGCGCTCTCCACCCTCCCCCACGATCCGGCGGCCGCATTCCCCGCCCCGTCGCCGCGCCAGCCGCCGGTCGTCTCGCCGCTCGGCCTCTCCAAGGTCCGCCCCTCCCTCACCCCCTCTCTCTGTCTAGTAGCTTACGTCGACTAGACCGGCTGTTTGCTGCTCCGGTTATGGGGCTCGATCTGATCGTCTTGTGCGATTACCTGATTCCGTTCCGCGAGGGCCGGATTTCTGTGTTCCGTTAGGTGGTTGTGTTGTGCTTCGTGTGTTTTTGAGGTTTTTACTTGGACTGCTAGCTTGTATAGGCCTGGGCAATGGACTGATTTTTTTTGTATGTAGGAATTCTAGTTATGCTTGTATGATCTGTAGCATCTCTAGTTCGTTAGTCTATTGTGTCCTGGACAGTGATACAAAGTGAAGCAAGTATTTTCTAGTCAGTAATTTTGGCTTGTGCGTTCCTGCCTCATCAAGCTTATGATGCGTGTCGGTGTACTAAGGTAGGGGTACCTCAGTACCCCAACTTGTGCACGGGCAGTAGCAGCTTCCCGCGGCAGGGCCTACCGCGTGCTCGCCGGAGACCTTTCTGATCCATATAAAGCCATTCAAAAACAAAGTATACAAGACAGAAGATCAAGGCCCCGGCAAGTGGAGCTTGCCGGGAAGGCCGTCCCAGGCTCAAGAATACTTCATCAACTCAAGACCCTGGCAAGAGGAGCTTGCCAGGAAGACCAGAAGACTGTATCTAGAAGACAAGCCTCGGCGCACTCTGCGCCCCGGCAAGACCCGGGGAGCGACAAGCTTCCCGGCCCGACAAGCTCAAGTCCCCGGCAAGGTGCTTGCCGGGGGAAGCCTGCACTGTGTGCCCGCGCTCCAGCTCATCGGCCCACGAGTCGCCCTGGGGCCATTCCAGGGACGCGTGGCGGATGGCTGTGCAGCCTGGGGGACACGGTGGCACTACACGGTGACGAAGCTGTCACCGTGGCAAACGGAGACGCAAGGGCGGGCGCTTTTGGGGTCGACGGTGACGGGCATTTAATGCCCTTGTCCCCCACTGTCAAAGTAGGTGACGACCACTGTTCATCCACTACCCATGTACTGTTCCCACACTATTACAACTACCACCAAAGTTACTTTTCTACCCCTTTCTCCTACGTTGACACCTGTCGGTGACCCCTTGAGCTATAAAAGGAGGCCCATGTACAACGTAGAAAGGGGTTCGGAACCTAGATCGCTCATTCGCTTGGTGTAGCTAGTTCTTCAAGCTCCCGAGCTCCAACACTCAATACAATCAAGCAGGAGTAGGGTTTTACGCGTCCATCGCGGCCCGAACCTGGGTAAACTGCCCGTGTGCTCTCCACGATCTGCTCTTTGTGCTCCCTCCGCTCCCTCACCGCAACGACAAGGGGCTCCGGTCCCATAGGTGCTCGTGGTGGACAGTTTCCCCCGACATCTTTGGCGCGCCAGGTAGGGGGCGTCGAGGTTGTGCGAACCTGATCCGGCGTTCACGCGGGCGCAGTCTTCATCAACCTCTCCAACTTCATCAACAACCTCAACAACAGCAACATGGCCCCGAAGAAGAAGGCTTCGGAGGTCGCAGGCCCGTCTGCGTCTGTTCCACCGCCACCAGAACCAACGGTGGGTGGAGGAGACGCCGGCGGAAGAGTGGTCGCCGGTGAGGAAACTCACGGCACCGCTAAATCCAAGGACAAGGCGGACGGCCGGACCAACTCCAAGGCCTCGGTCTCCGTAGATGCGCCACGTCCATCTCACCAGACGACAGGCCAGCAGCGCCAGGGCACAGGAGGTGCCTTCCGCTTGCTGGGCCAAGGGCAAACCGGAGGCTCGCGGGATGCTCCGGGCCATCGTCCTGGCACGAGCAAGGCGCGGTCGCCGGGGCGGGACCCTGCTCCTTCTAACCCCGTTAGGAGTCCGAGCATATCCCGCTCCTCGCACCGCTCACCCCCGCTCCCCTCCTCTCCAGCAGAAGCGCTCGCAAGAGCGCAACTACTCCTCGACTTCCCTCCAGCGGCGGACAAGGCCGAAGACTGGAGGGCAACCATCCAGAGCCTGATCGCCTTCGCCAATAACGACACGCCGCAGCAGCCGGCGACCTCGCGGCCACGGCAAGTCGAGAAGACGAAGGCCGACGACGACAAGACCGCCGGGGGTGCGACAACCGTGCACTCCCCGCCGCGGAAGCAGAAAACGCCGCCCCGCCGGATCAACGTCGACGACGACTCCACGGCGTCCTCGGATCCGCAGGCTCGTCGGGACCAGCGCCAGGTCCTTGACGATCGGCGACAAGAAGACGCTCGGACGACAATCGAGCGCCGCCGAGAAGCTCGGCGACAATCAGATCAGCGGGCTGGGACCGCTGTCGATACGCACGCACCCGGTGAGCCAGGCGACTTGCCGTACGCGGCAGGTTGCCCTGCCTTCACTCGTGAGCTGCGGCGTGTCCAGTGGCCCAGCATGAAGAACTTCAAGCCCGACGTACCGGAAAAGTACGACGGCAAGACGCACCCCTCGGAATTCCTCAGCATTTACACCATCGCGGTGCAGGCTGCCGGGGGGCGCGACGAGAAGATACTGGCGAACTACTTCCCGCTGGTGCTTAAGCCAAATGTCCGTTCTTGGCTTATGCACTTGCCGGAAGGCTCCATTTCTTCTTGGGCAGATCTTTGCCACCAGTTTGTTGGCGCCTTCACGGGCGGCCACAAACCCCATGGCCAGGAGAGTGATCTCCACATTCTGGCCCAGAAGGAAGGAGAACCTCTGCGCAAGTACATCCAGCGCTTCAGCCGTGTGCAGCACAACATCCCCGACGTCCACCCTGCCGCGGTTATCAGCGCGTTCCACCAGAACGTGCGTAACCGCCGCATGCGTGAAGAGATGGCCATGACCAAGATACGGGATGTCAGCGAGCTCTATGCTCTAGCTGATAAGTGCGCGCACGCCGAAGAGGGGAGGAGACTCCCCGGAGAGGATGCTGGCGGAGGGGGAAGCGACAGCGAGGATGCCGCCCCGGCAAAGAAGAGCCGGCGGCGGAACAACAGAAGAAAGAGCAAGAAGGAAGTGCTTGCCGTCGAGAAGTCCGGCAAGGAGGCTCCCGCCAAGCAAACACAGGCTGGCGGCTCCGGCAAGGAGCCTGCCCCTGTAGCGGCAGCCGACAAGCAGGACGGCTCCGACAAGCAATACTGCAAGATCCACCGCACCAAGGGCCACGACCTCTCCAACTGCAAACGCGTCGAGTACCTCGTCGAGCAGCAGAAAGCTGAGTACGAGCGGCGCGACAAGGAGAAGGCCCAAGGTGGCGGGGGAGAGCCCAGCAAGAAGCGGCCATTTAATGGCCGGGGAGGACGCCGCGGCAAGGCCAAGCAGCGGCAAGGTGATCGACCTCCCCGGGGCCGCGACAAGGATGAAGAAGACGACGACGACGACATGGAGGAAAATGATAACAGCGAGCAGGAGTTCCAGAAGGCCACGGAAGTCCTGTGCATCGACGGCGGCGCCTCTCTGCATACTTCCCACCGCCAACTCAAGCAGTGGGTGCGGGAAGTAAATGCAGCGGAGCCGCCCGTGGAGTCGCGCAGGCTCCTCAAATGGTCCAGCACGCCCATCGTTTTTGATCTTGAGGATCACCCTGACCGCACTACTGCGTCGGGTGCTTGCCGATGCTGGTCTCACCCACCATCCGCAACCTCAAGGTCACCAAAATGTTGGTTGACGGCGGGGCCGGGCTGAACTTGATCTCCTCAGCTGTGATCAAGAAACTCCAAATCCCAGATGGCGAGCTCGAAGAGACCGGTTCGTTCCAAGGAATAAACCCGGGAAGGAGCAAGCCAAAGGGGAAGATCACTCTGCCGGTGACCTTTGGCGGGGAGCTGAACTTCAGGACGGAGCGGATAACCTTCGATGTTGCCGATATCCCATTGCCATACAATGGGATACTTGGACGTCCTGCCCTCGCCAAGTTCATGGCAGCTTCCCACTACGCCTACAACGTACTCAAGATGCCGGGGCCGATAAGCATCATCTCTGTCCATGGCGACAAGAAAGATGCGCTTGTCTGCGCCGACAAGATCTACCGGGATGCAGCAGCCGCAGCAGAGAAGGACACACTTGCCGCTGAAGCTCCCGGGGGGAAGAAGACCAAGACCAAGTCCGGCAAGTGCTCTGGGGCCCACTCCGGCAACCGCACCTCTTCGGAGTGCTGCGCTGCCGTCGAGGACGTCCCATCGAGCTCCACCGGCAAGTGTAAGAAGGGGATGGCCGCTCCTCCGGCAACCAAGAAGGTGTCCGCCAAGGAGGACGGCACTGGTGGTACCTTCACCATCAGTGCCACACTTGACAGCAAATAGGAAAGCGCGCTCGTTGCCTTCCTGCGGGCGAATGTCGATGTGTTTGCCTGGCAACCATCTGACATCCCCGGTGTTCCCAGGAAGGTAATTGAGCACAAGCTTGCTGTTTGTCCTCATGCGCAGCCCGTCAAGCAGAAGGTCAGAAAGCAAGCCGTGGAGCGCCAAGAATTCATTGCCGAAGAGATCAAGAAGCTAGAAGCAGCGGGCCTAGTTAGAGGCGTGATCCATCCGACGTGGTTGGCAAATCCAGTTGTCGTGCGTAAGGCCAACGGGAAGTGGAGACTGTGTATAGACTTCACCGATGTGAATAAAGCATGTCCCAAGGATCCATTTCCCTTGCCGCGCATTGACCAGATCGTTGACTCCACTGCTGGATGTGAGCTGCTCTCTTTCCTTGATGCATATTCAGGCTACCACCAGATTTTCATGGCCAAGGAAGATGAAGAGAAGACTGCATTCATTACTCCGTGTGGCACCTATTGCTTTATTCGCATGCCTTTTGGATTGAAGAATGCAGGCTCAACATTTGCAAGGGTGGTGCACACTGCTTTTGAGCCACAGATCCACAGAAATGTAGAAGCTTACATGGATGACATAGTGGTGAAGAGCAAGAGCAAGGATACCCTGATCCAAGATTTGGAAGAAACTTTTGCAAATCTGCGCAAGATCCAGCTTAAGTTGAACCCCGAGAAGTGCGTTTTTGGAGTCCCCTTCGGCAAGCTTCTCGGGTTCTTTGTGTCTCAGAGGGGGATTGAAGCCAACCCCGACAAGATTAAAGCCATCGAGCAGATCAAAGCCCCGAAGCGCGTCAAGGACGTAAAAAGGCTTGCAGGTTGTGTAGCTGCTCTCAGTAGGTTCATTTCGAAGTCTGCAGAACGCGCCCTACCTTTCTTCAAAATCCTGAAGAAGGCAGGTCCTATGAAGTGGACTCCGGAAGCGGAGGCAGCGCTGCAAGACTTGAAACGGTACCTATCCTCCACTCCAATACTTGTCGCACCTAGGCCACAGGAGAAGTTGTTGCTGTACCTAGCAGCAACCAACCAGGTGGTTAGTGCTGCGTTGGTAGCGGAGAGGGAGGCCGACGAGGAGTCAGCACCACCGACAAGCAAATCCAGCGACAAGCAGGGGGCTGTTCCGACAAGCTCTGGCCCCGACAAGGAACACTCCGCGCAGGAGCAAGGAGAAGTGCGGAAGAAGATGGTGCAGCGCCCGGTGTATTTTGTGAGTTCCCTTTTACAGGGGGCTAGATCAAGATACTCCGGCGTGCAGAAGTTGCTTTTCGGCCTCCTCATGGCCTCGAGAAAGCTGCGCCATTACTTCCAAGCACATGAGATAACAGTGGTCACTCGCTTTCCGTTGAAGAGGATATTGCACAATCCAGAAGCAACAGGCAGGATCGTCGAGTGGGCACTGGAGCTGTCAAGCTTTGGTCTCAAGTTTGAAAGCACTTCAATTATCCAGAGCCGAGCTTTGGCAGAATTTATAGCTGAGTGGACCCCAACGCCCAATGAAGAAGTTCCAGAGACAAGTGTACCCGTACAAGAAGCGACAAGCGAATGGGTGATGTACTTTGATGGTGCCTTCTCGCTGCAAGGCGCTGGAGCCGGTGTGGTACTCATAGCACCCACCGGAGAACACCTCAAGTATGTTATCCAGATGCACTTTCCCAGGGAACAAGCGACAAACAACACTGCAGAGTATGAGGGCCTGCTTGCCGGCCTCAGAATTGCAGCTGAACTTGGGATTAGGAAGCTAATTGTGCGGGGAGACTCTTAGTTGGTGGTCCGGCAAGTCAACAAGAGTTACCAGAGCTCTTTGATGGAAGCTTATGTAGATGAAGTGAGGAAGCTTGAAGAGCACTTTGAAGGTCTGCAAATGGAGCACGTCCCGAGAGCTCAGAATGATATAGCAGATGGACTTTCAAAGTGTGCTGCAATGAAGTTACCTGTGGAACCAGGGACCTTTCTGCTCAAGCTGACTCAGCCATCCGTTACACCATCAATTGGGCAGTCCAAGAAGAGAAAGTTGGTCTCCGGCGACTACTTGCCGGCGGATCTCCCCGAGGCCGCCGCCAAGGTCCCCAAGACCAACGATCAGAACGCTGAAGAACAGTTTGCTCCTGCAGATCCTAGGATCTGTACAGTTGAAGCAAACGTTCCCGACAAGCCTCGCTCCGGCGAGCTCGCCGGGGGACCATCAGCTCCGGCAGAACCAGAGGTTCTTGCCGTAGAAGCTGAGGTTCCCGCAGCGAACCTCATGCCTTTGGTCCTTGCCGTTGAGCCCCGAGCTCCGGCATGGGCACAGCAGATCGTCCGTTTTCTGCAAACTGGAGAACTTCCCGACGACCCAGCAGAGATAGAGAAAATAACCAGGTAGTCAAGTATGTACCAGTTCGTGGACAATGAACTGTACAGAAGAAGACTCAATGGTGTCAGGTTGAAGTGCATTTCCAGAGAAGATGGACAGAAGCTGTTGGCAGAAATACATGGAGGCATATGTGGCCACCACATTGGCGCAAGGGCACTTGCCGGAAAAGCATTCCGGCAAGGGTTCTTTTGGCAAGAAGCCCTCCAAGATGCAACTGCACAAGTAACCAAGTGTGAAGCGTGCCAGTTCCATGCCAAGCAAATTCATCAGCCAGCTCAAGCTCTCCAGACAATCCCTTTGTCCTGGCCCTTCTCGGTCTGGGGGCTCGATATCCTCGGCCCCTTCCCCCGTGCTGTCGGGGGCTTTGAGTACTTGTACGTTGCAATCGACAAGTTCACAAAGTGGCCAGAAGTGGAACCGGTGAGAAAGGTGACATCACAGTCAGCAGTCAGGTTCTTCAGGTCGATTGTTTGCCGTTTCGGGATCCCTAACAGGATCATCACCGACAACGGGACGCAATTTACTAGTCGCACCTTCATGCAGTACGTCCAAGACCTTGGCGCCAAGGTCTGCTTCGCTTCTGTTGCTCACCCGAGGAGCAACGGTCAAGCGGAGAGGGCAAATGCTGAAGTGCTGCGCGGACTCAAGACAAGGACCTTTGACAGGCTGCGCAAATGTGGAAGAAACTGGATAGAGGAGCTACCGGCGGCTCTTTGGTCAATCAGAACGACACCAAGTCGAGCCACCGGGCAGACATCCTTTGCTCTAGTCTATGGAGCAGAGGCAGTTCTCCCCACGGAACTCGTATACGGATCTCCTCGAGTGCTCGCTTATGATGAGCTCGAGCAAGAGCAACTGCGACAAGATGATGCATTGCTCCTCGAGGAGGAACGTCTCCAGGCTGCTGTACGAGCTGCTCGATACCAGCAAGCCTTGCGTCGCTACCATAGCCGCAAGGTTAAAGCCAGGAGTCTCGAGGAAGGCGACCTTGTTCTTCGGCGTGTTCAGTCCGCCAAGAATTCCAACAAGTTGACGCCGAAGTGGGAAGGCCCTTATCGGGTGAGACAAGTCACAAGGCCCGGCGCTGTCCGCCTTGAGACCGAAGAAGGCTTACCGGTGAGCAACTCCTGGAACATAGAGCATCTTCGAAAGTTTCACCCATAAGGCGTGGTTGCTGTGACCCGCTCCGGCAACCACCTTTTGTACGAGTCTTGCCGCTGTTGCATGTAAACCTTTGTACAAAGCCGGGCGCAGACCCCGTGCATCAGTAAAGCTTTGTGTTTTCGCACTATTTTCCATTCTCGTGCTTTTCTTTGTTATTTGCATGCATTATTTGGCATTTTGTGCAACACGCATATCCGGTAAGCATCACCATCCCGAGGAACCCTATACTTGTTTCCTCTTCTCCTTTTTCCTTTCCCTCTTAAGCAGGTAGAATGTTCCTCGCGCACAAGTTTGCCGGGGGGGAAGGAGGTGGAGGATGAACCAAGTGCTGTTCAAGAAAGAGAAGCTTACCGGAGAACGAACAGACTATGAAAGCTAAGTTACCAGAATTTGAGCAATTCAAATTTTTAAATTTTTTAGTTGTCTTCCTTGAACAACCACACTTTGTATGGAAAACCTGTGCGCGGAGGAACCTACCCGTGGCTAGCCGCACCCTTATCTTGTTTTCGAGTACGCTCAACGACTTAAGTGAGCTGCGACAAGTGTCGCGCCCTTGCTTCGTTTTCGAGTTCGCTCGGCAAGCTAAGTGCGTTGCGACTAGCTGCGGCAAGGTTGCTTGCCGGTAAGACCTTAGCCAGCAGGCTGCTCAGAGTCCAGCACTCAGCGCTCGCGGCAAGGGCCCCTTGCCGGCAAGTTCCCTAGAAGCGTAGGGTTGAAAACATACAAAGTAAAGGACCAAAACAAGGGAGATAACACTGCATCGATTGCTCAAAATAAGATAATATCTTACAAGGGATAACTTGTCGCAATCACTAATAGATTCGTGCCCATGGCACACTCTGCAGTAACAAAGGAAATAAAAAGGAAGAGGCCTAATCTACGCGGTCGCCTTCACGCCTGGAGATCTTGTTCACCTTGGCGATAATGTGGGCGACCTGCGCCTTCAGCGCCTCCATATCCGCGTCGGCCGGCAAGCTGCGGAGAACGTTGACGAGGTTTATACCAGGATTCCGGTACACTATCTTCGTCAGAACGCGCTCCAAAGTTCCCGCGCAGAGCTGGCGTGACTCCTCGGCCAGTTGCGCGGGGAGCTTCTTCTGAAGATTTGCGAGAGCCGGCGCGACCCCTCTGAAGAAGAGACTGAGCTTGGCGCTGTGGGGGAGGTTTGGATCCGGAGAGTATATGAGATGCTCGACCTTCAGCGCCATCAGCTCCTTGTCGATGCTATCTGCAGAAGCCACCAAGTCATCGGTCCACACTTCGACGGTCCGGCGGAAGTTCTCAGCTGAAGTGGCGGCGCTCTCCACCAGGCCTCGCTCCTTGCGGAGCTCGTCCTTCAGCTTGGTTTCACGGTCCCGGACGGCGTCGAGTGAATCATTCAGCGTGGAGACCTTAAGCTCCAGATCTGCAATCGAGTCCTTGGCGGCCTTCAGCTCGTCGCCTTGCTTGGAGAGGCGCACCTGGAGTTCAGAGTTAGCATGGGCGTCCTTCTCGCGCTCTACGTTGAGCGCGGTGACCCTCTCCGTGCTCGCCTTCAAGAACTCCTCCAGCTGCGCCACCTTAGCCTCGAGGTCTTTCTTGGCAGTCTCCGCGGTGGCAGCGGCGGCCTTCGCTTCCTTCAGCTCTCCGCCAAGGGCCTGCTCCCGGGCGGTAAGGTCTTCCTCGTGGGCGTCGAGGTTGACCTTCCGTTGGGTGAGCTCTCCCTCTCGCCGGGACAGCGCTTCTCCGGCGAGTCGCTGCTGCTCCTCGGCCTCAGCCTTCTCCAGAAGCCACTCTTGATACTCGCCAGCAAGCCTCTCGCGCTCCTCCGCCAAGTCGCGGAGGGCCGCCTGGTTGGCGGCGCGGAGCTCCGCGGCGGCCTTGGCGGTGAGGGCCTCCCGAGACTCAAGCTTCGCCTGCCTGGCCCGGTAAAGGGCCAGGAGCCGGTGGAGCAACTTCTCTTCCTCGGGCTCGTCGCTTCCGCCGGGCGCCTCGACTATCTTCAGCCCCGCGGAGGCGAGGACCTCTCCATCAAAGGCCTCTCCCTCCGCGGGGGCTCGCGACGAGGATCCCCACGGCACTTGGATGAAGACGCCGTTGGGAGCCTCAAGGTAGAAGCCCGACTGCTCCTTTCCGGCGGAGGGGTCGGCGGCCGGTGCAGCGCCCGACGCTCCTGCCGCCTCCGGGCCGGCAGTGCGGTCGCCGTCCCCCTCCCCGGCCGCTGCGTCTGCGGTCGGGGCAGTCTCCTCCGCGCCAGGCTCGGCGGCTCCCGCCATGTCTTCAACGACAGGGGCGTTGCCGCCGTCGCCCTGCGCGCCCTCCTCCTCGACGACGATCTCCGTCTCCATCTGCTCTGGGGGAGGAGGATCTAGAAGAAGGAGAAAAGAAAAAGTTCAAGCAAATATCCAAAAAAGACAAGTACAAGAAGACGAGGTTACAAGACTTACCTTGGCGGACTTCGTCGACGACAGGCTCCCTCGCCGGGGAGCTCTCCCTTGGCGGGGTGGCCGCCCTCGCCGGGCTGCTCGCCCTTGGCGGGGTACTCGCCCTTGGCGGAGTACCCGCCCTTGGCGGAGTACCCGCCCTTGGCGGAGCACTCTCCCTCGCCGGAGAGTTCGTCCTTGGCGGGGACGGCGGGGCCTGCAGCTCCTCGGGAGTGATCTCCGGGCGCTCCTGTGGCTGCGGCTCCACCTCTGCACAAGACAAGCAAGACAAAATAGAGCTACAAGATGTTAGTATCAAGCAAAGACCCCGAGCGCGCCCGACGAGCGGAAAGGTCAAGCCCAGACTTACGCTGGGGGCTGCGCTGGGGGCTGCTCCTCGGAGCAGCGGTTGGGTCCGGCAAGTCCGTAGCCGGCGTGTCCCCTGTCGCCGCGGCGGGCGAGTCGTCCTCGACCACCACCACGGGGACCTTGGCCCTCTTCGCCGTCCGCTGGGCCAGGGTCCTGCAAGCAAATCAGAAACAAGATCAGAATCATCAACGTAGGGATCAAGACAGAATTGAAGAAACTACAGAATACAAGTCCTTACTCCTGTTCCTCGTCGTCGTCATCGTCGCTCAGGGCGGAGAAGTCGAACTCCACCTGAGGCGCGTCCGCGCGGGGAGCAGGAGGAGAAGGCTCCCTCGGGCGCTTGGCGGTCCCCGGGGCTGGGGGCTGCGAAGACCCGGCCCCTGTGGACGCCGAGGCCCGGGGAGCAGGCGGAGCAGCTGCTCCGCTCTGAGAAGACCCTCCTCCACTTGGCGCTGACGTACGGGGCGCCTCCGCCGTGGCCTGCGCGCGGGTCGCCTCCGCCACGGTCGGTGCGCCGGGCGCTCCCGTCGCGGCTTGGCTCCCCCGGGTAGCTCGCGCCGCCCGGCGAGTAGGTTGTTGTCGGGGCGCCTGCGCCCTCGTCGTCGTCGTCGCCTTGTGGAGGCGCTTCAACGGAGATCGCCTGGGACTTGCCCGTGGCGGGGAGGTCTCCGAGGACGAGGAGACGTCGTCGTCCAATCCCAAGGATCCGCCGGAGTCCTCGTCGGCCCCGGCGTCCTCCTCCTCCTCTTCGGCCGGCTTGCTGGGCTCAGCGCCCTGCCCTGCGGCCATGCTCCCTCCGGCGCCTCCGCTCCCTCCGGCACCTCTGTTTCCTCAGGCAACGTCGCCCCTCGCGGCGGCCTCGGTCACGATCCCGGGGATCCCGGCATGCCTCAGAGAGGGGACCCCGGCGAGCTCGTCGGGCGGAAGCTTGAGCAGCCTGCGGATCTCCGCCTCCTCTGCTTGGCAGGACGCTTCCGCAGCCTCTGCCTCTTCAACCGTGAACCCGAACTCCCCTGCTGCTGCGGCTGCGGCGGCCTCTTCTACCCGGGAAGCTATGTAAGCAATCTCCCGATCAGTGGTGGCCCGGGTGAGCCCCTTGATCTCCTCCTTGTTCTTCGGCACCTCCACCAGGTTGTCGAAGAAGCTCATGATGGCATCTGGCTTGGGCGCTATCCATGTGGGATCGACGCCGTGTGAGTCGCATGCGGGCATCATTGCGCGTAGGGGGTCCCGGGCCGTGCTGTTGCAAAGGGGCACCACTCCCCGGGGAGCTCTAAACCACTCTGGGTGGGCCGGGTCGTGCTTAAAAAGTTCCCGGACCATCCCCTTCAGCTCCAGCGACATGAAGTTGAAATTCAGCCCTGGGCGCAGTCTCATAATGTCCGCCGCGTTGCCGTACTCCCATGCTGGTCTCTTCCTCTCCTGTAGAGGGGCAATGCGGCGGCGGAGGAAGTCTGCTCCTACTTCTCCGATGGTCAGCTTGGCTACCCGGAGACGAAGAATTCTGACAAGGGCGACGTTGAGCTTGATGTCGTCCGAGTCCAGCTCGCTCCAGTCCCTGCCGCGCACGATAGCTGTTGTGCGCGGCGCAGTGAAGGGTTGCGGCTCGTCCTCAACTACCCAGCACCAGTCCGCGCGCCACTCCTCCCACTTGCCGCGGAGTTCCCCTTGAAGATAGGATTCTTTCTTGTTCAAGCGGAAGACCCAAGAGATCCCTCCGGAGAGGGGAGCGCCGGCCTCTACTCTAGGCGTAAAGAAGTGCCTAAAAAGTGCTACATTCGGATAGATCCCTATATAGTTTTCGCACAGATGTGCGAAAACCGCCATCGTGAGGATGGCGTTGGGGGTGAAGTCTAGAAGGTGGAGGTTGTAGGTGTTCATGATATCGCAGAAAAATTCAGAGAATGGAGGACAAAGGCCGCAGTGAAAGAAAGCAGCGAAGAAGAAATACCCGCCGGGGTACAGATCCTTGGCGGCGGCGGGATAGACTCTGGTCCGAGGATGCGCCTTGGTCTTCTTGGCCCAGAACAGGTAGTACTTGTTCCAGAGCTCCCGCGCGCCGAGCCTTGGCGCGAAGACGACATTCCTCTTCCGCAGAAGAGCAAGCTTCGCCGCCTGCTCGGATTTCTCTTTCTTCGTCTTCTCCGCCTTCGCCTTCTCGGTCTTCGGGGCCATGGTGGAGGCGGCGAGGGAGGGAGAGCAAGGAGTCCGGTGGCGCCGCAGATGCGTGAGACGGCGGAGGAGGTGTGGAGGCAGAGCGCAGAGGGGAATTTCTGGAGATGGAAGAAGCAATGAAGACGAAGTAAGGTAACGGCCCCTGCTTCCTCTGCTTTTAAGGGGGAAGTGGGGGACGCTCCGCATTTCCCATTAAAGAACGTGGCCACGTTCCCTCCCACGACGCCGCAATCGACGCGTGCCGTTAGGGAGGGACGCGGCGGAAGCGGAAGGGGATTCGGCGTGCCGTGGACCGCGCGTGCCCGTGCACTGTTTTGGGCCTGGCCCAACAGCGCTTGGCACCGTGTGTGGCCCAGGCCCAGGGGCTCCTGTCGGTGTACTAAGGTAGGGGTACCTCAGTACCCCAACTTGTGCACGGGCAGTAGCAGCTTCCCACGGCAGGGCCTACCGCGTGCTCGCCGGAGACCTTTCTGATCCATATAAAGCCATTCAAAAACAAAGTATACAAGACAGAAGATCAAGGCCCCGGCAAGTGGAGCTTGCCGAGAAGGCCGTCCCAGGCTCAAGAATACTTCATCAACTCAAGACCCTGGCAAGAGGAGCTTGCCAGGAAGACCAGAAGACTGTATCTAGAAGACAAGCCTCGGCGCACTCTGCGCCCCAGCAAGACCCGGGGAGCGACAAGCTTCCCGGCCCGACAAGCTCAAGTCCCCGGCAAGGTGCTTGCCGGGGGAAGCCTGCACTGTGTGCCCGCGCTCCAGCTCATCGGCCCACGCGTCGCCCTGGGGCCATTCCAGGGACGCGTGGCGGATGGCTGTGCAGCCTGGGGGACACGGTGGCACTACACGGTGACGAAGCTGTCACCGTGGCAAACGGAGACGCAAGGGCGGGCGCTTTTGGGGTCGACGGTGACGGGCATTTAATGCCCTTGTCCCCCACTGTCAAAGTAGGTGACGACCACTATTCATCCACTACCCATGTACTGTTCCCGCACTATTACAACTACCACCAAAGTTACTTTTCTACCCCTTTCTCCTACGTTGACACCTGTCGGTGACCCCTTGAGCTATAAAAGGAGGCCCATGTACAACGTAGAAAGGGGTTCGGAACCTAGATCGCTCATTCGCTTGGTGTAGCTAGTTCTTCAAGCTCCCGAGCTCCAACACTCAATACAATCAAGCAGGAGTAGGGTTTTACGCGTCCATCGCGGCCCGAACCTGGGTAAACTGCCCGTGTGCTCTCCACGATCTGCTCTTTGTGCTCCCTCCGCTCCCTCACCGCAACGACAAGGGGCTCCGGTCCCATAGGTGCTCGTGGTGGACAGTTTCCCCCGACAATGCGGGTTAGGTTTGCCTTTGCGCTGGCTGATTGCATCTCTAGAGTCATCGTATTTGAGAATGAAAAATTAACAAAACTCTGAATTGGGTTGATAATGGGATTGGTGCTCATTGTGGGCAATAGTGACTACACATGACATCGAGTTAGGGATGTAGGCAGCCAAGCTTAAAGTGTTATGTTTACTTTACATAAACTGAAAAGGGTATCCTTTCATACTTTTGGTTTGGTTTGCCAATCTGCTTCACTTAAATTTCAGCCTGAGCTAGTAGTTGACTAAAGGAATGCTCAGTACATTTGGAGATACCATATCACTATGCTAATGTGTTTCAATAAGGTAGATTCCTCCTAATATTGTATAACTGCTGATTATGCGCAAACATGATATATCATGGTTTGACTCGATACTCTTGATTACTTGGCACATTATCTATGATTACTTGGCACATATGTAGTCTTCTGTAGTTTCTTATGCACTCTATAGTCTGTACTGCCAGCATTCGATAGCTAAATTCACAGCACGATCCACCGGTGTCGCCTTTGCCTCAAAACCCACACATTCCTTTCAAGCCATAGCTTTCTGAAGCCAGCAATGATAATAGTGAAACTTATGCTTTAGAAAAGCAGGGCTGGAAGCTTGTTCATTCTCTAAATAATACTGCCAAATTAGTAATACCCTGTTAGTGTTTCGGTGTTATCACTGTATCCATCCCTTCACTTCGCTCAGAGTGTGTTGTTCACCTGAGAGACTCATGGATCCCCTCCTCCTTCACTAGCGAGGCTGGTAGTAAATCTGAATCTCCATCGTCTTCACTCGGCAGCAAGCAGCGAGGCCTGTCCAGATAAGCAGGAGTAGATCTTGTCTCAGTCTGTGATGTGTCTGTGTATGGCTGTATGTACTATTTATCGGTCTGTGACTCAAAACCATCATCTTGTGTGTATTACACTGTTTCATCAACCTAGTCTACTTGAGATCCATGACTATACACTAATGGTGATACTAGCTTACTGAATTAATCAACTCTTCCTATGGGCTTAATTTGACTGGATTTGTCATTAGGTCTTTTTACAGGTCGTAGTTACTGAAATTCTGGTATGGCCAATGTTTATTTAATATTACCCAGCATGATGATGTATCAATGTAGCATTAGCATATGATCCAAGTGCTAGTACTGCTAGTAAATAGCTAATACAGTTAATGAAGAAGAAAAAAACTGCTAGTACAGTTAATGAAGAAGAAAAAAAACTGCTAGTACTGCTAGTAAATAGCATTAGACTGAATGTCTTTTATATATGGCCAATATAGTCTGATGGCCAATACAGTTAATGAAGAAGAAAAATAACTGCTAGTACTGCTAGTAAATAGCATCAGACTGAATGTCTTTTATATATGGTACTGCTAGTAAATAGCTTCTTCTATATACTAATTTGCATCAAAGTGTAGAACAAAGCATCAGACTGAATGTCTTTTTTTCAAAAACTGAAGCTCTAATGCAAGTTTTGTTGTACCTCAGATTCAGAAGCAAAATCTTTCTAACAAATCGACCTTATTCAGTCTTCAAGTTGTTTCTCTTATATATGTGCTGTTATTAACAGTGGGTAATTAACCTAACTATTAATTTTTCCTTAGGTTAATATAAAAATGTCCAGTGTATATATATTTGAAAATGATTGCTGCTACATGTTAATTTGCTGGTACTAGCTAGAATTTGGCACTGAAAAGCAAAAGCAAAAGCTAATTAACTGCTGGGTAATAGCACTGGTATTAGGTAGCTAAAATATGTGTTCTGAAACACTGAGAGCAGAAACACTTACTACATACATATGCTCAAGAAACACTTACTAACCAGAAAAGGTTTTGACTTGAAATGTTAATAGCACAGAGAGCACCACAAGTTAAACACCTCAATCTGTTAGTATTTGTCTGCATTTTCTCACATTCTTCTTGTATCTGATCCAGTATTGCTTGTAGTGGTTTGTCCAAAATGTTGAATGATACTGCTTGGAGATGCATATATTGTTTCACCTCTTCACATGCCAATGTATTTTCCATGTTGTGATGGAGGCCTTTTTTGCCTTGTCCACCAGAGAGGCCCTTGAGTTTGCTGGAATGTCGATTAACTTCCGTTCCGGCAAATTCGGGTACTCCATATGTCCTATTTTCAGCAAAGGTCATGCTGAAATTTTCCGTGAATTTTAGCATGACTTTGCTAAAAATAGGACATATGGGGTACTTGTGACTAATGCATGGGCCGGGGTATCTTAGTAGTTAATTAAGTAGGATCAAGTGCCCCTTTATTCTAGCTGCATTAAACCATAGGCGGCAATAGAGCCAAGTGATTAGGCCCAACTTAGAATTCTCCTTCCCAGCTTAGCTTTTAGGATGCCTCGGTGTCGACAAACCATGAATTATAAAACCTTGGCTTTTAGGGTGCCTCAGTGTCGATAAAAACCTAAATGATGAAAGCTTCGGCTTTTAGGGTGCCTCGGCGTCGAAAAACCCTCAATGATAAAAGCTTAGCTTTTAGGATGCCTCGGTGTCGACAAACCCTAAATGATGAGACCATGATCTTGTTCCTTGAAAATAACCAACTTTTTGACCAAACTTTTTTCCTATTTAGAGAGAAACATGGCCAACAACGATGAGGCCGGGGGTCCGGGCGGCAAGGCATTCTGGGAGCTGTCCTAGGAGATGGAGGAACAACCTCACTTGTATGAGGACGCCGCCTTCCCCAACGATCCTGAGACCACTGATGGTACCGCCGAGGATGCCACCACTGATGGTGCCGCCGAGGATGCCACCACTGATGATGGCGGCGCACGCACAGATGGCAGCCAACCGAAGAGGCAACGGAAGGACCGGCGCCCGACCGTGCTCCGCACCCTCAAGGAGGAAGTTACTGAAGTGGACTCCGACGGGAATCCAACGACGCCCGACCGAATAGTCAAGGGGTACTCGCTTCAGCTCGGGTGCATTCTCCGGAGCACCGTCTCGATCAACACCGAGAACCTGAGGCATCCTGACCGAGGGAATTTGCGCAACCTCCTCTTAACGAAGCTGCACGAACGATACAAGTTCCCCGCTGAATTTGAAAACACAAGCCTCAAAGGGAATAAAGTGAACAATGCTGCCCTCACGAAGATGAG
This sequence comes from Secale cereale, assembly GCA_902687465.1. Classification (NCBI taxonomy): domain Eukaryota; kingdom Viridiplantae; phylum Streptophyta; class Magnoliopsida; order Poales; family Poaceae; genus Secale; species Secale cereale. Next base: position 272,928,135 of record LR738715.1, read on the forward strand.
CAAGGCCCTGTCTACTTGGAAAAGCACGGTGAAGAGAATGATCGAGAAAGGTGAGAGTTATGAGAAGATCAAGGAGAAAAATCCTTCGATCACCAAAGATGACTACAACGACTTCAAGATCAATTGCTCGAGCACCGCAAACTCCGAATCAAGTCAGTGGGGGAAAGAAATGCGGGAGCTAAACTTAGGGGAACACACACTCGGTCCCGGCGGTTACAGAGTGGCGGAGCCTATATGGGACAAGGAGGAGGCGGACCGTGCCGAGCAAGGCCTACCGCCCCTCTTCGATAAATACGGTGACAAGCAGACCAGGAACTTTGTCAGGGCCCGGTACAAGAAGGACCCGAAAACAAAGGAGCTTACCACGGATCCGAAGACCAGGGCGCTTGAGCTTGTTCTGGTAAGGAATACACCCCCGCGTAATTAGCTCCATATGGTTGCATTCTAATTAATGAAGCCAAATTTCTAAATGGTTCACATTCCTTCCGCAGGCGATTGAAAGCAGTAGCGCGGGGTCGACTAAGAGCAACCCTTGGGACACCACTCTAAATAGGGCGTTGAATGTAATGAAGAACAAGGATAAGCTCAGTAAGTCGACGCCAGCTGTTCGTGTGGCCGGCAAAGGCTTGTCGACAAAATGGTCGTCATACTATAACGCTGGTGGGTAAAAGGAGAAAAAGACTAGCTCGGAAAGCCAGGCGCGCGAGGTTCAAGAACTCAAGGCACAGGTGGCGCGGATTCCGGAGATTGTCCAAGAGCAAGTGCAACAACAACTCGGAGCGACGATCACCGCCATTGTGCCTACCTTGATCGAGGGGTTGAGTGGGTGGATTGCGGGCGGCCAACAGGGGCCGCCCCCCATTCCTAGCTTCACGGCCAGCAACTCGCAGAACGCGATGGCGGGGCCATTGGTGTCTCCGGCGGAGGCGGCATTGGTGTCTCCAACGCCGGCACGGGAGCTTAATGCACCCGGGTGTACGCCGGCCGGCACCTCTGCAGCAAGCGGCCCCTCTGTCAACTGCACGCCCGCCGTTGGCGGCGCCTCGACATTAGCCGAGCTCGACGCCATCATCACGGTAACTAATTAAGCCTCTCTCGGCCGAGGACTTCATCTCCTTGCCTTTGAATGGGCATCCCTGACGCCCTACATGTTTTCGCAGGGCGCCGCCGACGTTCCGTGCACTCTCCTGCACTTCGTGAACAACGAGTTGGTCGATGTCGCCAAGGGCAAAATCGTTCAACCGGGCAACCCCTTGTTCCACGGTACCCAGATGCCACCCAACTTGTTTAGGGTTCAACTGGTTCGGGTGCTGCCAGGCTGCGACGAGTTGTTACCTCCGATTCGACCCGTTGGGGCCGACGATGATGACGTGATGACCCTCAGCGCCTGCCTGAGTTGGCCCCTGCTTTGGCCGAAGAGCCAGATTCGTTTGGGGGCGGGGGACACCACCCCAAAGACAACACAGCCAGTCGTGCCGGCGCCAAGTCGGCCCCATGGCAAGACCGCCGCAACGGTGCCGGACATCCCTATGCCACTGGATCCAAACATGCATATGGCACAGGATCAGAACAACGACGACAACGATACATTTGGCAACGTCGATCAGTACTTTGCCGATCATGGGTACGGTGGCGACTTCATGGGGCCTCCTTCTCAAGAACCCAACCCAACAAAAGACGTGCGCGATCTACCTATTGGGGAACGTAGCAGAATTCAAAAAAATTCTACGCTTTCACCAAGATCAATCTAAGGAGTCATCTAGCAACGAGCATACTGGAGTGCATCTACATACCCTTTTGTAGATCGCGTGCGGAAGCGTTCGAAGAAGCGTGGATGAAGTAGTCGTACTCTTCACGTTCTTCGTCACCGATGATCCTAGCGCCGAACGGACGACACCTCCGCGTTCAAGACACGTACGGTACAGCAACGTCACCTCCTTCTTGATCCAGGAAGGGGGGAGGAGAGGTCGTCGGAGATCCAGCAGCACGACGGCGTGGTGGTGGATGCAGCAGGAAATCCTGCAGGGCTTCGCCGGCGCCATGCGGAGGAGTAGGAAGTGTGACGGGAGGGGGGAGAGGCGCCAGAGGCTTGGGGTGCGGCTGCCCTCTCCCCCCCACTATATATAGGGGGCAGGGGGGCGCTGGCCCTGGGAGATCTGATCTCCAGGGGGGGCGGCGGCCTAGGGGGGAAACTTGCCCCCCCCCCAAGGCATAGGGGCGCCCCCTCCCCCTAGGGTTTCAACCCTAGGCGCATGGAGAGGGGGGCCCATGTGGTGTGCCAGCCCACCAGGGGCTGGCCCCTTCCCCCTTGCGGCCTAGGGGCCCCACCGGGATGGGTGGCCCCACCCGGTGGACCCCCGGGACCCCTCCGGTGGTCCCGGGACACTCCCGGTGACCCCCGGAGTTCACCCGATGGCCGAAACTGGACTTCCTATATATCATTCTTTACCTCCGGACCATTCCGGAACTCCTCGTGATGTCCGGGATCTCATCCGAGACTCCAAACAACATTCGGGTTTCCATGTGCATGTATCTCTACAACCCTAGCGTCACCGAACCTTAAGTGTGTAGACCCTACGGGTTCGGGAGACACGTAGACATGACCGAGACGACTCTCCGGTCAATAACCGACAGCGGGATCTGGATACCCATGTTGGTTCCCACGTGTTCCTCGATGATCTTCATCGGATGAACCACTGTGTCAAGGATTCACTCAATCCCGTATGTCATTCCCTTTGTCCATCGGTACGGTACTTGCCCGAGATTCGATCGTCGGTATACCCGATACCTTGTTCAATCTCGTCATGGCAAGTCTCTTTACTCGTTCCGTAATCCATCATCCAGTGACTAACTCCTTAGTCACTTTGAGCTCATTATGATGATGTCTTACCGAGAGGGCCCAGAGGTACCTCTCCGTCATTCGGAGTGACAACATCCCAGTCTCGGTTCGTACCAACTCAACAGACACTTTCGGGGATACCCGTTGCGTACCTTTATAGTCACCCAGTTACGTTGTGACGTTTGGCACACCCAAAGTATTCCTACAGCATCCGGGAATTGCACAACCTCATGGTCTAAGGAATAAATACTTGACACCGAAAAGCTTATGCATTACAAACTATACGATCTCGTGCTAGGCTCAGAATTGGGTCTTGTCCATCACATCATTCTCCTAATGATGTGATCCCGTTATCAATGACATCCAATGTCCATGGTCAGGAAACCGTGACCATCTGTTGATCAACGAGCTAGTAACTAGAGGCTTACTAGGGACTCATTGTGGTCTATATATTCACACATGTATCGCTGTTTCCGTACAATACAATTCAAGCATGAATAACAGACAATTATCATGGACAAGGAAATATAATAATAATACTTTTATTATTGCCTCTAGGGCATATTTCCAACAGTCTCCCACTTGCACTAGAGTCAATAATCTAGTTACATTGTGATGAATCGAACACCCATAGAGTTCTGGTGTTGATCATGTTTTGCCCGTGGACGAGGTTTAGTCAACGGGTCTGCGACATTCAGATCCGTATGCACTTTACAAATATCTATGTCTCCATCTTGAACATAATTCCGGATGGAGTTGAAATGGCGTTTGATGTGTTTGGTCTTCTTGTGAAACCCGGGCTCCTTGGTAATGGCAATAGCACCAGTGTTGTCACAGAAGAGAGTCATCGGGCTTGACGCGCTTGGAATGACTCCTAGGTCGGTGATGAACTCCTTCATCCAGACTCCTTCTTGCGCTGCTTCGCAAGCAGCTATGTACTCCGCTTCACATGTAGAATGCGCCACGATGCTCTGCTTGCAACTGCACCAGCTGACTGCTCCACCATTCAAAATATACACGTATCCGGTTTGTGACTTCGAGTCATCCAGATCCGTGTCAAAGCTAGCATCGACGTAACCCTTTACGATGAGCTCTTCGTCACCTCCATAGACAAGAAACATATCCTTAGTCCTCTTCAGGTACTTTAGGATGTTCTTGACCGCTGTCCAGTGTTCCATACCGGGATCACTTTGGTACCTCCCTACCAAACTTATGGCAAGGTTCACATCAGGTCTGGTACACAGCATGGCATACATGATAGAACCTATGGCCGAGGCATAGGGTATGACACTCATCTTTTCTCTATCTTCTGCCGTGGTCGGGGACTGAGCCTTGCTCAATCTCATACCTTGCAAAACAGGCAAGAAACTGATCCATATTGAACTTCTTCAATATCTTGTCAAGGTATGTACTTTGTGAAAGACCGATGAGGCGTCTTGATCTATCTCTATAGATTTTGATGCCTAATATGTAAGCTGCTTCTCCAAGGTCCTTCATTGAAAAACTCTTATTCAAGTAGGCCTTTACACTTTCCAAGAATTCTATATCATTTCCCATCAGCAATATGTCATCCACATATAATATGAGAAATGCTACAGAGCTCCCACTCACTTTCTTGTAGATACAGGCTTCTCCATAAGTCTGTATAAAGCCAAACGCTTTGATCACATCATTAAAGCGAATATTCCAACTCCGAGATGCTTGCACCAGCCCGTAAATCGAGCGCTGGAGCTTGCATACCTTGTTAGCATTCTCTGGATCGACAAAACCTTCCGGCTGCATCATATACAACTCTTCCTTGAGGAAGCCATTAAGGAATGCCGTTTTGACATCCATTTGCTATATCTCATAATCATAAAATGCGGCAATAGCTCACATGATTCTGACTGACTTCAGCATCGCTACGGGAGAGAAAGTCTCGTCGTAGTCAATCCCTTGAACTTGTCGATAACCCTTAGCGACAAGCCGAGCCTTATAGATGGTCACATTACCATCCGCGTCTGTCTTCTTCTTAAATATCCATTTGTTTTCTATGGCGTGCCTGTCATCACGCAAGTCCACCAAAGTCCATACTTTGTTTTCATACATGGATTCTATCTCGGATTTCATGGCTCCAAGCCATTTATTGGAATCCGGGCCCGCCATCGCTTCTTCATAGTTCGAAGGTTCACCGTTGTCTAACAACATGATTTCCATGACTGGGTTGCCGTACCACTCTGGTGCGGAACGTGCCCTTGTGGACCTTCGAAGTTCAGTAGTAACTTGATCTGTTTCTTCATGATCATCATCATTAACTTCCTCCCTTGTCGGTGCAGGCACCTCAGGAACAATTTCCCGTGCTGCGCTACTTTCCGGTTCGGGAGGGGTGACTGTCACCTCATCAAGTTCTACTTTCCTCCCACTCACTTCTTTCGAGAGAAACTCTTTCTCCAGAAAGGATCCATTCTTGGCAACAAAGACCTTGCCTTCGGATCTGTGGTAGAAGGTGTACACAATCATTTTCTTTGGGTATCCTATGAAGACGCATTTTTCCGATTTGGGTTCGAGCTTTTCAGGTTGAAGTTTCTTGACATAAGCATCGCAACCCCAAACTTTCAGAAACGACAGCTTCGGTTTCTAGCCAAACCAAAGTTCATACGGTGTCGTCTCAACGGATTTCGACGGAGCCCTATTTAAAGTGAATGCGGCAGTCTCTAAAGCATAACCCCAAAATGATAGCGGTAAATCGGTCAGGGACATCATAGATCGCACCATGTCCAACAGAGTACGATTTCGACGTTCGGACACACCGTTACGCTGAGGTGTTCCGGGCGGTGTCAATTGTGAAACAATTCCACAGTTCCTAAGGTGCGTGCCAAATTCATGACTTAAATATTCACCCCCACGATCTGATCGTAAGAACTTTATTTTTCTGTCACGTTGATTCTCAACCTCATTCTGAAATTCCTTGAACTTTTCAAAGGTCTCAGACTTGTGCTTCATCAAATAGATATACCCATATCTACTCAAGTCATCTGTGAGGGTGTGAACATAATGATAGCCTCCGCGAGCCTCAACACTCATTGGACCGCACACATCGGTATGTATGATTTCCAATAAGTTGGTTGCTCGCTCCATTGTTCCGGAGAACGGAGTCTTGGTCATCTTGCCCAAGAGGCATGGTTCGCACGTGTCAAATGATTCATAATCAAGAGACTCCAGAAGTCCATCTGTATGAAGCTTCTTCATACGTTTGACACCAATATGACCAATGCGGCAATGCCACAAATATGTGGGACTATCATTATCAACTTTACATCTTTTGGCATTCACACTATGAATATGTGTATCATCACGATCGAGATTCATCAAAAATAAACCATTGACCAGCGGGGCATGACCATAAAACATATCTCTCAAATAAATAGAACAACCATTATTCTCGGATTTAAATGAGTAGCCATCTCGCATAAGACGAGATCCAGATACAATGTTCATGCTCAAAGCTGGTACTAAAAAACAATTATTAAGGTTTAAAACTAATCCCGAGGGTAGATGTAGAGGCAGCGTGCCGACGGCGATCACATCGACCTTGGAACCATTCCCGACGCGCATCGTCACCTCGTCCTTCGCCAGTCTCCGCTTATTCCGCAACTCCTGCTTAGAGTTACAAATATGAGCAACTGCACCAGTATCAAATACCCAGGAGCTACTACGAGCGCTGGTAAGGTACACATCAATAACATGTATATCACATATACCTTTGACGTTGCCGGCCTTCTTGTCCGCTAAGTATTTGGGGCAGTTCCGCTTCCAGTGACCCGTTCCCTAGCAATAAAAGCACTCAGTCTCAGGCTTGGGTCCATACTTTGGCTTCTTCCCGGCGACTGGCTTACCGGGCGCGGCAACTCCCTTGCCGTCCTTCTTGAAGTTCTTATTGCCCTTGCCTTTCTTGAACTTAGTGGTTTTATTGACCATCAACACTTGATGTTCTTTCCTGATATCCACCTCCGCTGATTTCAACATTGAATACACCTCGAGAATGGACTTTTCCATCCCCTGCATATTGAAGTTCAACACGAAGCTCTTGTAGCTTGGTGGGAGCGACTGGAGGATTCTGTCAACGACCGCTTCGTCTGGGAGATTCATTCCCAACTGAGACAAGCGGTTGTGCAACCCAGAAATCTTGAGGATGTGCTCACTGACAGAACTGTTTTCCTCCATCTTACAGCTGTAGAATGCGTTGGAGACCTCATATCTCTCGACTCGGGCATGAGCTTGGAAAACCATTTTCAGCTCTTGGAACATCTCATATGCCCCGTGGTGCTCAAAACGCTTTTGGAGCCCCGATTCTAAGGTGTAAAGCATGCCACACTGAACCAGGGAGTAATCATCACAACACGACTGCCAAGCGTTCATAACATCTTGGTTTGCCGGGGCGGGAGCGTCACCTAGCGGTGCTTCTAGGACATAAGTTTTCTTGGCAGCTATGAGGATGATCCTCAGGTTACGGACCCAGTCCGTGTAGTTGCTACCATCGTCTTTCAGCTTGGATTTCTCTAGGAACGCGTTGAAGTTGAGGGTGACATGAGCGTGGGCCATTTGATCTACAAGACATATTGTAAAGAATTTAGACTAAGTTCATGATAATTTAAGTTCATCTTAATCAAATTTTAATGAACTCCCACTCAGATTGACATCTCTCTAGTCATCTAAGTGATACATGATCCGAATCGACTAGCCCGTGTCCGATCATCATGTGAGACGGACTAGTCATCAACGGTGAACATCTTCATGTTGATCGTATCTTCTATACGACTCATGTTCGACCTTTCGGTCTTCCGTGTTCCGAGGCCATGTCTGTACATGCTAGGCTCGTCAAGTGAACCCTAAGTGTATTGCTTGTGTAAATCTGACTTACACCCGTTGTATGCGAACGTTAGAACCTATCACACCCGATCATCACGTGGTGCTTCGGAACAACGATCCTTAGAAACCGTGCACAGTTAGGGGGAACACAATTCTTGAAATTTTTAGTGAGAGATCATCTTATTTACTACCGTCGTTCTAAGTAAACAAGATGCATAAACATGATAAACATCACATGCAATCAAATAAAGTGACATGATATGGCCAATATCATCTTGCTCCTTCGATCTCCATCTTTGGGGCACCATGATCATCTTTGTCACCGGCTCGACACCATGATCTCCATCATCATGATCTCCATCATTGTGTCTTCATGAATTCGTCACGCCAACTATTACTTCTACTACTATGGCTAACGTTTAGCAATAAAGTAAAGTAATTACATGGCGTTATTCAGTGACACGCAGGTCATACAATAATTAAGACAACTCCTATGGCTCCTGCCGGTTGTCATTATCATCGACATGCAAGTCGTGATTCCCTATTACAAGAACATGATCAATCTCATACATCACATATATCATTCATCACATCTTCTTGGCCATACCATATCACATAGCACATGCTGCAAGAACAAGTTAGACGACCTCTAATTGTTGTTGCAAGTTTTACATGGCTTCTATAGGTTTTCTAGCAAGAACGTTTCTTACCTACGCCAAAACCACAACGTGATTTGTCAATTTCTATTTACCCTTCATAAGGACCCTGTTCATTGAATCCGATCCGACTAAAGTGGGAGAGACAGACACCCGCCAGCCACCTTATGCATCTAGTGCATGTCTGTCGGTGGAACCAGTCTCACGTAAGCGTACGTGTAAGGTCGGTCCGGGCCGCTTCATCCCACAATACCGCCGAATCAAGATTAGACTAGTAACGGCAAGAAAGTTGAGCAAACTAAACGCCCACAACTGCTTTGTGTTCTACTCGTGCAAGATGCTACGCAAAAAACCTAGCTCAGATGCCACTGTTGGGGAACGTAGCAGAATTCAAAAAAATTCTACGCTTTCACCAAGATCAATCTAAGGAGTCATCTAGCAACGAGCATACTGGAGTGCATCTACATACCCTTTTGTAGATCGCGTGCGGAAGCGTTCGAAGAAGCGTGGATGAAGTAGTCGTACTCTTCGCGTTCTTCGTCACCGATGATCCTAGCGCCGAACGAACGGCACCTCCGCGTTCAACACACGCATGGTACAGCAACGTCACCTCCTTCTTGATCCAGCAAGGGGGGAGGAGAGGTCGTTGGAGATCCAGCAGCACGACGGCGTGGTGGTGGATGCAGCAGGAAATCCTGCAGGGCTTCGCCGGCGCCCTGCGGAGGAGTAGGAGTGTGACGGGAGGGGGGAGAGGCGCCAGAGGCTTGGGGTGCGGCTTCCCTCTCCCCCCACACTATATATAGGGGCTAGGGGGGCGCCGGCCCTGGGAGATCTGATCTCCAGGGGGGCGGCGGCCTAGGGGGGGAAACTTGCCCCCCAAGGCATAGGGGCGCCCCCTCCCCCTAGGGTTTCAACCCTAGGCGCATGGAGAGGGGGCCCATGTGGTGCGCCAGCCCACCAGGGGCTGGCCCCTTCCCTCTTGCGACCTAGGGGCCCCACCGGGATGGGTGGCCCCACCCGGTGGACCCCCGGGACCCCTCCGGTGGTCCCGGGACACTCCCGGTGACCCCCGGAGTTCACCCGATGGCCGAAACTGGACTTCCTATATATCATTCTTTACCTCCGGACCATTCCGGAACTCCTCGTGACGTCCGGGATCTCATCCGTGACTCCGAACAACATTCGGGTTCCATGTGCATGTATCTCTACAACCCTAGCGTCACCGAACCTTAAGTGTGTAGACCCTACGAGTTCGGGAGACACATAGACATGACCGAGACGACTCTCCGGTCAATAACCGACAGCGGGACCTAGATACCCATGTTGGTTCCCACGTGTTCCTCAATGATCTTCATCGGATGAACCACTGTGTCAAGGATTCACTCAATCCCGTATGTCATTCCCTTTGTCCATCGGTACGGTACTTGCCCGAGATTCGATCGTCGGTATACCCGATACCTTGTTCAATCTCGTCATGGAAAGTCTCTTTACTCGTTCCGTAATCCATCATCCCGTGACTAACTCCTTAGTCACTTTGAGCTCATTATGATGATGTCTTACCGAGAGGGCCCAGAGGTACCTCTCCGTCATACGGAGTGACAACATCCCAGTCTCGGTTCGTACCAACTCAACAGACACTTTCGGGGATACCCGTTGCGTACCTTTATAGTCACCCAGTTACGTTGTGACGTTTGGCACACCCAAAGTATTCCTACGGCATCCGGGAATTGCACAACCTCATGGTCTAAGGAATAAATACTTGACACCGAAAAGCTTGTGCATTACGAACTATACGATCTCGTGCTAGGCTCAGAATTGGGTCTTGTCCATCACATCATTCTCCTAATGATGTGATCCCGTTATCAATGACATCCAATGTCCATGGTCAGGAAACCGTGACCATCTGTTGATCAACGAGCTAGTAACTAGAGGCTTACTAGGGACTCATTGTGGTCTATATATTCACACATGTATCGCTGTTTCCGTATAATACAATTCAAGCATGAATAACAGACAATTATCATGAACAAGGAAATATAATAATAATACTTTTATTGTTGCCTCTAGGGCATATTTCCAACACTAGCTGGTACCGCGGAGAAGCCAAGTTGCAACAGGCGTCGTCTGCCGTTCAGCTCTCAGGAGACGCCTCCAGCTGCCGACTGCACCGAGCCTCAGATAGGCGAGGTGCGAAATATTATCAGCCCCAACACACTCAAGAAGGCGGTCTGTGAGCAGAACTCGGTCCCATTACAGGAGAAGAAGAAGGCACGCAAAAGAAAGACTAACAAGGGTGCGAGCCAGCCGGCACCGAGTATGATCCGTGCTCAGGACGGGCCACCTTCACCTGAGGATGTAATGAGGAGGGTGCATGTGGCGGGTAGGCCGATGCTACCGAGAAATATGCTCGATGCTGCAACCGGTGCTATGCGGAGTCTGCATGACAGTGTTCTTTCTTTGGAGAAGCGGCGTCTCAGAGAGAAGGATGTGGCATACCCGGTTTTCGCGGCCAAGGTGCCAGAGGGCAAGGGCTTTGTGGATAACTCCATCGAGGGTACGATCGTCCTGCGGTTTGATGACATCCACGCTATGTTGAACCTTCATCCGCTGCACTACACCTTCGTTCGGCTATTTTCACTGAGTATGGAGATGCAGATCATTCGCGACAAGACCACGGACATCGTGATAGTCGAACCCTTCTACATGCGTGCCAAGATCTTGGGCAGCGCTGGGGACCGGCAAGTTGCGAGTTCTTACCTCGAAGGCGTCATTCTGGCAAATCGAGATAAGGATAACTTCCTCGTGCCTTACTTTCCCGAGTAAGTCCTCCCCTCAACCGCCCCGTAACATATGAATTCTTAGATTTCAATCGTTTTTCTTTTAACATTCCGTGTTTTCTGCAGTGACACACATTGCACACTCATCCTCCTAAGCCCCAAATATTCCATGGCCACGTATTTCGACCTGGACCGTCAGTCGAACGTAGACTACACAAATGTCAAGAAGGTTCTTGATGATGTTCTCCCCGGCTACGCCAAATCTGGAGGCACCTTCACCAGGCCTATTCGTAAGTACGGCAAGCACGTGTTCTCCCACAATACGACGTTCTGCTGCGTCAAGCAGCCGCCTGGCGGTCAGAAGGGTGCCTACTACACCATCCATCACATGCGGGCGATCGTACGGGACCATCATCAACTTCTGCTACCGAGTAAACTCAAAGATTGGGCCGCGAGCGTGTCGGCAATCCAGGTCGTGGACATCAGACAAGAATTCTTTCGCATCCAGTCGGAGTTTGCGGAAATCATCCATCAAGATGTCCTTCGTACCTCGGGGCAGTTCTACCTCAGAAATCAACCGTCCAACAGTGACATCGACACAATGCTACAAATGCAGGCTGACAACGCCCGTGATTTCATGACTCCCACGATAGACGACGGCTTCATCCATGCTCCGGTCCCTTGAGTCGAGTTGAAAGTAGTCATGATGTGTCTAGTTCCGAAACATCGATTGGCTCATGTTGTAATTAAACTTTAATGAACTTGTAGTATGTCTCTTTGGTTTCGAGAGTCGTTCAACTTAGATGTAATCGATGCTATTAATGTCTTGCTTTTCTCTTCCGATCGTTCTGTTGCATACTTATGTATTGTCTGTGAATTGGTACTAACGTTTCGTTTGGCTAGTGCATAGCGATGCCGTCGTATGTCGTGTACAAGGGTAAGGTTCCCTGAGTCTACGACGACTGGGAGGAGTGTCGGAGACAGGTTCACCGATTCAGCGGTAAGAGTTACAAAGGGTACACCACTAGGGCCGAGGCGGAATCTAGATACGCCCGCTATCTAGCGGGAGAGGGGAGGGAGCGTTGGAGGAACCGGATGAAGACGAGTTTCATCGTGATGATGCTCATCGTGATGACCGCAGCTCTCTTCTATGTGATGGTAGTTTAGATGATCGATATCGACTTGTAATGTGAAGACAAACTCGCTACTCGCGGTCTCGAGACTTGTAATATAATGTTCTATCTTTGTTCGGTCTTTTCAATTCGGAGACTAATATGATGAATTGTATTCGGAGACTAATATGATGAATTGTATTCAGAGACTAATCTTCTATTGTATTCGATGAATCTGTTGTTGATGTGTGCTGTCTATATTCTGTCCAATAATACATTTTGTAACCTATGCAAAAAACAGAAAATTAAAAAATAAATAAATAACCTAATATTCATACTAATGACGCATCACATCACAGTGCGCCATTAGTATGCCAAAGGATACTAATGGCGCATCATTAAACAGTGCGCCATTAGTATGCCGAAGTTACTAATGGCGCATCTTGTTGTTGTGCGCCATTAGTATGCCAAAGCACCTGGGTATACATGCCCCCCTGAGAGGCATACTAATGGCGCACTGTTGTATATACTCATCTGAGGTGCGCCATTAGTAAAATATACTAATGGCGTGGCACTAATGGCGCACCACTAATGCGCATTAATGGCCAAAATAGGTGCGCCATTAGTAGGCCTTTTCCTAGTAGTGATTTAGCTTACAAAGGCCGACCCGTTTGACTTGGTCAAAAGCTAGCGGGGCCGGCCCATGAAAAGCTTGTTAACGGCATGTTCGCATATAGCCCATTTTATGGCCCGGTAACTCACGACCCGTTAGGGCCTTCTAGAAATCGGCTCAACATCGTCATGTGGGCCGTCCAATATAACACGAGCTCGTTTCACTTTCGGCCCATGTATGGCCCATGATGTATTTTGGCCCATATGAGGTATTTCGTATCTTTGGGCCCTTTAGTGGCCCACGGTGACTCTGGCCCATAAAGAACAGTAAATTTATTTTTATCCATTAACGGACCATGATTCACATAGGCCGTTTCCAGCCCATGTTAGCTTTCGGCCTACTGATGGCCCATACGTTTTTGGGCTCCTTTCCGGCCCTCGATTACTTCAGCATCCTAGTGTTTTGCTAGCCTTCATTTTTGCACTAAGTATGATCTCTACTTGTGCATCCAAATCCTTTATCCCGGTTTTGCCATATGAGTCCATCATACCTACCTATATGCGGTATTTCCTTGCCGTTCTAAGGAAATTTGTATGTGCCATCTCTAATTTTCAAAATAAATTTCCTTTTTGTGTGCCCGTACCAATCACGAGGCGGTGAGGGGTGGCCAATATTTTCCATGCTGGATGGGTTATTCTCACGATGAGTGTTTATTCACTTGTCAATGCACGAGAGTACGACAAAGGTATTAGGGATGCCTAGTCCTGAAATGAAAAAAAATTACTTTATGTTATTAAATAATAAATTCCTTGGAAAGTGTTGGTATGGAAGGCAACCGTGGATTCGGCTAGCCATGGCTTGTGAAAGTTTGGTGGAAAAGGAATAAACATTATTTTCTGTTTGGGAACAATCTATGATATATCTAGCATGGAAAGTGTTGGGAACCTCAAGTCGTTCTAGTTGGTGGGAAAAGTATATCTCCCCAAAAAATTTATCTCTCAATTTTAGCTTTGAGATCTGGCACCTCTACAAATCCCTACTTTCCGAAGGGCCTTTCTTTTACTTATGCAATTTTTATTTTTGAATTTGAGTCTCCATCTTCTCTTACAAGCACCAACTAGGAAACGCTATGATCGTACTTGAGCATTGGATGTAACTAATATGCGAGTGTGTTTCATGAATGGATCAATGATAGAGCATAATGGGCTAGGGATAACTTATTTTAGCATTGATATTTTGAAAGACATGCTTGCTTGCTGATATGCTTGAGTATCTAAATTATTATGTAAAAAACTAGACTATTGGTTTGAACTGTATAAAAATCCAAATGTCCATGCTATAAAGAAAAGAATATGATATGACATGATAGGCAGCATTTCACATTAAAAATTCTGTTTTTATCACTTACCTACTCGAGGACGAGCAGGAGTTAAGCTTGGGGATGCTGATACGTCTCCAACGTATCTATAATTTTTTATTGTTCCATGCTGTTATATTATCATTCTTGGATGTTTTACAATCATTTTATATCATTTTTGGTACTAACCTATTGACATAGTGCCAAGTGCCAGTTGCTGTTCCTGCATGTTTTTTACATCGCAGGAAATCGATATCGAACGGAGCCCAAACACCGCGAGACTTTTTGGAGATTTTTTCTGGGCCAGAAGGAACACTATGGGCCCTGGTGGCACCTAGGGGGAGTCCCGAGGAGGGGATAACCCACCAGGGCACGCCAGGAGGCCCAGGCGCGCCCTGGTGGGTTGTGCCCACCTCGGGTGCCCCCGGACCGCCTCTTTGCTCTATAAATACCCCAATATTCCAGAAATCCTAGAGGAGTCGACGAAATATTCATCCAGCCGCCGCAGAGTCCAGAAACACCAGTTCCAATCTAGACACCATCACTGAGGGGTTCACCACTTCCATTGCACTACAAAAAAATACACTTCCGTGATGTTACGTGTTTGTCACAGTAGGTCACGTTTTCTGTCATGCATGTACATCCATGACAAATTTATGACAGAATCAAGATAGTCATACCTGTGCTGTCGTAGAAGTGTTCCATGACATTACCAAAATTACCATCACGGAACTGTCCACTTCCATGACGATAAATCGCGCGTCACAGATGTGCTTTCGTCAAGGGTGACCGACACGTGGCATCCACCGTAACGGAACGCCGTTAAGCTATCGGGTCCGGTTTTGGATCCGATAACCCGTTAACAGCCCCGACCAATGGGGATTTTCCACGTGTAAAATCATCATTGGCTGGAGGGAACACGTGTCGGCTTGCCGTTGGGACAGATGTCATCCACTCATTGGACCCAAAGCGCCTATGATACGTCGACACGTGGCACGACCCAACAGAGGCCCATTCCTGTGAAAAGGCTGGCCCGTTTGACTTGGTCAAAAGGTGGCGGGCCGACCCACCGCAAGCCTATTAATGGCATGTTCGCATATAGCCCGTTTACAGCCCGCTATCACAGGGCCCGTTTACGGCCTATCGGAATTAGGCCCAGTAGCGTCATCTGGGCCGTCCAATATAATTCCAGCCCGTTTTAACTTCCGGCCCATGTATGGCCCATGACGTCTTTCGGCCCATTAATGGCTCGTGGTAAAACTGGCTCGTAATGAACAGTGCCCAACACAGGCCCATTCCTGTGAAAAGGCTGGCCCGTTTGACTTGGTCAAAAGGTGACGGGCCGGCCCACGGCAAGCCTGTTAACGGCCTGTTCGCATATGGTCCATTTATAGCCCGCTAACCCAGGGCCCGTTTATGGCCTATCCGAATTAGGCCCAGTAGCGTCATCTGGGCCGTCCAATATAATTCCGGCCCGTTTTAACTTCCGGCCCATGTATGGCCCATGACGTCTTTCGGCCCATATGAGGTCCTTAGTAACCCTCGGCCCATTAACGGCCCGTGGTAAAACTGGCCCGTAATGAGCAGTGTTTCACTTTATACCCATTAACGGCCCATTATTTCATTGGGCCGTTTCCAGCCCATGTTATCTTTCGGCCTTCTCTGGGCCCATTTATTCTTGGGCTCATTTCCAGCATTCGTTTACTTTTGGCCCGTTACTGTCATTTTCTGCTTGTGGGCCAAATTCAGCCCGTGGATACAGTCGGCCCGTTTGTGGCCCGTTAATACGTTGGGCCGTTTTCATTGCGTCATCGAATACGGCCGATTAATGACGACCCGTTATGGTCGGCCCGTTTTGGCCAACCGATCATACGGCCCGTAGAAGGCCCATTGTGTCTACAACCCGTATAAGGCCCATTGTTTAGAAGGCCCATTGTTTAGAAGGCCCGTAAGAGGCCCATGTTAACTACAGTAAATATGTAGCCCATGGTTAATGTGGCCTAGTTTTAAAAAATAGGCTATTGCTGCCACTAGCAAACCGTGGTAAAAGAACTGCACTGACTACAAGAAAACAAATAAACAAGACAATAAGGAAATAAATAGGCAAGCAACTTACGCTAGGCTATCATGGCTATTACACATATTACATCCACTGGGCATCAAAGTTCGCCACCAATGCAAATATAGGGAACAAAGCAGCATATAAACGCCGCAGCAAAACAAGTCTAGAACTGAAACCACTTCAGAAGAGCTCAAGAAACAATATCCCGGGTACCCATAATGCTGGCAAGATGCTTAGCAAGCTTTTTAACTTTCTCTTGTTTGGCGCTTCCTCCAGCACTTGCTGTTGCAACAGAAAGTATGCATCTGAATTCTGTAGGGACTTCCTCAGTCCTTTGGCTTCCTGTCGCATAACATCTGATCGATGTCTTTCAACTTGAAGTTGAGACTCAAGAAGCCGAACTGATTCAGGCAGCGAGTTCGAAGAGCTAGTGCCAGCAGTAGTAGCCAGTAACTCGAACACTACATCAAGACAAGACTTTGGGGTTGTCTCAGTGTCTTAAATATAGTTTTTATCAGCTTTCTTGGAGACCAACAGAGATGTCTCACTATCTTGAACCTTATATGCATTACTTCCTGTACCACTGCATAACGGGGTACTCTTCTCCAATATTTTATCTGCATTCTAAAGAGAAACAAACAAACACATCACAGGTTTACAATGTAGTACATGAAACTCATTTTGGTAAACCAGTTCAGTAGTAAGGTGGACAGGATAACAACATGAAACAAACATATATCTATGTAGTATGGTCACTGTATGGTCTATATCATTCTAGTTTATGTTGCCAAATCAAGATAGATACATTTCAAATCATATCTATTTAAGACAAAGCAGCTTAGAAAGAATATAAGTGTGGGAAACTACACAACAATAACAACACTTGTAAGGTGCATGGCATGAGAATATAACTGTTTATTCAATTGAAACTGAAATCAACATAGAGCAAGTTACAACAGCAAACACGTTAAAGAAACAGGTTTAAAACATACCTGTTGCACCATTGGAGTTTCAATTGCATCCTTCAAATTTGAAATTAGTTGGTATGAGTAAATACAGTGATGCAAGAGCAAAGTAGTATGAACCATAGCTATAGAACCTGACCTGAGAACAATTCTTCTTCTTCTTTAAGCGTTGACTTGGGGTTCATAGTGGTGGTCCTCTTGTTTTGGGCACTGTAGTTACCTTACTAACTGCTCGTGTTTGGGTGCTCTATAGTGGAGACGATGCTGTGTCAACGGGAACTGGGTTACTATCTGCCGGGGTTGGGGTTAGAAGGGGTGTAGCTGGTTCTCTGTCCAACTAGGTAGGGGTACAATCTGCGTGAGTCTGGGTTATGTGTGGTGGGGCTGGTTCTTGGGCAAGTACACCCGTAGTTCTATCTCCATCGACAATAGCACGATCTTTACTGAAGACTGTGTTTTTACTCCCACAGATACTGCCATCACCCCCTCCAATTGAAATGGCTGATAAACAAGAAAAGTAATTGAATGTACAAACATTATAAGATAGACAGGTGCAATGGATAGTAGGGAAGAAAACAGGGCATGAAATAATTCACATTTATGTTGTCTAACCAAACAGAATAGCATGACATAATTTCACATATACGATGGCTAATTAAACAGGATAGCATGACATAATTTCACATGTATGATGGTGATACGTCCAAAACGTATCTATAATTTCTGCTTGCTCCATGCCTCTTTTGTGTGATATTGCTATGATATTTATGCACTTCCATACACTTTTGATCATATTTGGACTAACCTATTAACTCAGTGCACCACAGTGCCAGTTCCTGTATTCTGCTGTTTTTCTATTTCAGGTTTCCCCCATATTAAAAGTGCCCTAAAAATTCCGGGAAAAATACAGGAAAAATCAGCGTATCGGGAGCTTCCGGAAAAACCAAGGCAGGGCCAGAGGGGAGCCTGGGGGGGGGGCAGGCGGCCACCCGACGCGGCCCCACCCCTGGCCGCGCCAGGGGGCGCCTGGGGCCCCACCTCTGCCTCTGGTGACCCCCTTTGGCATATATATTGCACGCGTCCCGAAACCCTTGAGGACGGAACCCTTTTTCGCGATCTCATCTCTGTTCCGCCGCCGCCGCGCTTCCAAGATCGAGAGCACCAGGAGAACTCTTCCCGGCACCCTGCCGGAGGGGAGGATCACCACCGGGAGCTTCTCCACCACCATGGACGCCTCCCGGATGAGTTGTGAGTAGTCCCCCTTGGACCATGGGTCCATGACCAGTAGCTATGTGATGTTCTCCTCCCCTCTTTGTTCTTCACCGATTAGACCTCGTGAGCTGCCCTACATGATCGAGGCACATATGTAATCTTTATGCTGTTGATATGTTGAGTTTGCTGGGATCCGATGGATTATGAGATTATGTTCAGATTGTGTGTGAGTAATATATTTGATTCACCTCTTTTATATTTATGTTCTTGAGTAATTCTTGCATGTTCTCCGTTGCTGTTTATTGCTTTGGCCAAGTAGTAGGTAGTAACTCCAAGAGGGAACGTTATGCTTGATTGTGGGTTCATGCCCCTCGATGACTAGTTTGAGTGACAGAAACATGAGTCTAGGGGATGTGTTGTTGCCACAAGGGGGAAAACAACGGTGCTTGTACTTGCGGGTGCAAGGATTGTTTACTTTACGCAAAGTTCTTTTAATGCGGTTGTCTGTTGCTTTGAGTTTACACTATGGGTGGGACTCGCAACTTAATACCAGCGAGATGTTCTGGATAGATATCTCAAGGTGGATGATTAGTAGTAGATGCAGATGGATTTCGGTCTACTTGCCTTGGCGTACCGCCCATGCTTTTAAGCCTCTACCTTTCTTTACAGCATAGTTAGCATTGGTTTGCGCACATAATCCTGTCAATTGCCCAGCTGTAATTTGTTTACCTCGCTTAGCTGTTTTATCGTCTTTTGGGAGAGAGACATCACTAGTGAACATCATGGGACCCCGGTCCATATTACCATCACTGATCACACCCGCTATTTACTTCCTGTTCTTATTCCCTAGTTGCAGTCATACCTATCACTATTATCTCTTGCGTTTGATCCTTTGTAAACAACAAGGCCGGAGGGATTGACAACCTCTCTGTACTCGTTGGGAGCAAAGTTATTTGTATCTGTGTGCAGGTCCTGTCAAGCAAAAGTTTCTGGCGCTATTGACACCTTCTTGTCGACCCTCGGAGTCTCACGGGATTTGATCCTTGGTATCTTTGCCAAGGGAAATTTGCCGCTACGCTACATCTCAAACCTTCCACTTGGGGTAACCAACGAGGGGCGAGAAGCCATCAGATGGCTAATTAAACAGGATAGAATGACATACTTCAAAATATGATGACTATGTAAACAGGATGACATGATATAACTATACGATGTGTCTATTAAAGTGGTTGGCATGCCATAAATCACAAACATGCCGTCGATGGAAACATGATGGCATGATATAATTCATGGATAGAATGACATAATTCAAAATACGATGACTATGTGAACAGGATGAGATGATATAACTATATTATGTCTTTAGAAAATGGGTTGGCATGCCATAATACAGATACATGCTGTCTATGTAAACATCATGGCATGATATAATTCAAATATATGATTTATATACTAAGGAAGTGAACAGAGGGCAATCAAATATATGATGTGTCAACTAAGGAGATGGCATTCAATATCGTGTATATGATGTAAAAACTAAGCATTGCAATACAACATATGCATGATATGAGTAATATAACCCTGCCAAGTTTGAGCATACACCTCAGGGGTATAATAGGATTGGTCATCTGCCTCTGAATCCTCCTCTGAAGAGCTATCTGTAACCAGCAAGATATCTGCTTCACCAGGTAGAATTGTCTGCTCTGAAGACCTTGTTTTCACTCCAGATTTCCCCGTCACCAATTCAAATGGCTGATGCACAGGAAGAGCAGTTGAATATACAAACATTGTCGACAAAAGCAATGAGAAATACAAAAAAAGGACATCATGATATAATTCACATATATGACGCTTGGCTAAACAGCATGGCATTGCATAATTCACATATATAATGCCTTGCAACAAGATAGCATTGCATAATTCACATAAATATTGTCTTGCAAAAAAGATGGCATTGCATAATTCACATATATGGTAATTAGTCACTAAACAAGTGACATTCACACAAATCATGTCTAAACTAAGCAAATGACATAGCAATGCGAGATACCATACGCATGATATGAGCAACATAACCCTGCCAAATTAGAGCATGCACCTCGGGGAGGGGAATATGACTGGTCATCTGTCTCTGAATCCTCCTCTGAGGAGTTATCTTCCTCTTGATTACGATCCGAAATGGGTGGAGGGGGGCTGCCTTTGCGCCCACCATGGAGTGATGTCTGCATGAAATTTTATTGCCACACAAGGCTCGTCTCTTTTGCTCTACATGTTCTGTTCCATTGTGTATAATAACTGACATGCATAGGAATAACACATAGTGAGATTATGTAAGGAGTGCATGCACAAATCCAGAGTGAAGGTAGCAAACTGTGGATAGACCCAAAACCAATGATAGCAAGTAGATAATAGCTTTAGTTAAAAATACAGATAATGGCTCCTTTAATGTTTGTTTGCACCCAACATGAAACTCATAGTAGACACCCGAGATTAACCAGATACTAGATAGATAGTACTGATTGCTGGCCCAATAGGTACCCCACAACCATTTAAAAACTCAAGTTTTAGCATAAGTTTGGACCCGAGTCGGAGTCTAATAGGTGAACACGACGATAAAGTAGCATGTCATCATATTAAGCGATGCATAACGTAAGCAGACACGGAAGAGTGCGACCTCTCTTACGGACCCGTGTAGTCCTCAAGGTCATGTGCTCAGTTAATGATGTTAATGCAGTTGTCGTGGCTGCTGGCGGCGGGGGATCTGAGGCAGCGAAAGACAGTTTGGAGAGCGGATCCCTGCTGTGGTGAACCCTTCCGTCGTTGGAGCAGCTGAGCTGGGGTGGAACACATCACCGCAGGAGCAGGACAAACCACACAAGGTTTTCTTTGACACATATCTGTAACAGAAGTACTTGTGTAAGGGCTTGTTTGAATTTGAGGATTCTAACAATGCAAGGATAGGAAATAGACAAGAATAGGATAGGAATGCACGTGCAAAACAAGAATTTAAAAACACAGGATTTCTACCAATCTGGGTGTTTGGTTCACAAGAATTGGAAGATCACAGGATGCAAAGAAGCATGGTGAGATTAAGTCAAACCACAAGAAGCGTACAACCTCTTTGGCGAAGCCATGTCGATCTCAGCGTGATTCGGTTGGCCGGTGTGGATGCTCCGGCTGACTTGGCTGTCGGAGGAGGGGAAGAAGATCTTAGGCGTCTGGAGATCGAGCCCGAGGTACTGCTCCGCTGTGATGGAGGGTTTTGTCGTTGGAGCAGCTTCGGTGAGTTGTACGACGCCGAGGCCGAAGCAAGACAAGAGAGACAACGTTAACGTGAGTGGAATTCTAATAGCCTCTCCAATAGATGACGTAAAATACATAACCACAAAGTGCTATATGTATACATCAGCCGCTCATCTCTAAACTTAACTGTCGAAACTGAATTTAACTGTCGAAACTGAACTTAACTGTCGAAACTGAATTTAACTGTCAAAATTGAACTTAACTGTCGAAACTGATTTTTGCTGTCGAAACTGAACGCACTAGAGGTGAGGCTACATGTCAGTCGACTGACTTTTTCATCTCTGGTCAGTTGATTTTGCAGCCGTTGGATACGAAATCAAGGGCCTGTAGTTCATCTTCAACCTCCACCCCCTGAGCCGCCAGCGACCACTAGCCAAACAGCCACCCTCCCTGCCCGAGGCCGGCGGTGCACTGCCCCGCCCGTCGCGAAAAGACTCCCCACCGTCGGTCCGCCGCCTCCCCGGCCATCCCTGTAGGCCCCCCCATGCAGAGCTTTTTCTCCGGCGATCCCCACGCCATCGCCCCACCACCGTCGGCGACCACCGCCCCCACCCTGAACCCTAAGATAGATAGTGGGGTACCTCTCCGGCGAGCCCCCCTCCCCGCTGCGGCTGGTTCTTCCTTAACTCCGGCGAGCCCCCCACCCCCTGAAAACCGATTGTCCAAAAAGTCGATTCAGTCGACTGAAGTGTAGCTAAATCGGAGCAGCATCGCAAGCAAGAGCAAGAGCGAGAGCAGCAGCGCGAGCAAGAGCAGACCAAGCAGGGGATCGAGAGCAAGAGCAGAGCAGCAGCGCGAGCGAGAGCTAAAGCAACAACAGCTCCCATAGATGTGGACGTCGCCGCAGAGGGAGCAATGCCGTGGAGGAAGTGGCCGGCGACGCCGCCGTGGATGGGCCGCGCCGTGTCGGCTCGGGACCGAGCGCCTATAGCACCGTGAGATCAAATCAAGAAGAAAATGTGGTGATTAATGTACAACCTCTTTGGTGGCGCCGATTAGGCCGCGGCTTCATCCGAGGACACGGTGATGATGATGCTCTTCCGGCGGTGCAGGTGAGGATGGCGGTGTGGGAATGGAGGTGGCACGAAAGACGAGGGGAACATCGGGGCAGCTCCTTGGAGGTGGAGGACGGGGTGGCTGAACCGACGGGACGACCAGATCGACGACGGATTCTCATCCGGTACGGTGGATGAGGGACGTCGAGGTGTTGCTGTGGACGACGTCGTCGGGGAAGAGTTTCCGGCTGGGTGGCAGACGGAGGAGGGTGTGGGGCTTCGCGAGTTTTGACGGCCACAATGTACGAATGGGTGGGCGGATGCGATGGGAGTGGGGAATCATGGCTTAGGGACGCGCTTGTCCGAAATGTGGGGTAAGTTACGAAAGTACCCCCACCGATTTGAGGCGGTTCTTTCGGTTCAGGGGTATCACGGGCATTTCGTGTGTCAGAATATCATAGGTTGTGGGAGTTTTCGCGTGCGTTGAAATTTTGGAATAGCAAGGCGCGTGTTGAGATTGAGGGAGTTGTCGGAGCACAACGAGACAAAGATATATCTTAAATATTTCGGGCTAACAAGGCGCGGGTTGAAATTTCCGGACAAGCCTAACGTGTACTGTACCAAATCAATTCGCACTACAAATGTCATTCAAAACTTTGAATTCATGTTATGGTCAATTACAATATTTCGCTACGTGTATAATGCATGCAACCTAGTAATCAAATGAACATTTTAGTGCATTCCAAACGTATATACTACCGCTTCAATATGAACTAAATTTGAATTCGTTTCTCTATTTGAATAAGATCTACACTAATGATTATTGTGAAGTCAAAGCATTTGAATTCGTTTTTCTGTTTTAATAAGATCTACAATCGTCATTGTCAAGTTAAACCATCATTTGTGTATTATGTTCACAGCACACCACATGATTAGTCTCGAGTTACATATGAACTATGTGTACTATATGAACTCGAACTCGATTTTTTGAATCCACTTTATGTTGATTTCAAATCATAGTACATTTCAAGCTCTAGCTAGATCTTCACAAACTAAACCATGTCTCATATGTATAATGTGTTTATCACATTATGTATGGTGCCCCGCTCCCTACGCCTACAAGTATTTAGATGTGAATTGCAAACACCACACATTACCACAAATTAAAATAAAATGTGAGAATATTCGATATATAGTATTGTTTAGATTGTTCGATATTTAGTTTTAAGCTGCAAATGCCACACATTATCACAAATTCAAATAAAATGTGAGATTGTTCGATGTATAGTATGGTTTAGATTGTTCGACATTTAGTTGTGAGTTGCAAACGCCATGCATTGTCACATTATGGTATAACATGTGCAAAACCACAACACGTGTATCACCGCTATATTCATGCATGCATATATTTAAAATACTATGATCTCCTATTCAAGTATATGAATCCACTTTCATATCAAATTATGATCTTTGTTAGTCTCTTACACCCACACAATCCTCTAACCTTTGTAGCTACCACTAACTTTCTCTCGTGCATGCACACGCCCTCCTTGCCCTCCTCCTCCCTCAGCATTCTATCTATCGCGCACATTCATTTTGTTTTCTTTAGGTCATTCTCCCATAGTCTCCACAACTCCTTTCCAACACACACCGATCGATAAACTTCTCCGGCGATGTCTACCTACAACATACACACGCACCTTCAATCTCCTCCTTTATGTGTCCTTGCCTTGTGTCTCTCATACTGTCCCACACACGTGTAAACTCTCGCCCCTCTTTTCGTCGATCTCACAACCGCACACTCCTCCCCCTATCTAGTTAGTAGCTGGGCCTCTCGCACCACCTCCTAGCTCCAATCTCTCTGTCTATCCGTCTCGCTGGGCCTTATTTGCCTCTAACATATGGACGTACACCGACCGATCTCCCGCCATACATATAGCTAGCTAGGTCCTTATAACTCATTTTCCCCACGCGTCGATCGATCTACCTCATTAGTTATGTCTCTCCCTTCCTCCGACAAACAACAATTGATCTACCGATCTAGTTAGGTTTGCTTACCAAACACATGGTTCCCCTTCATCATCCATGGACGTGTCCCGACAGATCTACCACGCACAGGCACACACAGAAACACATCCCCACTCTTATTGATAATATTGCAGTTCCACCCTTAGTTTGTCTAGTAGGCCTCTCCCACCATCTTCGAGAAGCAACTCCATCACCAATCGAGCACTCTACCCCTCTCCCTCCCTCTCTCTCTCCTCTCTCTCTCTGTCCCATCCTATTTCCCGTCCTTCAGTTATGTATGGATGTCGACCGATCTTCCTCAAGACATAGTTGGGTCTCTCCTTCTCAACACATATACGAGTCGTTCTACCTCTATAGTTAGGCCTCTGCCTACCCCTCCCCAAACCCCCTCCCCCCCACACACACCGATACATTGAGCTCTCTAGTCATGTCTCCCTGCCACACACAAACTTGACCTGTGCCCTCTGACGTTCTGGTACCTAGGTAAGTCACCCTATATCTTTGACTTGCACACACACACAATTTCAATGGCTCTCTTCATCGATCTCGCACCCACCCACTTGATCATCTCTTCAACTCTATCGATATCTATGACCCCTCCCTCTCTTCTCGTGGATCGCCCAACCCTCTATATATGATATGGATAGGCCTCCATTTCACACACATTGCATGCAAAATTTCGTTTGAGATGTCATCGACACATATTCCCACAAATACATTCACGAAATCACCCCCCAAAAAACAGAAAACACTCACGAAGACACACAAGCCATTTGTCTAGGTTTGAATCTCTCACACACACCCATGTAGGTGGGGGGCGTGCACGAAGAGAAGAGGTGCACGCACGGCGCACGTACTCCCGTCTCTTTCCCAACCACACCCGCGCGGGTACATGGTGGAGCTCATTTCTGTACGAAAAGGCAGGCCACGTGGTAACTTGACACGTGTACTGGTTGTCCACTAGATGGAGGGAGGATCGTCTACCACGGGTGAACAAACAAATTGTGACTTGACGCGTTATGTTAAAAAAATAGGCAAACCATGTGGGGCAAGGCTCTATACACTGGAGTACTTTTGATGTGTCCCGTCAACTCACAGAACGAGGAGAAGCTTTCTTAGTACGCCGTCTCCCCCGCCCACGGGCGCGGTGGCTCGCAGGATGAGGTGAAGCTTGCTTACTACGCCTTACGCCCGCTCCCACGCCCACGCGCGCGGTGGCTCGCAGGACGAGGAGAAAATTTTACTACTCGCTCTGTTTACTCCTCGTCCCTAATACCTTGGTTAGAGAGATTATCATATTGTTTGGAATATATATGTCCTTTAGTAGATTTCAATATGAACTACTATTACATACTCCAAACACTGATGTACATAGACGTATTTTAGAGTGTAGATTCACTCATTTTGCTCCGTATGTAGCATAACGTTGAGACACTTATTTTGGAACGAAGGGAGTACATATTCGCTATGATCTGTCAATCATTGAGATGCAATAGCATGCATGTTAGTCTCCTTTGTATTTGATGTAATGTTACAACGGGCAACCTTGGACGCAAGATACATGTAACAGAAGCTGGAAGCTTCATAGCATTGTACTATCTCGCTGATAAATTACAGTACGTACTATACAAGTACTTCCTCTATTCCTAAATATAAGTCTTTGTAGAAATTTCACCATGAACCACATATGGATGTATATAGATGCATTTTAAGTGTAGATTCATTCATTTTGTTCCGTATATAGTCCACCTAGTGGAATCTCTACAAAGACTTATATTTAGGGACGGAGAGAGTACTATGTAAAGAGTTACGTGTCGCACGGTGTCCAGAAAATATGGTGATAGTGTGAGGTGGGCCATGTAATCACTGAGCCTGCGTGTTTTCACTGCTCTTGCACTCCTCCGCCGTAAGAATGGAGAACATTGTAATCTAGTAGTACATCCTTTCGCCGAAAGCGTGGGACATCCAGCAGTCCTACCACCTCAGTAATAATGACCAATGAGCCGTCAAATCACATAGACCCAGCAGTAAGTTGGACGGACGAAGCAACCATCACTCTTGAATCCGCTTCTCCCTTCAACGCAGGCGTCAGTGAGAGGTCGCGTCCGCTCTGCCCGGGAATGAATGCGGCACCGATTCTTTGGAGCAGCGCTGACCATTTCGGGCAGGAAGCGCGCGCGGGCGATGTAGGGGCTTTGGGTGGGCCAGGCTGGTCAGGAGCGGGTGTGGCAGTTGTCTGCCTGTCCCTATCGGACGCCCGGAAATGAGAGGATGCACCGACTCCCGCGGCTAAAATCTTACACTACACACTATCTCTTTGTAGGAGTAGGTCGATCTGTCGCTCTCTCTAACACACACATGATGTTAAACACACACACGCACACGCCCACATAGGTTCATAGAATAGGAAAATCGTGCGAGTGCGAAGCCACGGGAAGTGAGATACAAATGGAGTACGTACAAACTATGACCAGCCTAAGCAATGTAACCAAATGCTCCTTACTCTGCCTTGTTATCTCCCCCGGAAACCCAATGCATGGAGCGCAACTACGCGTTGATCAGTCAAGAAATCAAAGTCGGTTGCATGCGAGTTAATACGTGGCCCTGCATGGTAGCTAAAACGACATCTCTTAGGGCTTCTTTGATTCCAAGGATTCTCAAAGGAATTTTGAAGGATTCAATTCCTTAGGATTTTTTCTTATGTGGGTTGTTTGATTCATAGGATTCTAAACCATAGGAACTTTTCCATAGGATTCATTTGCACTAGATTTCATAGGAAATTTTAAATCCACACTAACCTCTTTGAAAGAATCCTATGTTTTTTTGTGCACGATCAAACACTCATATAATCATGTAGAATTCAAGATGACATGCCACCCCAATCCCACGTTTTTCCTATTCCCGCGTTTTGGAAATCCTATTAATCAAAGAGGCCCTTAGTTGTTTGGATCAATTGTTGCGTTTAGAGACATAAATCAGGGCTTTGATTGGAGGAATGACCGGTCAAGTTTCTCCTTCTCCTCCAATCTGCTTGCACCTTGGTCCCGCTGCACCTTCTAATGTGACTTATTACACCTAGAAGGAGGGAGTCATACGAGATACGGTGGCACACTGACTTAGGTCGAATACAAGTGCCCAAAATTGTGTGCATGTTATAATAAGGATTCACTTAAAATAGTACCTGAGCGAACAGAGGGATCAATTGGACAGTGTTCCTGAGCAGTAGCGAGATGTGTGATGTAAGATACACCGCTGGCGCTTTTAATTTTTCTTATTAATTTGTTTGTTTCACCCTCTGATTGGTGGGACCCAACGTACTACATGAAGAGAGGTAAGGTGACTAAGGCTGCATTATTTTTGCACCACTGTGGATAGACTTACCACCAAAGCCACATGACACGATTATGATTTAAATCCCAATGACTCCCACACACACACAAACAAATACAGCATGCTTGTCACATGAATGTAGGAATGTATAAAAGGTTATTTTCCTCTCGTTGAACATAACGGGAGGGTTGTGTAGCTGGTTAGCCTGTTCGCTCATCAAACTTGAGGTCTCGGGTTCGATAACTACACTTGAGCATAATTCGTGCTAGGAGGATTCTTTGACTGGTCAAAATGGATGGATACGGAGCTATACGATCTCGTAGTGACCGTATAATCACCTCATCACATATAAGCTGCAGCCTCGGCGCTTGTGTTCTAGGGTCTGCACTCTTCACACTCTCTCCAGTATATATATACACGCTGGAGCCTCAACGCTTGTAGTTGTTCTCTTCACACTCTCTCACCCTCTCCAGATCTAAACAAGACTTCGTTGGCCTCTCTCTCTCCCCTCACTGCTGGTCTACTTGCAGTTGCTCTCTTAACACTCTCTCAACCTCTCCAGATCTAAACAAGACTTCATTGGCCTCTCTCTCTCTCTCTCTCCCCTCACTGCTGGTCAAAGAGCCGGCAGGATCCGTCTGCCGGGAAGGGAAGGAGGCTTAAGGCTGTTGCCGTCGGCGAGGGAGGGAATCCACTATCGGCGCAGCTGTTCACTTTAATCCAGCGACGACGCGGGAGGGCCTCCGACCCCTTCTTCTTCGCCTCCGTACATAGTGTGGGTCGAACGGACTCCGGTCGCTCACCGAACCACACCGCAAGAACCTTAAGGTATAATTTACTTATTCCACATGCATTGCTCTAGCTGCATGTGGGCTTTTTCCGCTTCTACACTCGAATCTAGGTGTTGGATCAAACAGGAAAGTAGTGGGGAAAGTTGTATACCATGAATCTAGGACGTGGTTCAAAGAGGAAAGGAATGGGGGAAAGTAGTGGGAAACGTTGTATAGCATGAATCTAGGACGTGGTTCAAAAAGGAAAGGAAGGGGGAAAGTTGTATCGCATGAATCTAAGACGTGGTTCAAAGAGGACATGAATGGGGGAAAGTAGTGGGGAAAGTTGTATAGCATAAATCTAGGACGTGGTTCACAGAGGAAAGTAAGTGGGGAAAGTACTAGTACAGACTGGCTATCCAACTCCTATGTTGGTCGAAAAGGGAAAACAATGACAAACGCAGTACGCACATCTGTAACGAACTGATCTTTTGTTTTGGGGGACAAGGCTATAGAGTTTGAGCAGGACTAGATTTGCCGCGCTCACATAGGGAAAGGTGTCTAAAGATAACAAAACTGGGACCAACACAAATATGCTCCTTGGTTGTTTGTTCTTTGTTGCAACAGACTGTGCATCACCCCAGTACATTGGTAGATGCACATGGTGCTGGTGCGTCCACTATCACGTGCAACTCTTTAGCTGTTGTTAATCTAAGGCCTTGTTTGGTTAAAAACTCCCTAGTCCCTACTTTCTTGGTTCCAGGGACTAAACATGGACTAGAGGTTATTAAATGACATGCTAAAAGACCATGTTACCCCTAGTAATGAACTAATAGAGACAAGGTGCCATGCGTGGCAGGGGCAACTGTTGGAAAAAGTCCCAAAAAGACTCTCCCTCGGGGTCTTCTTTCTTTAGTCCCAAATACCCACTCTTAGTCCCTAAAAGTCCCTCCTGTTTGGTTTAGATGGGACTGACACGGAGTATTTTTAGTCCCTCCACCAAAATGTCCCTGTAAACAAGCACCCTCTAATAATGCCGCTGGAAAATTGATGCAATGCCGCAGTTAAAATCAAATTAAATGTTTAACGAATTTTATTATTAATATAATCTCTCTGTTAATATTAATCAATGCCACCATTTGAGAAATGCTACTGTCTTGCTTTCTTTCCCATTTAAATAAGGTAGATGCTTCCTTTTGTTGGCTTCTATGTCATCCACCATTATTGACCACTAGTTGTTTCCTTTGCACCTCTGTGTATACAGGGTTATCTACTTCACCTCGTTGCCATTGTGACCTTTTGTTGCACTGCACAAAACACTTTTGTTTTAAGAGTGTTTTGTGCAGTTCAACCAAAATGTCACACCGACAACGTTGCTTGATTGCTTGATCTTAGTGGAACTGCACAAGAGGAGATCTTACTTCCTATCCGCGTTGGCAAATTTGGTTCAAATCTTCTTCTTGTGAGTTGTTTGAATTCCGTGTCATGAGAGATCAGTACTAGCCTTCTTTCACATTGAAGGCGAAGCTTGTCTGTTATTGAACCAAGTGATGAAGGGGAAGAACAAACGGAAGAAAAACAAAAATCAACTCCTGGTGCTGTAAAGAAGCACTGGAACTGTGATGACACAAATAATTATATAGTTTTGCATCTTAATTTATTGCTATGGCTGGAACGAGCAATTGTTTTGCCACTGATTTGATGCCACTCTTAATGTAATACGTAATTATCTCTACTTGTGCAAACAGGGATCTTCTTTGAAGATACCATATATTTTAGTGGAACTGCACAAGAAGATGTTGGAAACATTAATCTAATCGAGGAGTATATAGTAAGCATGGCCACCACAGTAGATAGCAACAGATGGTTCCGGAGAAGTGCTTCATCTGTATGCTCTACACAATAAGCCTCCTGACAAATGTTGGTACTCGCCCACTGATTTCATCCATATGATTGAGCTTTGTCATCTCTATTGGTGTTGCGCTACTGTTTAGATACTGTCATCAAAAAGTGGTACTGTCATTGAGAAGTGCTTCATCTGTGCTGTTTTAAATATTTTCTTTCCTTTTTTTCGAGCAAACAGGTATGCTAGCATTTAATTATCCTCTTGTCTTTGCACAACGAGATCATCCTCCTCTGAAGAAGAATATGGAGTACGTGAAGTGACTAGTTCCGATTATGCCAGGATGAAGAAGCTCGGTCTATCTTCTCATCAGAAGGAGCAGTTGAAGGACTGAACTAATTTCAACTCAGAAGGACTGACAAATCTCCATTTTCTTGCTGTGATGCGCGAGTATAATGTTGTTCTAGGATTCTTTCCGCTGAGTTCCATTTTCTAAAAGTGTGCTCTACATGGACCATGTAGGTGCCTGTTTAAACTGTCAATTCATAGTACAATTTGCTTTATACTAATCATTTTTTTGTATTTGTGCAAATAGGGGTGCTCAGCTTGATTTCAATGGGAACTGCACAAAATGTTCATGAATACATCAAATCTTTCATTTCCACCACAAGAAAGGAGGTGCCGATAAGTTCAAGGCGTTGCAACATATAAGGGCGAAATCATACAAGCTACGCGCGAATTTGGCTGATTTTGGTGGAACTGCACAAAAAGAACAACCGGTTTATTTAGCACGAGGTGCCATGTCAATGTCCGAACTGATGGCAAACCCGACCCATTCCACAATCGTAGGCATTTGATATTTTGGAATGGGAAAACCTTGTCAAATTTTGTTCATTGATTTTAGCAAGAAGACATGCGTTTGATATTTTCGAATGGGACGCCCTTTGCTGTCAGCAGCGTCGATCCATTTTTTCTTTATTCTTTAGTTGTGAAGTAAATATTGGCTCTGACATGTGAATCGCTGAGATGCATAATCATCGATTGTTTTGAATGTTCTCTATGAATTGCCAGGCATGTGTGTTTGATTGCAATGTACATGAACGCTAAAAAGCTGCTCAAACTCTTTGTACTCCTTTTGTTCCTTTTTACTTCACACATTGTGAAAGTGCATACTTTTTTTCTATAAATTGGTCAAAGTAGAGATACTTTGACTGCAGACAAAACTTGTATGCAGACTAGAAAGGACCGAAGGGAGTACATGTGAAACTGCTGCAAACGAGGTGATCACCCTGGGAATAATGCTAGTACGTATTGTTTTGCATGTTCATCTAATGCCAGTGATACAAGAATTCGAACTAATCGAAATAAATTCATTCATACACGGTCGGATTTCATATAAACATGCCGGATTTCATTACATTTCATACATTCTTCAACTAAAAAGGGGTGCGCTGGAGGTATAATTAATTAACCGAAGCCACCCACCTGTGTCCGGCTGAGCCGAACAGAAGCTTCAGTGACTTAACTGCAGGTGCAGTTGCGTAACTGACATGTGGCCCAGATGCCTGTTGGGCCCATGTGTCAGTCAGCCAACTGCACCAGCAGTTAAGTAGAAGCAGCGTCCTTCTGCAACATAGCTCTCCGACTCCACGTTGCCGCCAAGAAGTTAACATGCCTAAGGGTAGCAGCGGTGGCCTTACTTGGACCCGAACGGCGGCAACCTACCGTGTTATACTCTTCCTTGTTTTATGTGTGGCGCGGCCTCGTTGGCAGCGGGGCGGGGCCTCGGCGGAGCCGGCGATGTCCTCTGTCTCGTTGCCGGCGGGCGGCGCCTCGGCGGAGCGGGGGAAACCCTCCCCCTCGTTACCGGCAGGGTGGGGCCTCGGCGGAGCCGGTGGTGTCCTCTGCCTCGTTGTTGGCCCGCGGGGCCTCGGCAGAGCCGATGGTGTCCTCTGACTCGTTGTTGGTGCCACGGGGCCTCGACGGAGTAGGGCCTCGTCGACGCCAGCGGAGCGGGGACTCGTCGGAGCCGGCATTGTCCTCTGCCTTGTCCTCGGTCTCGCCAAACAGCGCCTCCCCTTTATCGCCCTCTTTGTAGGCGGCCGTAGCCTCCGCCACCCGCATGCGGTACCGCCAGCGCTCGAGGCGGCCCTCGCGGGTAGAGCGGTACGAGTTGAGCAGCGCCTCTTGCTCCGCGGCGATCTGCTCCTCCGCCTGCAGGTGCTCCTGGAGGAGATGGTGGTTGTAGGCGCTGTCGGCCTGCGCCTCCCAGAACTGCTCTTCACGCTTCTGCCTCACCGTGTCCATATATTAGGCACGGGCCTCGCTGATGGTCATGGTGCAATGCACCGGCGAGGATGGCACGGAGAAGGGGGGTGGCGTCGGATCATCGACTACCATGTTCTCCATTGGGACGTCATCGTCCTCCGGCTGCCTGCCGGCCAGCCAGTCGGCAGCAATGGCTGCCATCTCCTTGTGGTCCGTCGTCCGCCCGTCCCGAAGAGCGCTGGAGTGCGAGGAACCCATGATGGGCAGTAGTGGTGTGGACAGGAGAATAGGAACAGATGCGGATGACTGCGGCTATGGTCGGCGCAGCAGTTTATATAGCAATGGTGGGCGGCGAGGGACGGATGTGTGGTGCCGGAGTAGCCACCTTGGCAACCGTGTATCATTAATGTGAGAGGTAGAAGGACGGACAGACGACACTTGTGTCGTTTGAAGGCGGAGCAATCGCATGCACCGGGAAGCGGGGCGGGCGGCGCTGACCATTACAGGGGGGAAAGCGCGCGCGGGCGAGGGAGGCGGTCTGGGTGGGCCAGGGCAGTCAGACTCGTGCTTGGCAGCGGGTCGGTCCAGCAGTCGGACATGCTGGCTCGCCAGCTACCTCGCCGAGCTGAGCGACGACAATCAGACGATGGACGTAGCTTCCGACGAGGAGCTGGCGCCACTGTCCAAGCTGGTTCATGCCGTGTTCACCATAGAGCAGGTGTGGCTGCACTCAGACGCCCTAATGGCGGAACAGCTACCAGCGTAGGAGGACCTGTGCTGCAACCTCCTTCTCCTCAATGAGCACCGGTGAACAAGCGAACGATAATGCCGTCGTGGACATGTGGCCCTATGATCATGGCTTCCCAAATGAGCAGCGGGCGCTGTATCAGACCATCTATAGGGCCCGCGAGGCCCTCTCCATCGTCGTTCGAGTTGTTGCGCTCGCCGTGGCGCCGCCGTCTCGCGTTTTCAACATGGTCAACGGACATGAGGATGAGGAGATGACTTTACTCGGAGAGGATGACAGTGGGGACCCACCAGGGCCATAGCTGCACGTACGCAAGTGCCTCCTTATTAGTATATAAAACTATTTTTTGCTTCCTCCTGGTTTCCTGACATCACGGTCCCACACCATTGTCAACCTATGTAGTCAATAAACGAGAGAATTGCACAAGAAGCGGCCGACAGCTGGGACCAAGCAGCTCGAGCAGTATTTGTGTTTTTGAGGTGTGAGCACTTCAGAGTTTTTCTTGAGTGATGTTTAGCCCAGATATTAATTTTTTTCCTCTTAACAACAACAAAAACATCGCTGCAGCTATTAACTGGGCGGGATGTGGCCCGTCTAGCCCAGGCCAGATATCCAGCCCACATATTATTATTTTTCTAGCTGAAAATGATAGCCTACCTATACTTTTTTTTACGAATACCCAGACAAGGTCAAGTTGTTATTCTCTGCCCCGCTGGGCTACAAATCTTTCCTAGGAGGGATGCATTAGGCTTAACAAGAAAATGGGCTTGAAGAAATAATGAATGGAATGTAATTATAAAAACTGGGCAGTAACTATAAAAAATGCACCAAACACGTAATTACTTTATAAAATGTTATTTTTGGATATTGAAAATTTTAATTTCATTAATTGTTGCGAGCGCAATGTTTCGTTGGATTTTTACGTAATATAAATTTATATTGAAATTGTATTTAATCTGACTAGAAATTTCGGGATAAAAATATTTCGGATCCCATCAAAATGTGGGAAATTTTATTGAATTCTGTTTTGAAAGGTTGGTTGAAATGGGCTATACTTTTAATAAACTGTAAATGAGCTGTAGCAAATTCCATTAGAATTCAAAAATTGGATGCACATTCTTACAAATCTCAAATGGGCTATAAGTTCTCTGCCACACACTTGTGGCCTTACTAATTTGACGCGTCCCCTAAAAAAGAGAGTTGACGCGTATGCAAGGCTTTGTCAACTTATAGTCAACACACGGTTCTAGCAGCAGTGGCCGTTGGATGTCCATCCAACGGATGCCGTGCTTCTTCTTCAATCTCGGATATTCTAGCTTCACCCGCCCAAAAAATGATTCCCCCCCCTGACATCTGGGGCGCACCGTTTCGGAAGCTGACCTGTGGGCCTACTAAGTTGACGCGTACCAAGGGCTTTGTCAACTTAGTCCATATAAACGATTCTAGCTGCAGTGACCGTACGATGTCCATCCAACGGCCGTCGTGCTTCTTCAACCTCTAGTCTTCTTGCTCCAGCCGCCCAAAGCAGCGCCGGTCACGCCATCTGCTCCTGCCTCCTGTGGCCAGCTGTGCTATCGCGCAGGCCTCACAGCTCCCTACTACTCCCACCGCTGGCCAGGCCATCCCTCTACTCACCCACACCCCCTGTTATTCCGCGGCGACGGCAGCCTCGCACCGCAGCCGAACCAGTGAACCCTCGTACTCCTCTCCGCGCGGGCTTCCACTGCCGTGTCTTCCCCGGCTCCGCGTCATCCCCTTCCTAGGCCTTTCCGTCGTCCACCGCCCTATTGCTCTCGGCACGGCGTGGTCAACATGGTCAAGGAACGGCTTCCATCGGACGTGGACTTTACATGGAGAGGCTAACAGCTGGGTCCACGACGGCAGCAAGGAAGTGCCTCCTTATTACGCGAAAAATAATGATTCCTCCACCTGACAGCAGGGACCCTCCGGACGGGCCACCGTATTTTGCAAAAAAACGTTACCCCCCTGACTGCTGGGACCCACCGGACGGGCCACCGTATTGCGCGAAAAAACGTTCCCCTCGCTGTCATCTCGGACCCACCGGAAGTGCCTCCTTATTACACACAAAAAATGAATACTCCCCCTGCTGGTTGGGACCCACCTTGGTGGGAGGCTGACTTGTGGGCCTACTAAGTTGACGGGGATGGTATGCTTTGTCAACTTAGTCCATATGAACGATTCTAGCTCTAGTGACCCTACGATGTCGATCCAACGGCCGTAGTGCTTCTTCAACCTCTGGTCTTGTTGCTCCAGCCGCCCAAAGCAGCG
Source organism: Secale cereale (assembly GCA_902687465.1). Taxonomy (NCBI): domain Eukaryota; kingdom Viridiplantae; phylum Streptophyta; class Magnoliopsida; order Poales; family Poaceae; genus Secale; species Secale cereale. The sequence continues at coordinate 272,964,150 of LR738715.1, forward strand.
CCGGTCGTGCCGCATGCTCCTGCCTCCCGTGGCTGGCTGTGCTGCCGCGGAGGCCTCACCGCCCCCTACTATTCCCACCGCTGGCCAGGCCATCCCTCTACTCACCCACACCCCCTGTTATTCTGCGGCGACGGCAGCCTCACACCGGAGTGAACCAGTGAACCCTCATACTCCTCTACGCGTGGGCATCCACTGTCGCATCTTCCCCGGCTCCGCGTCGTCCCCTTCCTAGGCCTCGCCGTCATCCACCGCCCTGGTGCTCTTGGCGCGGCGTGGTCAACTTGGTCAAGGAACGGCTTCCATCGGACGTGGACTGTACGTGGAGAGGCTGGCAGCTGGGTCCATGGCCGCAGCAAGGAAGTGCCTCCTCATTACGCGCAAAATAATTATTCCTCCACCTGACAACGGGGACCCACCGGACGGGCCACCGTATTATGCAAAAAAATGTTTCCCCTGACTGCTGGGACCCACCAGCTACATCTTCGCACGCAAGGAAGTTTGTCCGAGCAAAAAAAAAACGATTCACCCCCCTGACTGCTGGGACCCACCAGCTACATCTTCACACGCAAGGAAGTGCCTGACAGTCGGGACCCACCTGGTCGAAGCGTACGTAGCGTTGTCATTCTGGTCGCGAACATGTACGTACATATTGGTCGATGTAGAGGCATGCATGTGTCGTAGCAGAGGCGCGCACGTAGTATGTACACGTATGTACAGCGGCCAGGGTGCAAGAAAGTAAATACAACCACATACGTACATACAGGCGGGGTCTCGAACGCCTACTCGTGCGTACGTACGGCCAGGGCTCATGTACATGGCTAGGTGGGAACGAAGAAACAGCATCGTCCTCGTGTTCATGGGGAGCCAACCGGCGGGTCGGAACGGAATGCGTCGTCGTGTTCATCGGGAGGGCTTGGACAGAACAACCGATGGAAACGAGGCCTGGCATACCGCAGAACAGAGGAAACGGCCTTGTGTTCGACCGACCACGTTCGAAACAGGATCCTGTTCATCGGGAGGGGTCTGGCGTACCTTAAAATGGAGGAAACAGACCTCCTACGGTCGAAACAGGGGTCCTGTTGATCGGGAGGGGTGTGGCGTACCGCAAAACGGAGGAAACAGACTTGTGTTGGAGCGCTACGGTTGAAACGGGGGTCCTGTTCATCGGGAGGGGTGTGGCATACCGCAAAACGGGACTCCACGGGATACTGTTCATCTCCACCGTCGACCCCCTCTAGCCTCCATGGGCTACTATTCATCCACCGTCGACCTCCTCCTGCCTCCACCTGCAACTATTCAGCCTCCACCGCACGCTACTCCACCGGCTACTGTTCAACCAGCCCTCTCCACGAGCTCCTGTTCAACCATCCCTCCATGGGCTACTGTTCATCCAGCCCTCTACCGTCTACTGTTCATCCAGCCCTCCACGGGGTGGTCCTGTTCATCCAGCCCTCCACGGGGTCCTGTTCATGCAGCCCCAACCGGCTCGATAGATCGGGGGTCCTGTTCATCCAGAGGCAACACCACGGGGTCCTGTTCATCCACCCCACCGGGACTGTTCATCCAAACCCCCCAACAATGCTCACTGTTCATGCAGAGGCAGCCTCGATCGGCTTCAGTTAGCAGCAGTAGCGAAGGAATCGCTCGATCGGGTTCAGATAACAGCCATCGATCGTTCACTCAGGTTCAGTAACGCGTAGCCTGCAGTGCAATTGCTCGCGTTCAGTTAGCGCCCAACGCCTCGCTCGGGTTCAGTTAGATCCCAACGCCTCGCACCCACATGCGTGCATGTACGAGAGAAACACGCATCGCTCGGCCCCGACCACCCACCATAACCGGGAACACCCCGATATTTTCCTCGCCCTCGCTTCTACCACGGTTTTTTCGATCATGGACGGCCCAAAGAATGTCATGCAGCTGCGTCTCCGGCCCGCCTAGGACGAAAAGCCCATTTTCTGTCATGTTTTTTTTATAGAAGTAGGACCCCACCACATCTATGATGATATCGGGTTTTGTCACAATTATCGTCATAGAAGTGTCATAAGTATGACAAAAAAAAGTTTTGTTCGGCCCAAAATATCACGGATGTGTCTTTTTTTGTAGTGTTGGTACCTCTCCGATGATGCGTGAATAGTTCCTTGTAGACCTACGGGTCCGTAGTTAGTATCTAGATGGCTTCCTCTCTCTCTTTTGATTCCCAATACAATGGTCTCTTGGAGGTCCATATGATGTAACTCTTTTTGCGGTGTGTTTGTTGGGATCCGATGAATTTTGAGTTTATGATCATATCTATCTTTTTATGTCCATGAAAGTTATTTGAGTTTCTTTGATCTCTTATATGCATGATCTCTTATAGCCTCATATTTCTTCTCCGGTATTGGGTTTTGTTTGGCCAACTTGATCTATTTATCTTGCAACGGGAAGAGGTGCCCGGATGTGGGTTCAATCTTACGGTGCTTGATCCCAGTGACAGAAGGGGAACCGACACGTATGTATCATTGCCACTAAGGATAAAACGACGAGATCCATATCTAGCGCCATAGATAAATGGATCTTGTCTACATCATGTCATCGTTCTTAATGCATTACTCCGTTTTTCCATGAACTTATTACACTAGATGCATGCTGGATAGCGGTCGATGTGTGGAGTAATAGTAGTAGATGCAGGCAGGAGTCGGTCTACTAATCTTGGACATGATGCCTATGTAATGATCATTGCCTGGATATCGTCATAATTATTTGAGGTTCTATCAATTGCCCAACAGTATTTTGTTTACCCACCGTTTGCTATTTTTCTCGAGAGAAGCCACTAGTGCAACCTACGGCCCCCGTGTCTTCTTTCTCATATATTTGCCTTTGCGATTTATTTGCCTTTGCTTTTATTTTAAGATCTACTAAACCAAAAACCCCAAAATACCTTGCTGCAATTTATCTTATTTATCAACCAATCTACCAATATTTATCTCTCTCTCGCGTTCGTTACCCGAAAGGGATTGACAACCCCTTTAACACGTCGGGTTGCGAGGTGTTGTTATTTGTGTGCAGGTGTTGTTTACGTTGTGTTGCTTGGTTCTCCTACTGGTTCGATAACCTTGGTTTCACATCTGAGGGAAATACCTACCGCCGTTGTGCTGCATCATCCCTTCCTCTTTGGGGAAAAACGGATGTAGCTTTCAGCGACATCAGACATGACCCAGGAAAGTGTGTCCGGTCAAATGGGATCGAGCGTGTTGGGTAATGTGGTGCACCCCTGTAGGAAAGTTTATCTATTCGAATAGCCGTGTCCCTCGTTAAAAGGATGACCCGGAGTTGTACTCCGACCTCATGACAACTAGAACTGGATACTTAATAAAACACACCCAGACAAGTTCCAGAGACAATCCGATGATCGCTTTCCCACAGGGCAACGAGGGGAGGATCACCGGGTAGGATTATGCTATACGATGTTACTTGGTGAACTTTCCAGCTACTCGTGACGGAGGCTGCAGAAGCTTTGATAATTGTTACTATTCCATCTACTCTCTTCTACTGCTGCAAGATGGAGGCTGCTAGAAGCGTAGTCTTCGATAGAATTAGCTATCCCCCTCTTATTGTGGCATTCTGCAGTTTAGCCCACATATATTACCCCTTTACACAAATACCATTGCATATGTAGTGTAGATCCTTGCTTGCGAGTACTTTTGATGAGTACTCACAGTTACTTTGCTCCCCTTTCCTTCCCTCTTCCTTTCTTGTCCGATGATGCAACCAGATGATGGAGTCCAGGAACCAGAGGATTCCGAAGTTGTTTCTACATGGAGTTCGGCTTCGAGGAGTAGTTAGGAGGTCCCAGGCAGGAGGCCTTGCCTCTTCGATCGTTGCTACATTTGTGCTAGCCTTCTTACGACAAACTTGTTTAACTTATATCTATATTCAAATATTATTGTTTCCGCCGACTCTTGTGTATTTGAGCTTATGTATTCGAGCCCTCGAGGCCCCTGGCTTGTAATATAAAGCTTGTATTATCTTAATTTGTGTATAGAGTTGTGTTGTGATATCTTCCAGTGAGTCCCTGATCTTGGTCGTACACATTTGCGTGCATGATTAGTGTACGATCAAATCGGGGGTGTCACAGCTTTCCTCTGCATTTGGAACAAGTCAATATAGATCTGATAATATGGTACAGCGAAAGGAGTGAAACAACAACTAATTACAAGAGCCTCGGAGTGTGCAATATAGCTACGAGATCTTGTCTTCTGTTGGAATTTCACTTTCGTATGGTTGGCCTTGTTCTTTGAACAGTTCACCTACAAGAAGATAGATTTGTGAGGCGCATGCGTAAATAGGAGTTCAACATGTGATCTGACACACATATATATAACGTACTTGATACTTTGGATCAGACCAATGTTTAACAAGGCCTCTCCAGTCTTCATCCGATATATTTTCCACTAGAGATGTTTGGGCAAGTTCACTGTTAGCCTTGCCTTCAAAGTGAGCTTTCCTCAAGTTATACCGATACTGTCGTAGAGTAGACTTGAAAATATGGGTGCAAGCTTGTCTGGTTTCATCATGTTGGCTATCCAACTTGAACCTCGTCTGTTGAAAATTACGGGAGTCTCATTATCAGCAACCTAGAAAGTATGGGTTAGACCAAGACGCTATTACTAGTTGAGGAAGGTGTTGAACTGGGTTTCGTCTTTGTCATTCCTGTACTAAATCCATGTTGGGAGGATACATGCATGACACCTAATGGCAAGCGCTGCCACTGATACTAACTTGGATGACTCTGTAGCATCACGTGGCCTTTTTAAACCTACCTCAAAACAGATCTCCATTCTTCCTCCTCTAGATTTAGTTAACCTATCGAGCATTATCCCTGATGTTTGTTCCTCTTTCACCTAGGTGCTAGTCCAACAACGAACATAGGAAGTGTTAGTGTACATCAAACTATGAGACTACATATAAAGAAGCATGCAATTGTAACTTGACTCCAGGAACTACCTTCTTGTTATTGAAGCTCACAACGTTCTGCTACTTCTTGAGCTTGCGTTGTATTCCCTCGAAGAGGAAAGGGTGATGCAGCATAGTAGCGTAAGTATTTCCCTCAGTTTTTGAGAACCAATGTATCAATCCTGCAGGAGACCACGCGCGAGTCCCTCGTACCTGCACAAACAACTAGGAACCTTGCAGCCAACGCGATAAAAGGGGTTGTCAATACCTTCTCGGTCACTTACGAAAGTGAGATCTGATAGAGATGATAAGATAATATTTTTGGTATTTTTGATATAGAGAAAAAGTAAATAATGCAAAGTAAAGCAAATATAAATAGTTGATGGCAGATTAATACGATGAAGATAGACCCGGGGGCCATAGGTTTCACTAGTGGCTTCTCTCATGATAGCAGATTTCTACGGCGGGTGAATGAATTACTGCCGAGCAATTGATAGAAAAGAGCTTAGTTATGAGAATATCTAGGCATGATCATTGTATATAAGCATCACGTCTGTGTCAAGTAGACCGAAACGATTCTGCATCTACTACTATTACTCCACACATCGACCTCTATCTAGCATGCATCTAGAGTATTAAGTTCATAAGAACGTAGTAACGCCTTAAGCAAGATGACATGATGTAGAGGGATAAACTCAAGCAAGATGATATAAACCCCATCTTTTTATCCTTGATGGCAATAATACAATACGTGCCTTGTCGCCCCTGCTGTCACTGGGAAAGGACACCGCAAGATTGAACCCAAAGCCAAGCACTTCTCCCATTGCAAGAACTATAGATTTAGTAGGCCAAACCAAACCGATAATTCGAAGAGACTTGCAATGATATTTAAATCACGCATAAAAGATTTCAGAAAATAATCCAATATTGTTCATAGATAATCTTGATCATAAACCCACAATTCATCGGATCTCGACAAACACACCGCAAAAGGAATTACATCAAATAGATCTCCTCGAAGATCGAGGAGAGCTTTGTATTGAGATCCAAAGAGAGAGAAGAATCCATCTAGCTAATAACTATGGACCCGAAGGTCTGTGGTAAACTACTCACAACTCATCAGAGAGGCTATGGTGTTGATGTAGAAGCCCTCCATGATCGATGCCCCCTTCGGCGGAGCTCCAGAACAGGCCTCAAGATGGGATCTCACGGGTACAGAAGGTTGCGGCGGTGGAATTAGGGTTTCGTGGTCGTCTTCGATAGTTTCAGGCTACGTAGGTATATATAGGCTGAAGAGGGGCGTCAGGGAAGGAAGAGGGGGCCCATGAGGGTGGGGGCGCGCCCCTGCCCTTGTGGCTGCCTCTCTCGCTTCCTCGCATGTACTCCAAGTCTTCTGTGTTGATATCATTCCAAAAATTACTCTCCCGAAGGTTTCATTCCGTTTGGACTCCGTTTGATATTCCTTTTTCTGCGAAACACTGAAATAGGCAAAAAACAGCAATTTGCACTGGGCCTTGGGTTAGTAGGTTAGTCCCAAAAATAATATGAAAGTTTATAATAAAGCCCATTAAACATCCAAAACAGAATATATAATAGCATGGAACAATAAAAAATTATAGATACGTTGGAAACGTATCAAGCATCCCCAAGCTTAATATATGCTCGTCCTCGAGTACGTAAATGATAAAAACAATTTTTTTGATGTGGAATGCTAACCAACATAATTCGCAATGTAATTTCCTTTATTGTGGCATGAATGTTCAGATCTGAAAGATTCAAGACAAAAGTGTAATATTGACATAAGAGTAATAATACTTCAAGCATACTAACAAAGCAATCATGTCTTCTCAAAATAACATGGCCAAAGAAAGTTATCCCTACAAAATCATATAGTCTAGCTATGCTCTATCTTCATCTCACAAAATATTTAAATCATGCATAACCCCGGTTTTAGCCAAGCAATTGTTTCACACTTCATTTTTTTTCAAACTTTTCAACTTTCACGTAATACATGAGCGTGAGCCATGGATATAGCACTATAGGTGGAATGGAGTGGTGGTTGTGGAGAAGACAAAAAAGGAATATAATCTCACATCAACTAGGCGTATCAATGGGTTATGGATATGCCCATCAATAGATATCAATGTGAGTGAGTAGGGATTGCCATGCAACAGATGCACTAGAGCTATAAGTGTATGAAAGCTCAATAAAAGAAACTAAGTGGGTGTGCATCCAACTCGCTTGCTCACGAAGACCTAGGGAATTTTGAGGAAGCCCATCATTGGAATATGCAAGCCAAGTTCAATAATGAAAATTCCCACTAGTGTATGAAAGTGACAAAACAAGAGACTCTCTATCATGAGGATCATGGTGCTACTTTGAAGCACAAGTGTGGAAAAAGGATAGTAACATTATCCCTTCTCTCCTTTTCTCTCATTTTTGTCTTTCTTCCTTTTTTGGGCCTTTTCACTCTTTTTTTCTTTTTTTATGGCCTCCTTTTTTTATTTTTTATTTTTCCTTTTTTTTTCTTTCATCTGGAGTCTCATCCCAACTTGTGGGGGAATCATAGTCTCCATCATCCTTTCCTCAATGGGACAATGCTCTAGTAATGAAGATCATCACACTTTTATTTACTTACAACTCGAAGCTAGAACAAAATATGACTCTATGTGAATGCCTCCGGCGGTGTACCGGGATGTGCAATGAATCAAGAGTGACATGTATGAAAATTATGAACGGTGGCTTAGCCACAAATATGATGTCGACTACATGATGATGCATGGAAATATGACAATGATGAAGCGTGTCATAATAAACGGAACGATGGAAAGTCGCATGGCAATATATCTCAGAATGACTATGGAAATGCCATAATAGGTAGGTATGGTGGCTGTTTTGAGGAAGGTATATGGTGGGTGTATGGTAGCGGCGAAAGTTGTGCGGTACAAGAGAGGCTAGCATTGGTGGAAGGGTGAGAGAGTGTATAATCCATGGACTCAACTTTAGTCATAAAGAACTCATATACTTATTGCAAAAATCTACGAGTTATCAAAACAAATTATTCAATGCATGCTCCTAGGGGAAGGTTGGTAGGAGTTAACCATCGCGCGATCCCGACATCCACACAAAGGATGACAATCAATAAATAAATCATGATCCAACTTCATCACATAATGGTTCATCATACATGCATGCTACGGGAATCACAAACTTTAACACAAGTGTTTCTCAAATTCACAATTACTCCACTAGCATGACTCTAATATCACCATTCTCATATCTCAAAACAATCATCAAGTATCAAACTTCTCATAATATTCAATGCACTTTATATGAAAGTTTTTATTATACCCATCTTGGATGCCTATCATATTAGGACTAAATTTATAGCCAAAGCACATTACCATGCTGTTCTAAAAGACTCTCAAAATAATATAAGTGAAGCATGAGAGATCAATAATTTCTACAAAATAAAACCACCACCGTGCTCTAAAAGATATAAGTGAAGCACTAGAGCAAAACTATCTAGCTTAAAAAATATAAGTGAAGCACATAGAGTATTATAATAAATTTTGATTCATTTCTATCTCTCTCAAAAGGTGTGTCCAGCAAGGATGATTGTGGTAAACTAAAATGCAAATACTCAAATTATACATGACGCTCCAAGCAAAACACATATCATGTGGTGAATAAAAATATAGTCTCAAGTAAAGTTACCGATAGACGAAGATGAAAGAGAGGATGCCTTCCCGGGGCATCCCCAAGCTTAGGCTTTTGGTTGTCCTTGAATTTTACCTTGGGGTGCCTTGGGCTTCCCCAAGCTTAGGCTCTTGCCACTCTTTGTTCCATAGTCCATCAAATCCTTACCCAAAACTTGAAAACTTCACAACACAAAACTTAGCCAAAAATATCGTGAGCTCCGTTAGTATAAGAAAACAAACCACCACTCAAAGGTACCGTAATGAACTCATTCTTTGTTTATATTGGTGTTAAACCTACTGTATTCCAACTTCTCTATGATTCATACCCCCCGATACCACTCATAGTTTCATCAAAATAAGCAAACAACACACGGAAAACAGAATCTGTCAAAAACAGAACAATCTGTAGCAATCTGTAACTTTCAAATACTTCTGTAACTCTAAAAAATTAAAATATATTGATGGACGTGAGGAATTTTTCTATTAATCATCTTCAAAAAGAATCAACTTAAAAGCACTCTCCAGTAAAAAATGGTAGCTAATCTCGTGAGCACTAAAGTTTCTGTTTTTTACAGCATGGTCGCATAAACTTCAGCCAAGTCTTCCCAAAGGTTCTACTTGGCACAAACACTAATTAAAACACAAAACCACATCTAAACAGAAGCTATATGAAATATTTATTCCTAAACAGAAGCAAAAACAAAGAAAATAAAATTGGGTTGCCTCCCAACAAGCGCTATCGTTTAACGCCCCTAGCTAGGCATGATACAAGAATAGATCTAGGTATTACCATCTTTGGTAGGAAATACATTAGTGGCTCTCATAATAGATTCATAAGGTAATTTGATTTTCTTTCTAGGAAAGTGTTCCATGCCCTTCCTTAATGGAAATTGGAATCTAATATTTCCTTCCTTTATACCAATAATTGCACCAATCGTTCTAAGGAAAGAACTACCAAGAATAATAGGACATGTAGGATTGCAATCTATATCGAGAACGATGAAATCTACGGGCACATAATTCCTATCGACAACAATAAGAACATCACTAATCCTTCCCATTGGTTTCTTAATGGTAGAATCCGCAAGATTCAAATTTAAAGAGCAATCATCAAGTTCATGGAAACTTAACATATCACATAAAGTTTTTGGAATTGTGAAAACACTTGCACCCAAAGCACACAAAGCAAAGCATTCATGATCTTTAATCTTAATTTTAATAGTAGGTTGCCACTCATCATAAAGATTTCTAGGGATAGAAACTTCTAATTCAAGTTTTTCTTCATAAGATTGCATTAAAGCATCAACTATGTGTTTGGTAAAATCTTTATTTTGACTATAAGCATGCGGAGAATTTAGCACGGATTGCAACAAGGAAATACAATCTATTAAAGAGCAATTATCATAATTGAATCCCTTGAAATCCAAGATAGTGGGTTCATTGCTATGTAAAGTTTTGACATCTTCAATCCCACTTTTAACACTTTAGCATCAAGATCTAAAAACTTCGAATCATTGGGATGATTTTTAGCTAAAGTAGACTCATCTCTAGTCCCATCTTTATCAAGATTCATACTAGAAAACAAGGATTTAATAGGAGACACATCAATCACTTCAGATCTTCATCTTTATTATCATGATAACTAGAAGAGCACGCTTTCATAAAGCAATCTCTTTTAGCATGCATCCTAGCGGTTCTTTCTTTCCATTAATCAATGGAAATTCTCATGGCCTTGAGAGACTCATTGATATCATGATTAGGTGGAATAGATCTAAGTTTCAAAGAATCAACATCAAGAGAAATTATATCCATGTTTCTAGCCAACTCATCAACCTTAAGCAATTTTTCTTCAAGCAAAGCATTGAAATTCTTTTGCAAATTCATAAATTCTTTGACACTAGTTCAAATACAAAGGGCATCTTATTAAAATTTCCATAAGAGTTGTTGTAGGAATTACCATAATTATTAGAGGAATTACTAGGAAAAGGCCTAGAATTAAAGTTTCCTCTATAAGCGTTGTTACCAAAATTATTCCTACCAACAAAATTCACATCCATAGATTCAGTATTATTCTCAATCAACGTGGACAAAGGAATATCATTAGGATAAGAAGAAGCACTCTTAGTAGCAAATAATTTCAGAAGTTCATCCATCTTTCCACTCAAAACACTAATCTTTTCAATATCATGTACTTTTTTACTAGTAGATCTTTTTGTGTGCCATTGAGAGTAGTTAATCATAATATTATCTAGGAGTTTAGTTGCTTCTCCTAAAGTGATTTCCATGAAAGTGCCCCCCGCGGTCGAATCTAAAAGATTTCTAGAAGCAAAATTCAAGCCAGCATAAAAGTTTTGTATAATCATCCATAAGTTCAAACCATGTGTAGGGCAATTACTTATCATTAATTTCATCCTCTCCCAAACTTGTGCAACATGTTCATGATCTAGTTGCTTAAAATTCATGATATCATTTCTAAGAGAGATAATCTTAGTGGGAGGAAAATACTTAGAGATAAAGGCATCTTTGCACTTATTCCATGAATCAATACTATTTCTAGGAAAAGAAGAGAACCAAGATTTAGCATGATCTCTAAGCGAAAACAGAAATAGCTTTAATTTGACAATATCATTATCCATATCCCTCTTCTTTTGCATATCGCATAAATCAACAAAGTTGTTTAGATGGGTAGCGGCATCTTCACTAGGAAGGCCAGAGAATTGATCTTTCATGACAAGATTCAACAGAGCAACATTGATCTCACAAGATTCAGCATCAATAATAGGAGCAATCGACGTGCTAATAAAATCATTATTGTTGGTATTCGAGAAGTCACACAATTTGGTATTGTCTTGAGCCATACTGAAAGCAAGCAATCCAACACACAAGCAAACAAGAGGCAAGCAAACGGAAAAAGGGCGAATAAAATGACAAAGGTGAAGTGGGGGAGAGGAAAACGAGCGGCAAATAATGTAATGCGAGGGATAAGGGTTTGTGATAGGTACTTGGTATAAGACTTTTGCGAAGATTTCCCCGGCAACGGCGCCAGAAATTCTTGTTGCTACTTCTCGAGCTTGCGTTGTACTCCCTCGAAGAGGAAAGGGTGCTGCAACACAGTAGCGTAAGTATTTCCCTCAATTTTTGAGAACCAAGCTATCAATCCAGTAGGAGACCACGCGTGAGTCCCTCGTACCTACACAAACAAATAAGAACCTTTAGGCAACACGATAAAAGGGGTTGTCAATCCCTTCTCGGTCACTTACAAAAGTGAGATCTGATAGAGATGATAAGATAATATTTTTGGTATTTTTGATATAGAGAAACATAAATAATTCAAAGTAAAGCAAAGATAAATAGTTGATGGAAGATTAATACGATGAAGATAGACCCCCGGGCCATAGGTTTCACTAGTGGCTTCTCTCATGATAGCAGATTTCTACGGTGGGTGAACGAATTACTGTTGAGCAATTGATAGAAAAGCGCATAGTTATGAGAATATCTAGGCATGATCATTGTATATAGGCATCACGTCCGTGTCAACTAGACCGAAAGATTCTATATCTACTACTATTACTCCACACATCGACCCCTATCCAGCATGCATCTAGAGTATTAAGTTCATAAGAACAAAGTAACGCCTTAAGCAAGATGACATGATGTAGAGGGATAAACTCAAGCAATATTATATAAACCCCATATTTTTATCCTCGATGGCAACAATAGAATACATGCCTTGCTGCCCCTACTGCCACTGGGAAAGGACATCACAAGATTGAACCCAAAGCCAAGCACTTCTCCCATTGCAAGAACTATAGATCTAGTAGGCCAAACCAAACCGATAATTCGAAGAGACTTGCAAGGATATTTAAATCATGCATAAAAGATTTCAGAAAAGAATCCAATATTGTTCATAGATAATCTTGATCATAAACCCACAATTCATCGGATCTCAACAAACACACCGCGAAAGGAATTACATCGAATAGATCTCCTCGAATATCAAGGAGAACTTTGTATTGAGATCCAAAGAGAGAGAAGAAGCCATGTAGCTAATAACTATGGACCCGAAGGTCTATGGTAAACTACTCACAACTCATCGGAGAGGCTATGGTGTTGATGTAGAAGCCCTCCGTGATCGATGCCCCCTCCGGCGGAGCTCTGGAACAGGCCCCGAGATGGGATCTCGTGGGTACAGAAGGTTGTGGCTGTGGAATTAGGGTTTCTTGGTCGTCCTTGATAGTTTGAGGGTACGTAGGTATATATAGGCTGAAAAGGGGCGTCAGGGAAGCAACAGGGGGCCCACGAGGGTGGGGGCGCGCCTACCCCCTGGGCGCGCCCCCTGCCCTCGTGGCCGCCTCTCTCGCTTCCTGGCGTTTACTCCAAGTCTTCTGTGTTGATATCGTTTCAAAAATAACTCTCCCGAAGGTTTCATTCTGTTTGGACTCCGTGTGATATTCCTTTTCTGTGAAACACTGAAATAGGCAAAATACATCAATTTGCACTGGGCCTTGGGTTCGTAGGTTTGTCCCAAAAATAATATAATAGTGTATAATAAATCCCATTAAACATCCAAAACATAATATATAATAGCATGGAACAATAAAAAATTATAGATACGTTAGAGACGTATCAGGTTCATCGGTGGTCTCTCGCACATGCTCACACACTCTCTCCGGAGGTATCTTTCTCGCACACATGCTCTCGATATCACCCTCCCTCCCTCTCGCATCCATTTACGATTGTTTTCTGTAACCTTAATCAGAAGCACTCTTCCTCTCACACACATACGCACACACAATCCCCATCGACCCTTTCTCTATACATAAACCTGCCTATGTGTCTCCCGCACGCACATTATCTTTAGGCATGTCTCGCATGCATTGTCTCCACCTCTCTTCCTAATTGATGAATATGATTCCAGCAGAGCATTCTATAGGATGCCCGTTAAAGTTAGGTTGGATGAATGGTAATATCAGAGACAAGGTGTTATCTTAGTGCGAGGACCTAGGGTTACAAGGGGAACCCAGTGGTCAGGAGCTCTTCAGGTACCGCGTCCATCTACAAAGGTTGAATGGGGGAGGTCAATAAGCTGATTATATCTTAGGTTTCGTAAGGTTCAGAAAAGAAGAGACCTTTAGAAGGTTTATGAAAATGGTCTCATCCTAACTAACGCCCATGCTGACTAAGGCTTCCTACAGTTAGGATGGCTCTGATACCAGCTCTGTGGGGACCCCGACTCATAAGTCGAAATCACCGTATGTACGTGTATAGTGATCTCAGAGATCAATGCTCACTGAACACACAGAAGCTGAATAACAAGAGTCTTACATCCTTACATACCGTCTTACACAAATTATGACCATTATGGTCAAGTCTTACATAGATAAAGCCTTATGGGTTGAACATCAAATAAACTCAAGTAGCGGAAGTCTTCGTAGATAAGTAGAACCCATGCCATCTGCCTTAACCCTGCATGCATTCTGACTGGGAGAGCGTCCTAGTTTGCATGTTCGTCTCCAAAGAACTCTTCTTCAAATTCCTGCTCTTCCATGCCTGGCCAATTAAATAACCAGTGGAAAGCCAATGAGTACTTTGAATGTACTCGCAAGCAACCCATATTTTTGGAACAAGTATGACAAGGCATGATATTGCATTAAATAGGATATGTTTGTAGAAAGCAAATTTTTGAGTGCAATGCCATGAACTACCTACTAGTGAAGCATGCATCATAAGAGAACAGGTTACAAATATCAATGTAGCCAAGTTTTGATCATCTCCAACTCAGTCAACATGTCGAGTCTTTTGACTTGACTCAGCCGGTTCTTCCCACACACACACACCAGGTTTCGCAAACATTGGACGTAGCCCAAGAGCGGTTACCCAACTGTCCTTGAACGTGGACACGACTATTCAAATAGTTTTACACTCTACAGAGGTTGCACACTTTACCCACAAGATCCGGGGAACTTCTATGTCATCCACGACCCACGGTTCCTCAAGTACCCAGGGTAAACACCCGGTCACTATCTTTCCCTAGACGGCACTAACATAGAGTCCACTCGATTGGTAGTAACCCCCGTGCCCAACATTTCACATCTTAAAATTGTGGAGCCTCGCTCCCATATATATCACATACCACTGGCACGGGGTACCAACGGTGTGTCCAGTGCCCTGTAAAAACAGTCATGGCCGCCTATCCAAGCACGACCCCGTCCCGAGAGTGACCTTGTGTCACCCCCGTCACTAGTAATGCGGGCACTATGCTAGTATCAGCCTAGGTAATCAATAATGCCCTTTCCCATATAAGGGTAGAGTGGTTGCGCATGTAAGATTGGAATAACGATCGCAACTTAAACCAATCCATTTCTGAAAACAACACACACACACACACACACACACACTTGCCTTGGTACACCACTTCGTCATCAAGTGGTCACCCAACTCATCTTCTCCCTCGGGCATAAGTGGCACCCGACGGGGTTTCCAAAAAAGTCTTTGAAAGTACTATGCCTCCATCAACATGCATATTCCCGTCCCACTTGCATAGCCACTACCATAGCATCCTATCTACTCCCATTCGCATAACCCTCATAGGAAGGTAGGGTCATGCTTTGATGCAGGTTTCAATAGGAAAAATAAAAAAGGTAATCCACACAAGTGGTCATCACCTCAGCATGATTCTGGTGCATTGATAATAGGGTGTTATATGACATGCATAAAAGGGTTTCTTAGACATGGTCAAAGGGTTGCTTGCCTTGGTTGGCTTGGTCTTCAAAGTCTTCAAGTCCTTCTCCTTCTTATTCTCCAACTACTTCGTCAAACACGTGATCTATTCGTCGCAAAAGAACAACGGAAAAAGTAAGGCAATAATAAAAATAGAAAAGTCAAAGTGCTCAGAAAAATGTCAACTCATTTTCGTAAAATACTAGGAAAAAACTAAGAAGGGGAAAATTCTTAGTTTTGGATTTGGAGTGGCAGAATAGGATGAATGGATTTTCAAACAAAGATCTTATTGTTCAAATTTGAATTTAAATTTGAGCAGTACAGCAAAGGTTCATGAACATGTATGAAAGATACACCATTTAATAGGTGGGAATATTACAAGATTTTAGGAGTTGGAATTAATTAATTTGGATAAATATTTTATCCTGTGGATTTATTTGAAAATCCATAGAAAAGAAAAAGAAAAAGGTTGCTGTGCAACTGGGCCAGAACGGCCACAGTGCACAGGCCCAGAGGCAATTCGGTCTGGGCGAGCCGAGCAGCACACGCGCGCCACATTTGAACTTGATGGGCGGGGCCTAGGCGCCAGTGAGAGAGAGAGAGGGATAGAGAGGAGAGGCTGACAGGCGGGGGCCGTCAGTCATCCATAACCCGAGACCGGATGGCCGGCGAGCTCACCGGCGGCGATGTAGGGCACGGCGAGGTGAGTGGAGGGTAGGGCTGGACTCAGCGCAGAGTCGTTGTTCGGGTGGTGGTGGTGGAGGTGGTCGCCGGAGCTGCCTGGTTCGCCGGCGACGAGGAGGCATGGTGGAGGAGCGTCGGGCGATGGTCGCTCCAATCGTTTCCGGCTGCAAACGAACGGGGAAAGAGATGGGAAAGGATCAGTGGAGTGCGGGGGTTCCAGATCAGGGCTTAGGAGCGGTGAAAACGGCTCGTATCGAGCGGACGACGACTCGAGTTCGATCTCGAGCTCGG
>LR738715.1:272980499-273042586 GCA_902687465.1 Secale cereale
AGCTCGGGTGCTCTCGAAAGAGAGCTGGGGGAATAGGGGGAGATTTGGAGCGTGGGGAGACGAGTGGTGGAGGGGGAGAGGCTCGGGGCAGCCTATATATAGATGAGCGGCGGTCCACCGAGGACGTGTGCACCGGCGAGCCCGTTGCGGTCGACACAGGTCATAGGGATTCATCTGGGCGTGTTTGGGGTGCTTGTGGGCTCGGTGTAGTGCTGTGGGAGAGAAGAGAGAGGGCAGAGGGGCGCCGGAGGAGCTGCGCATGTGAGCGCGCTCACTGGTGCGCCCGGGCGGTCGCCGCACGTGCGAGCTGGGGCGAGAGGAGGGAGAAGGAGGAGGGGGACCAAACCATGGCGTGTCGTGGACGTTGAGGCGCCTCGTCGAGCGTGAGGGGGAGAGCCGAGGTAGCCGGAGGCGCTTGGCCAGGAGTGGCTACAGTGCCAGAGCGCACTGTAGCGCGCTCTAGAGCACGCGTATGGCCAGCGTTGGCACTGTTTAGTGGTCGTGGGCGCGACCACTGGTGTCTGGTAGCTAAGGGGGTGTAAACAATAGGAAAGTGGCATTGGATGCTCTGGAGGGCTTCTAGAATGAGAGGGGGGTTGAGAGAGAGGTGCGATGGCTGTCCATTGGGGTAAAAGAGGTGGTTTCACCCCTCAATCATTGAGCCGAGGTGCTGCTATTGTTAGTGGAGGTAGAAGGGGACCTGGTGGGGCTGTGGTAAAAAATTGAGCCCATTTGGATTAGTGGAAGAGGTCAAAGTTGCTGTTTTGGTAAATAGCCAGAAGGTGTTTGAAGATTGTTTGGGCAAGAAAAGGGATTTCATTTGGCATGAGACTCCATAGTATGAAATGGCACGTATAATTAGGCCCTTCCACCAATTTTGTGCTCATTTGGGCAAACTTGCCAATGCAACTTTTGTAAACCCTAGAAATCAACAGAAATGCATTTATCAAGATCTAGTCATGCAAAACCATTCCCCTTCGTGCACCACTTGGTGTAGTGTCATCATTTGGGGTTGTGAGCATTTCCACAAAGTTTGGGGGCATTTGGAATAAAGTTGGTAATGTAAATTTGTTCAAATTTGAATCTGAACAGAAATGGTTTTGGGGCACTTTTGTGAACCAAAACAATTTGGATTGAGTTGAAACTTTCCAAGGTCATCATATTATGCATAGGTGACTTGCTAGAATTTTCCTGGGATGTTTAGAGAATAATTCCTTTGTAAATATTTCAAAATCTTGAAATATCCAGAATGGGTTTTTGAGGAATTTGTCCAACATTTTGAACATGACCATGTGTTGAAACTCTTATATATGGACAATATATGTCCTATGAGTATCCCTAAATTTTCTCAAATATTTTTGGAACATTCAAATAATTTTAACCTATTAAAGACCATTTCCGGCCTAAAGAAAAAGCCTTTAAATAAAATAGGAAAATAACTTTTAAATTATAATTTTGTTGTTTATGGGAGTCCTATACCTAATAGGATTCAAATATACCTTTTGAAAGATTTTTAACACCCCAAATCAAGTACTTGTAGTGCAAATCTCAATTCAGGGGTTTTTGGAAAACTAATTTTAGATAATACTATTTGGCCAAATTATTTTTGTAAGAAAATACTATATTGTTCTATACACATGGTATGATCATTGGGCATAAGATTGCAGCAAGGAGATGAAGTATAGAAAGTGAAGCTATGTTGACCTTAGAGAGCACTTGAAATCACGGAGAGAAAAACCAACTCCAAGTAAAAAGCCAAATGATGCAAAAAGTTTTTGTTGGTCCCAATTTTCATGCTTTATTAATGCAATAGCCATGATACAAAATGCAGGGTGTGACAGCGCTCTTGCGCTCGATGCGCCCGCTTGCCTCCCCTCGTGGGTGCCGGGGGACC
The DNA here is from genome assembly GCA_902687465.1 of Secale cereale. Classification (NCBI taxonomy): domain Eukaryota; kingdom Viridiplantae; phylum Streptophyta; class Magnoliopsida; order Poales; family Poaceae; genus Secale; species Secale cereale. Next base: position 272,982,394 of record LR738715.1, read on the forward strand.
GGGCAGCAGCAGCCACCCCCACGATGCCGCTTGCCCAGTTGAGGACGCGTTCCCTCAAGGCCCGGGCGGGATAGGCGGTTCCACCCGAGGCTGAACCGAGGTGCCGCATCTTGGTAGCCACAACCTAGCACCAGGGATGGAAAATGGCGAAGCTAGGAGGTTGGGTGCTGTCCCCGGAGCGGCACCTCCAGGAGCCCCCGCGCCCACGCTGATGGACTTGCTACGCTAGCAAAGGGAAAACCCACGCCTGTTCCCCTCACTGGCATGGGCATCTGGATCGATAGGGCCGCACGAAGCCGAAGCCCCCAGCAAGGCACCCCGACGTCTAGCCGGCACCTTCGACATCGACAGCCACATGGTACATCCAACATCTTTGGGACACAATTATGCTAACCTTGGATCGCAGGAGGACCACGCCATGCTCGTGGCAACGCACTTCGGGACATCGGCCTCGCCCAGCCCGGGTGAAATGACCTGGGGGCTGCGCGAGGGAAGCCTGGCGCGAGATCTTCTTCTGTGCCACGCGGCGCGGGGTGACACCACAATGGTGGCGCACGCTACCCAGAGGTAGGCCCTCCGCCGGGGAAGGCACGAGCGAGCCCATCCCCCAGAAGAGGGATTGCGTCCGCCTGGCCGTCGCCCGCGTAACCCCTTGCCCCTTGGTCTCGTCCTGGTTTCAGGACTCCCCAATGGTGGCCGGGGATACTCGGCGGGCTTCGCGCCAGGAACCAGGAGCGCCCTTGAAGATCTCCGCTCGTGACACTCTCACGTAATAATGAGTTGGGGCTGTACACGCCCCGGAGTCTCCTGAGTGCCACCCTCGGGCCTCACGGGGGCTCCCACCAACGTCCAAGTGGAAGCACCATGCTCCATGTTGATCGTGGACACTGTCCCCCAATGATTATGCCCACACCCAGTTGAAGCACTAACCTTCACGCTGGTGAGAAGACTAGTGTAGGCGCCGGACGCGGCTCTTTATCTCTCTTGGCCCCTTTTTAGTAAACCAATTTGTTGTCTTTGAAATGAAGTTTGGAGTTCCGAGTGTTTGTTCAAAGAAAAAGGGGGGGCTTTTTGATTCGCTGTGTTTTCTCGCCTTCTTGATTTGTGTTAAGAAGCATGGCTCATGCCTGCTAGCCACCACCTCAAGCGCCCCTCATGCGGGCGCTGGGCACGGTGTGCATCATGGAGCTGCCCTGAGCAACCTCATGCCCCCCTTGATACGTCCATTTTGCATCATGTTTTCTTACTGTTATTTATGTTGTTTTTATGCATAATAATGCTTTTTGGGGGTAATTCTAATGCCTCTTCTTTCATAATTTGCAAGGTATGCACCAAGAGGGAGAATTTCGGCAGCTGGAAATCTGGACGTGAAAAAGCTACGTCAGACCACCTATTATGCACAACTCCAAACAAGCTGAAACTTCATGGAGAATTTTTATGGAATATTTGAAGAATATTGTAGCAAATAAGTGCCAGAGGGGGCCCACCAGGTGGGCACGACCCACCTGGGCGCGCCAGGGAGCCCAGGCCTGCCCTGGTGGGTTGTGCTCACCTAGGTCCACCTTCAGTGCCCATCTTATGGTATATAAGCCATTCTGACCTAGAAAAAAAATAGGAAGAAGACTCTCAGGAAGGAGTGCTGCCGTCTGGAGGTGGAACTTGGGCACGAGCACTTTTGCCCTGCGGCAGAGCGATTCCGCCGGGGGAACTTCCCTCCTAGAGGGGAAATCATCGTCGTCATCATCACCAACAACTCTCCCATCTTGGGGAGGGCTATCTCCATCAACATCTTCAACAACACCATCTCATCTCAAACCCTAGTTCATCTCTTGTGTTCAATCTTGTTACCGGAACTATAGATTGGTGCTTGTGGGTGACTAGTAGTGTTGATTACATCTTGTAGTTGATTACTATATGGTTTATTTGGTGGAAGATTATATGTTCAGATCCAATATGCTATTTAATACCCCTCCGATCTTGACCATGCTTATCATTTGTGAGTAGTTACCTTTTTTCTTGAGGTCACGGGAGAAATCATGTTGCAAGTAATCATGTGAATTTGATATGTGTTCGATATTTTGATAGTATGTATGTTGTGATTCCCTTAGTAGTGTCATGTGAACGTCGACTACATGACACTTCACCATATTTGGGCCTAAGGGAATGCATTGTGGAGTAATTAGATGATGGATTGCGAGAGTGACAGAAGCTTAAACCCCAATTTATGCGCTATACCGTAAGGGGCCGATTGGATCCAAAAGTTTAATGCTATGGTTAGAATTTATTCTTAATACTTTTCCCGTAGTTGTGGATGCTTGTGGGAGGGTTAATCATAAGTAGGAGGTTTGTTCAAGTAAGAATAGTACTTAAACACCGATCCACCCACATACCAAATTATCAAAGTAGCGAACACGAATCGAATCAACATGATGAAAGTGACTGGATGAAATTCTCGTGTACCCTCAAGAACGCTTTGCTTATTACAAGAGACCGTCTTGGACTGTCCTTTGCCTCAAAAGGATTGGGCTACCTTGCTCCACTTTTGCTACTACTATCGTTACTTGCTCGCTACAAAATTATCTCTCTACCAAACTACTTTGTTACTTACAATTTCAGCACTTACAGACATTACCTTGCTAAAAACCATCTGCCAATTCCTTCCGCTCCTCGTTGGGTTTGACACTCTTACGTATCGAAAAGAGTTACAATTGATCCCCTATACTTGTGGGTCATCAAGGCTATTTTATGGCGTCGTTGCTGGGGAGTGAAGCGCTTTTGGTAAGTGGAAATTGGTATGGAAACATTCATACATCATGCTGAAATTTGTTGTCACTTGTTACTATGGAGAACAATCCTTTGAGGGGTTTGTTCGGGGTATCTTCACCTTGACCGAAACCACAAGTAGTTACCCCTCAACCCGTTGCACCTACTAAAATATAGAATATAAAATTCCTTCAGGTATGATAGAACAACTGCTAGCTAATCCTTATGCAGAAGACGGAACCGAACATCTTGATATGCACTTGATATATGTGGAACAAATTTGTGGATTGTTTAAGCTTGCAGGTTTACCCGGAGATCAAGTTATGAATAAGGTTTTTCATTTATCTTTGAAGGGAAATGCATTAGCATGGTATAGGCTATGCGATGATACTGGATCTTGGAACTGGAACCGATTGAAATTGGAGTTTCACCAAACAAAAATATCCTATGCATCTAGTTCATCGTGACCGGAATTATATATATGATTTTTGGCCTCGTGAAGGAGAAAGTATCGCTCTAGCTTGGGGGAGGCTTAAGTCAATGTTGTATTCATGCCCCAATCATGAACTCTCAAGAGAAATTATTATCTAGAACTTTTATGCTCGGCTTTCTCGTAATGATCAATCCATGCTCGATACTTCTTGCGCTGGTTCTTTTATGAAGAAAACTATTGAATTCCGGTGGGATCTTTTGGAAAGAATTAAATGCAACTCTGAAGATTGGGAACTTGATGAAGGTAAAGAGTTAGGTATTAAGCTTAAGTATGTTTATGTTAAATCTTTTATGGATACCGATGCTTTTCAAAAGTTTAGCACTAAATATGGACTTGACTGTGAGATAGTAGCCTCATATTGTGAATCATTTGCTACTCATGTTGATCTCCCTAAAGAGAAGTGGTTTAAATATCTCCCACCTATTGAAGAAGAAATTAAAGAACCGGTACTAGCTAGGGAAGAAACCATACTTTATAATGTTGATCCAGTTGTTCCTACTGCTTATATTGAAAAACTACCTTTCCCTGTTAGGATAAAGGAACATGCTAATGTTTCAACTGTCGTTAACAAAAGTTATATTAGAACACCTAAACCAGATGAACAAATTAAAGTAGAACCTAATATTGCTATGGTTAAAGATCTCTTGGAAGAAAATGTAGACGAGCATGTTATTTACTTCTGTGAAGAAGCTGCTAGAATTGCCAAACCTCGTAAAGATGATAAACATAAACCTGTTTTTGGCATGCCCGTTGTCTCAGTCAAAATAGGAGATCATTATTATCATGGTTTATGTGACATAGGTGCTAGTGTGACTGCTATCCCTTACACTTTATATCAAGAAATTATGAATGACATAGCATCCGCAAAAATAGAAGATATAGATGTTACTATTAAACTTACTAATAGAGATACTATATCACCAATTGGGATTGTTAGAGATGTTGAAGTATTGTGTGGGAAAATAAAATACCCTACTGACTTTCTGGTTCTTGGTTCCCCACAAGATGACTTCTGTCCCATTATCTTTGGTAGACCTTTCTTGAACATCGTTAATGCTAGCATAGATTGTGAGAAACAAACTGTCTGTGTTAGTTCTAGTGATGAGTCTCATGAATTTAATTTCTCCAAGTTTAATAGAAAGCTTCATGAAAAAATAATTACCTAGTAAGGATTAAATAATTGGTCTTGCTTCTATTGTTGTGCCCCCCACTGATCCTCTAGAACAATATTTGCTAGACCATGAAAATGATTTACATATGCATGAAAGAAATGAAATAGATGATATTTTATTTGATCAATGTCCTCTGCTTAAACACAATCTACCTATTGAAACTCTAGGAGGTCCTCCTCCACCTAAAGGTGATCCTGTGTTTGAATTAAAACAATTGCCAGACACTTTGAAACATGCTTATCTTGATGCAAAGAAGATATATCATGTTATTATTAGTGCTAACCTTTCAGAACATGAAGAAGAAAGATTATTGAAAGTTCTAAGGAGGCACCGAGCTGCTATTGGATATACTCTTGATTACTTAAAGGGCATTAGTCCCACTCTATGTCAGCATAAGATCAATATGGAACCTGATGCTAAACCCGTTGTTGATCATCAACGTCGGTTAAATCCGAAGATGAAAGAAGTGGTAAGAACAGAAATATTATAACTTCTGGAAGCAGGTATAATCTATCCTATAGCTGATAGTAGATGGGTAAGTCATGTTCATTGTGTTCCTAAGAAAGGAGGTATTACTGTTGTTCCTAATGATAAGAATGAACTTATTCCACAAAGAATTGTTACAGGCTATAGAATGGTAATTGATTTAAAAAAACTAAATAAAGCAACTAGAAAAGATCATTACCCTCTGCCTTTTATTGATCAAATGCTAGAAAGAGTATCTAAGCACACACACTTTTGCTTCCTTGATGGATACTCTGGTTTTTCACAAATACATGTTTCTCAACCTGATCAAGAAAATACCACCTTTACTTGTCCCTTTGGAACTTATGCTTATAGACGTATGCCTTTCGGTTTATGCAATGCACCTGCTACCTTTCAAAGATGTATGACTGTTATATTCTCTATCTTTTGTGAAAAGATTGTAGAGGTTTTCGTAGATGACTTATCTGTCTATGGGAAGTCTTTTGATGATTGTTTAAGTAATCTTGATCGAGTTTTGCAGAGATGTGAATAAAAAAACCGTGTCTTGAATTGGGAGAAGTGCCACTTTATGGTTAACGAAGATATTATCTTGGGCCATAAGATTTCTGAAAAGGGCATTGAAATGGACAAAGCTAAGGTTGATGCAATTGAGAAAATGCCATGTCCTAAGGATATCAAAGGTATTCATAGTTTCCTAGGTCTTGTTGGTTTCTATAGGAGATTCATTAAAGACTTTTCTAAAATTTCTAGGCCTCTTACAAATCTTCTACAAAAGGATGTTCCTTTTGTTTTTGATGATGATTGCTTTGAAGCCTTTGAAACACTCAAGAAAGCCTTAATTTCTGCACATATTGTTCAACCACCTGATTGGAACTTGCCTTTTGAAATTATGTGTGATGCTAGTGATTATGATGGTGGTGCTGTTCTAGTACAAAGAATTGATAAAAAAACTAAATATTATTCATTATGCTAGTAAGACTCTAGACAGTGCTCAAAAGAATTATGCTACTACTGAAAAGGAATTCCTAGCCGTGGTGTTTGCTTGTGACAAATTTAGATCCTACATTGTTGATTCGAAAGTAACTGTTCACACTGACCATGCTGCTATTAAATATCTTATGGAAAAGACAGATGCTAAACCTAGACTTATTCGGTGGGTTCTCTTGCTACAAGAATTTGATTTGCATATCGCTGATAGAAAAGGAGTTGAGAACCCCTGTAGCTAATAACATGTCTAGGCTTGACAATGTGCTTGATGACCCACTACCTATTGATGATAGTTTCCCTGATGAGCGGTTAGCTGCAATAAATATTGCTAATAATACTCCTTGGTATGCTGACTATGCTAATTACATTGTTGCTAAATATTTACCACCTGGCTTTACATACCAACAAAAGAAAAAATTCTTTTATGATTTAAGACATTACTTTTGGGATGACCCACATCTTTATAAATAAGGAGTAGATGGTCTTATTATACGTTGTGTACCTGAGCATGAACAGGGACAAATCCTTCCGAAATATCACTCCGAAGCATATGGAAGGCATCATGCTGGAGATAGAACTGCTCACAAGGTATTGCAATCTGGATTTTACTGGCCTACTCTCTTCAAGGATGCCCGTAAGTTCGTCTTATCTAGTGATGAATTTCAAAGAATAGGTAATATCAGTAAGCGTCAAAAAATGCCTATGAATTATTCACTTGCTGTTGAACCATTTGATGTTTGGGGATTTGATTACATGGGACCTTTTCGTTCCTCTAATGGGTATACACATATTTTGGTTGCTGTTGATTATGTTACTAAATGGGTATAGAGGCTATTCCAACCAGAAGTGCCGATCACAACACCTCAATTTAAATGCTTAAGGAAGTTATTTTCCCAAGGTTTGGAGTCCCTAGATATTTAATGACTAATGGTGGTTCACACTTTATTCATGGTGCTTTCCGTAAAATGCTTGCCAAGTATGATGTTAACCATAGCACTGCATCATCCTATCATCCTCGGTCTAGTGGTCAAGTTGAGCTTATCAATAGAGAAATAAAATTAATTTTCCAAAATACTGTCAACAGGTCCAGGAAGAATTAATCTAAGAAATTAGATGATGCACTCTGGGCTTACTAAATAGCTTATAAAAATCCTATGGGTATGTCTCCTTATAAAATGGTTTATGGAAAAGCTTGTGATTTGCCTCTTGAGTTAGAACATAAAGCATTTTGGGCAATCAAAGAACTCAACTATGATTTCAAACTTGCCGGTGAAAAGAGGTTGTTTGATATTAGCTCATTAGATGAATGGAGAACCCAAGCTTATGAAAATGCCAAGTTATTTAAAGAAAAAGTTAAAAGATGGCATGACAAAAGAATCCAAAAGCGCGAGTTCAAAGTTGGAGAATATGTTCTTCTGTACAACTCTCGTTTCAGGTTCTTTGCAGAAAAACTTCTCTCTAAATGGGAGGTTCCCTATGTCATCGAGGAGGTTTATCGGTCTGGAGCTATCAAAATAAATAATTCAGAAGGTACTAACCTGAAGGTTGTTAATGGGCAATGAATAAAACATTATATCTCGGGTATGTCCATTAATGTTGAAAGCAATATTATCCAAACTTTGACACCGGAAGAACACATAAAAGAGCCCTTCTAGAACACTCCAGAATCGTGAAAATAAGGAGGTACGTGATACGGTAAGCAAACGGACTCCAAAAATCCACAAAAATATTTTTTTATTAGTTTTGGAATATTTAGAAAATTAGGAAAATAAGAAACTTCTAGGAAGCGTACCCTGGTGGGCACAAGACACCAGGGCACCCAAGTGGGTTGTGCCCACCTCGGGCACCTTCCGGACTCCGTTTTTCTATAGTTTGCTAGTTTCCCGAGATAAAAAATATATTTATATACCCCCCGAACCTGTTGACCACCGTATCATGGAGAAATCTTCTGTTCTCTATTTCTTGTTGTTTTCGGTCAGATCTACCAAGCCAGGTATCATGTCTTCCTCCTCCTCCAACCCAATGGAGAAGATGCTTGGCTGATGACGATCAAGCTGAAGAGAGAGGAGCCCGTAGAAACTACAGAAGGTGACAAAGGCAAGGAGGTTATCAGCGATCAAGCACCGGCAATCGAGCAAGCATTACCAGCAGAGGAGGAAGAAGAAGATATCCTTAAACCCTATTATGCTCTTCTTACTCCCAGTGAGATTGAAGCCTTTCGGATCATTGAAACGGTTCATGTGAAAAATAAATATCTCACTCGTGAAAATATTCTTCATCAAGAGCACATTTTCTTCCTCCGGAGAGTCATCCGTAGATTGGAGAACCTCTTGATCTTGAAGGACGAGATCACATCTACATCATCACCACCACCATCTTCTTCATCACCAAAAGAAAACTGAGTATCGGGTATGGGCACTCCCCTTGGCCTCCGCCAAGCTTGGGGGAGGTGCCCCGGTATCTTATCATCCCCACTATCCTTTTACTTTTACTTATTCTAGTTCGATCTTTTGCTTTAGAATAAATGAAAGTTTAGTTCAATCCTTTCTTTTCGAGAGTTTGCTTAGTGATCTATACTTGTAATCGTGTGCAAGATATATAATAAAGTTTAGTTTTGAGTTTTTTCTTTCTTTACCTTCCTTTTGCAATAAAAAGAAAGGTTATAAATAAATAAATAAAAGAAAGGAAATAAAATAAGAAGATCATATGCTAATCTTATGGTAGGTGATGGCACCACATAAGGAAAAGGATGAGTAGAGAATTTTATTAGAGATTGACAAACATAGCATTGGTTAATGATGCAACTCATGAAAGAATTAATAAGGGAAGAGAAGATTCACATATAAATATACTATCCTAGAAATCTTTTGTGATTGTGATCCCCCATCAAACTATTATATGCCAAAAAATTGACGTTGAACAAGGAAGACAACTTAATGATTTATGTTTGTTCATGTTCACATAGAAGTCATATTGTCATAGATCCTTTAACATGTGGTGCTTGCTCAATATCTTTTCTAGCCAAAAATTCCACACTAAGTAGAGATACTACTTGTGCATCCAAAAACCTTTAAACCCAAACCTTTTTCGAGAGTCCACCATACCTATCTATGGAGTGAGTAAGATTTCTCAAGTAAGTTCTCATCGGTGCAATAAGGCAATAAAAATTGCTTATAAAAAGTGTGAGATCATTTTGTGTAAGAGAAAATTTAGCGTTGCACAAAATTGTGATGGTGAAGAATAAAAGTGACAGACTGCATAACAAAGGTTGCTATCACTAGGGGCAATGCAACGTGACATTCTTTTGAACTAACGGGTTGAGCATACAAACAAATAAGAGCATGGTAACCTCTGGTTCCCTCTGTGAAGGGCCTATCTTTTACTTTTATGCAAAGAGTCAAATTTTTCTCTCTATTCCTTTTTAATTTATCCTTCGGCAAGCATCATGTGGTGAGGAAAGATCCAGGCATATATGTCCTGTTGAATATGGGTGGCATGAGTTATTATTGTTGAGATCACCCTTGAGGTGAGTACGTTGTGAGGCAAAACTATAAGCCCCTATCTTTCTATGTGGCCGGTTGGAACGTTTTGCTCATGTGTATGCGGTGAGTGTTAGCAATCATAGAAGACTATATGATGGTTGAGTATGTGGACTTGCCTAACGGGTCCGATACATGACCCTTCCTGAAAAGATGATGAATTGTAGTTACAAAGTTGACTGAGAATATTGTTTGTTCGTTTCTAATAAAGTTTATGCTTTATACTTCAATTGTGTGATGAATTGTTACTTGTTCATGAGAATGTTGGGGAACGTAGCAGAATTTTAAAATTTTGTATGCATCACCAAGATCAATCTATGGAGTCATCTAGCAACGAGGGAGAGGGGAGTGCATATACATACCCTTGTAGATCGCGAGCGGACGCGTTCAAGAGAACGGAGTTGATGGAGTCGTACTCGTCGTGATCCAAATCACCGATGACCGAGCGCCGAACGGACGGCACCTCCGCGTTCAACACATGTACGGTTGGGAGAGACGTCTCCTCCTTCTTGATCCAGCAAGGGGGAGGAGAGGTTGATGGAGATCTAGCAGCACAACGGCGTGGTGGTGGAAGCAGCGGGGATCTCGGCAGGGCTTCGCCAAGCTCAGCGAGTGGGAGAGGTGTTACGGGGAGAGAGGGAGGCGCCAGGGGATAGCGTGCGCAGCCCTCCCTCCCCCCTCTTTAAATAGGGGCCCTGGGGGGCGCCGGCCCCTAGAGATCCCATCTCAAGGGGGGCGGCGGCCAAGGGGGGACTTGCCCCCCAAGTTTGGTGGGGCGGCCCCACCCCTAGGGTTTCCAACCTTAGGCGCACGGGGAGGCCCATGGGGGGCGCACCAGCCAACCAAGGGCTGGTTCCCTTCCCACTTCAGCCCATGGGGACCTCCGGGATAAGTGGCCCCACCCGGTGGACCCCCGAGACCCTTCCGGTGGTCCCGGTACAATACCGGTGACCCCCAAAACTTTCCCGGTGGCCGAAATTGGACATCCTATATACAAATCTTTACCTCCGGACCATTCCGGAACTCCTCGTGACGTCCGGGATCTCATCCGGGACTCCGAACAACTTTCGGGTTATCGTATAATAATATCTCTACAACCCTAGCGTCACTGAACCTTAAGTGTGTAGACCCTACGGGTTCGGGAGACACGCAGACATGACCGAGACGACTCTTCGGTCAATAACAAACAGCGGGATCTGGATACCCATGTTGGCTCCCACATGCTCCTCGATGATCTCATCGAATGAACCACGATGTCAAGGATTCAATCAATCCCGTATGCTATTCCCTTTGTCTATCGGTATGATACTTGCCCGAGATTCGATCGTCGGTATACCGATACCTTGTTCAATCTTGTTACCGGCAAGTCTCTTTACTCATTCCCGTAACACATAATCCCGTGAACAACTCTTTGATCACATTGAGCTCATTATGATGATGTCCTACCGAGTGGGCCCAGAGGTACCTCTCCATCACACGGAGTGACAAATCCCAGTCTCGATTCGTGCCAACCCAACAGACACTTTCGGAGATACTCGTAGTGCACCTTTATAGCCACCCAACTACGTTGTGACGTTTGGTACACCCAAAGCATTCCTACAGTATCCGGGAGTTGCACAATCTCATGGTCTAAGGAAAAGTTACTTGACAATGGAAAAGCTTTAGCAAACGAACTAGACGATCTAGTGCTAGGCTTAGGATTGGGTCTTGTTAGTCACATCATTCTCCTAATGGATGTGATCCCGTTATCAATGACATCCAATTTCCATGGTCAGGAAACCGTAACCATCTATTGATCAACGAGCTAGTCAACTAGAGGCTTACTAGGGACACGTTGTGGTCTATGTATTCACACATGTATCACTATTTCCGGATAATACAATTAAAGCATGAACAATAGACAATTATCATGAACAAGGAAATATAATACTAACCATTTTATTATTGCCTCTAGGGCATATTTCCAACAGTCTCCCACTTGCACTAGAGTCAATAATCTAGTTACATTGTGATGAATCGAACACCCATAGAGTTCTGGTGTTGATCATGTTTTTCTCGTGGAAGAGGTTTAGTCAACGGATCTGCGACATTCAGATCTGTATGGACTTTACAAATATCTATGTCTTCATCTTGAATATAATTCCGGATGGAGTGAAACGGCGCTTGATGTGCTTGGTCTTCTTGTGAAACCTGGGCTCCTTGGCAATTGTAATAGCTCCAGTGTTGTCACAGAAGAGAGTCATCGAGCCCGACGCGCTTGGAATAACTCCTAGGTCGGTGATGAACTCCTTCATCCAGACTCCTTCCTGCGCTGCTTCGGAAGCAGCTATGTACTCTGTTTCACATGTAGATGCCGCCACGACGCTTTGCTTGAAACTGCACCAGATGACTGCCCCACCATTCAAAATATACACGTATCCGGTTTGTGACTTGGAGTCATCCAGATCTGTGTCGAAGCTAGCATCGATGGAACCCTTTATGAAGAGCTCTTCGTCACCTCCATAAACGAGAAACATATCCTTAGTCCTTTTCAGGTACTTCAGGATGTTCTTGACCGCTGTCCAGTGTTCCATACCGGGATCACTTTGGTACCTCCCCACCAAACTTACGGCAAGGTTCACATCAGGTCTGGTACATAGCATGGCATACATAATAGAACCTATGGCCGAGGCATAGGGGATGACACTCATCTTTTCTCTATCTTCTGTCGAGGTCGGGCATTGAGCTGTGCTCAATCTCATACCTTCCAATACTAGCAAGAACCCTTTCTTGGACTGATCCATATTGAACTTCTTCAATATCTTGTCAAGGTATGTGCTTTGTGAAAGACCAATGAGGCATCTCGGTCTATCTCTATAGATCTTGATGCCAATATGTAAGCAGCTTCTCCAAGGTCCTTCATTGAAAAACACTTATTCAAGTAGGCCTTTATGCTTTCCAAGAGTTCTACATCATTTCCCATCAGCAATATATCATCCACATATAATATGAGAAATGCTATAGAACTCCCACTCACTTTCTTGTAAATACAGGCTTCTCCCCAAGTCTGTATAAACCCAAACGCTTTGATCACCTCATCAAAGCGAATGTTCGAACTCCGAGATGCTTGCACCAGCACATAGATTGAGCGCTGGAGCTTGCATACCTTGTTAGCATTCTCAGGATCGACAAAACCTTCCGGCTGCATCATATACAGTTCTTCCTTGAGGAAGCCATTAAGGAATGCCGTTTTGACGTCCATTTGCCATATCTCATAATCATAGAATGCGGCAATTGCTAACATGATTCGGACGGACTTCAGCATCGCTACGGGAGAGAAAGTCTCATCGTAGTCAATTCCTTGAACTTGTCGATAGCCTTTGGCGACAAGTCAAGCCTTATAGATGGTCACATTACCATCCGCGTCAGTCTTCTTCTTAAAGATCCATTTATTTTCTATGGCGTGCCGATCATCGGGCAAGTCCACCAAAGTCCATACTTTGTTATCATACATGGATCCTATCTTGGATTTCATGGCTTCAAGCCATTTGTTGGAATCCGGGCCCGCCATCGCATCTTCATAGTTCGAAGGTTCACCATTGTCTAACAACATGATTTCCATGACAGGGTTGTCGTACCACTCTGGTGCGGAACATGTCCTTGTGGACCTAGGAAGTTCAGCAGTAACTTGATCTGAAGCTTCTTGATCATTATCATTAACTTCCTCCCTAGTCGGTGCAGGCACCACAGAAACATCTTCCTGCGCTGCGCTACTTTCCGGTTCGGAAGGGGTTACAATCACCTCATCAAGTTCAACTTTCCTCCCACTCACTTCTTTTGAGAGAAACTCTTTCTCCAGAAAGGATCTATTCTTGGCAACGAAGACCTTGCCTTCGGATCTGAGGTAGAAGGTGTACCCAATAGTTTCCTTAGGGTATCCTATGAAGACACATTTTTCCGATTTGGATTCGAGCTTTTCAGGTTGAAGTTTCTTGACATAAGCATCGCATCCCCAAACTTTTAGAAACGACAACTTAGGTTTCTTTCCAAACCAAAGTTCATACGGTGTCGTCTCAACGGATTTAGATGGTGCCCTATTTAAAGGGAATGTGGCAGTCTCTAAAGCATAACCCCAAAATGATAGCGGTAAGTCGGTAAGAGACATCATAGATCGCACCATGTCCAACATAGTACGATTGCGACGTTCGGACACACCATTACGCTGAGGTGTTCCAGGAGGCGTCAATTGTGAAACAATTCCACAGTTTCTTAGGTGCGTGCCAAATTTGTGACTTCAATATTCTCCTCCACGATCCGATCGTAATAACTTTATTTTTCTGTCACGTTGATTCTCAACTTCATTCTGAAATTCCTTGACCTTTTCAAAGGTCTCGGACTTGTGTTTCATCAAGTAGACATACCCATATCTACTTAAGTCATCAGTGAGGGTGAGAACATAACGATAGCCACCGCGAGCTTCAACACTCATTGGACCGCACACATCAGTATGTATGATTTCCAATAAGTTGGTTGCTCGCTCCATTGTTCCGGAGAACGGAGTCATGGTCATCTTTCCCAAAAGGCATGGTTCGCACGTGTCAAATGATTCATAATCAAGAGACTCCAAAAGTCCATCCGCATGGAGCTTCTTCATACGTTTTACACCAATATGACCAAGGCGGCAGTGCCACAAGTATGTGGGACTATCATTATCAACCTTACATCTTTTGGCATTCACACTATGAATATGTGTAACATCACGTTCCAGAATCATTAAGAATAAACCATTGACCAGCGGGGCATGACCATAAAACATTTCGCTCATATAAATAGAACAACCATTATTCTCGGATTTAAATGAGTAGCCATCTCGCATTAAACGAGATCCAGATATAATGTTCATGCTTAAAGTTGGTACTAAATAACAATTATTGAGGTTTAAAACTAATCCCGAAAGTAGATGCAGAGGTAGCGTGCCGACGGCAATCACATCGACCTTGGAACCATTCCCGACGTGCATCGTTACCTCGTCCTTCGCCAATCTCCGCTTATTCCGCAGCTCCTGCTTTGAGTTACAAATGTGAGCAACTGCACCGGTATCAAATACCCATGAGCTACTACAAGCGCTGGTAAGGTACACATAAATAACATGTATATCACATATACCTTTGATGTTGCCGGCCTTCTTATCTGCTAAGTATTTGGGGCAGTTCCGCTTCCAGTGACCCGTTCCCTTGCAATAAAAGCACTCAGTCTCAGGCTTGGGTCCATTCTTTGGCTTCGTCCCGTCAATCTGGCTTACCGGGCGCGATAACTCCTTTGCCGTCCTTCTTGAAGTTCTTCTTACCCTTGCCTTTCTTGAACTTAATGGTTTTATTCATCATCAACACTTGATGTTGTTTCTTGATCTCCACCTCCGCTGATTTCAGCATTGAATACACCTCGGGAATGGACTTCTCCATCCCTTGCATATTGAAGTTCATCATGAAGCTCTTGTAGCTAGGTGGGAGCGATTGGAGGATTCTGTCAACGACCGCGTCATCTGGGAGATTAATTCCCAACTGAGACAAGCGATTGTGCAACCCAGATATTTTGAGTATATGCTCGCTGACAGAACTATTCTCCTCCATCTTACAACTATAGAACTTGTCGGAGACTTCATATCTCTCGACTCGGGCATGAGCTTGAAAAACCATTTTCAGCTCTTGGAACATCTCATATGCTCTGTGCTGCTCAAAACGCTTTTGGAGCCCCGATTCTAAGCTGTAAAGCATGCCGCACTAAACCAGGGAGTAATCATCACTACGCGACTGCCAGGCGTTCATAACGTCTTGAGCAGCTGGGAAAACAGGTGCATCACCTAGCAGTGCTTCAAGGACATATGCTTTCTTGGCAGCTATGAGGATGATCCTCAAGTTACGGACCCAATCCGTATAGTTGCTACCATCGTCTTTCAGCTTGGTTTTTTCTAGGAACGCGTTGAAGTTGAGGGCAACATTAGCGTGGGCCATTGGATCTACAAGACATATTGTAAAGATTTTAGACTATGTTCATGACAATTAAGTTCATCTAAACAAATTTAATGAACTCCCACTTAGATATACATCTCTCTAGTCATCCAAGTGATACATGATCCGAGTCGACTAGGCCGTGTCCGATCATCACGTGAGACGGACTAGTCATCAATGGTGAACATCTTTATGTTGATCGTATCTTCTATACGACTCATGTTCGACCTTTCGGTCTTCCGTGTTCCGAGGCCATGTCTGTACATGCTAGGCTCGTCAAGTGAACCCTAAGTGTATTGCGTATGTAAATCTGGCTTACACCTGTTGTATGCGAACGTTAGAGCCTATCACACCCGATCATCACGTGGTGCTTCGGAACAACAAACCTTAGCAACGGTGCACAGTTAGGGGGAACATAATTCTTGAAATTTTAGTGAGAGATCATCTTATTTACTACCGTCGTTCTAAGCAAATAAGATGTAAAACATGATAAACATCACATGCAATCAAATAGTGACATGATATGGCCAATATCATTTTTCTCCTTTTGATCTTCATCTTCGGGGCTCCATGATCATCATCGTCACCGGCATGACACCATGATCTCCATCATCGTGTCTTCATGAAGTCGTCTCGCCAAACATTACTTCTACTCTATGGCTAACGGTTAACAATAAAGTAAAGTAATTACATGGCGTTTTCAGTGACACGCAGGTCATACAATAAAATAAGACAACTCCTATGGCTCCTGCCGGTTGTCATACTCATCGACATGCAAGTCGTGATTCCTATTATAAGAACATGATCAATCTCATACATCACATATATATCATTCATCACATCCTTTTGGCCATATCACATCACACGGCACATGCTGAAAGAACAAGTTAGACGTCCTCTAATTGTTGTTGCAAGTTTTTACGTGGCTGCAATAGGTTTCTAGCAAGAACGTTTCTTACCTACGCCAAAAACCACAACGTGATATGCCAATTTCTATTTACCCTTCATAAGGACCCTTTTCATCGAATCCGATCCGACTAAAGTGGGAGAGACAGACACCCGCTAGCCACCTTATGCAACTAGTGCATGTCAGTCGGTGGAACCTGTCTCACGTAAGCGTATGTGTAAGGTCGGTCCGGGCCGCTTCATCCCACGATGCTGCCGAATCAAGATAAGACTAGTAGTGGCAAGTAAATTGACATGATCTACGCCCACAACAACTTGTGTTCTACTCGTGCATAGTAACTACGCATAGACCTAGCTCTGATACCACGCATTAGGGAACGTAGCAGAATTTTAAAATTTTCTACGCATCACCAAGATCAATCTATGGAGTCATCTAGCAATGAGGGAGAGGGGAGTGCATCTACATACCCTTGTAGATCGCGAGCGGAAGCGTTCAAGAGAACGGAGTTGATGGAGGCGTACTCGTCGTGATCGAAATCACCGATGACCGAGCACCGAACAGACGGCACCTCTGCGTTCAACACATGTACGGTTGGGAGAGACATCTCCTCCTTCTTGATCCAGCAAGGGGGAGGAGAGGTTGATGGAGATCCAGCAGCACGATGGCGTGGTGGTGGAAGCAGCGGGGATCTCGGCAGGGCTTCGCCAAGCTCAGCGAGAGGGAGAGGTGTTACGGGGGGAGAAGGAGGCGCCAGGGGCTAGCGTGTGCAGCCCTCCCTCCCCCTCTTTATATAGGGGCCCGAGGGGGGGCGCCGGCCCCTAGAGATCCCATCTCAACGGGGGGCGGCGGCCAAGGGGGGGACTTGCCCCCCAAGTTTGGTGGGGCGCCCCCCACCCCCAGGGTTTCCAACCCTAGGCGCAGGGGGAGGCCCATGGAGGGCGTACCAGCCCACCAGGGGCTCGTTCCGTTCGCACTTCAGCCCATGGGGCCCTCCGGGATAGGTGGCCCCACCCGGTGGACCCCCCGGGACCCTTCCGGTAGTCCCGGTACAATACTGGTGACCCCCGAAACTTTCCCGATGGCCGAAACTGGACTTCCTATATACAAATCTTTACCTCCGGACCATTCCGGAACTCCTGTGGCGTCCGAGACCTCATTCGGGACTCCGAACAACTTTCGGGTTACCGCATACTAATATCTCTACAACCCTAGCTTCACCGAACCTTAAGTCTGTAGACCCTACGGGTTCGGGAGACACGCAAACATGACTGAGACGACTCTCCGGTCAATAACCAACAGCGGGACCTGGATACCCATGTTGGCTCCCACATACTCCTCGTTGATCTCATCGGATGAACCACGATGTCGAGGATTCAATCAATCCCTTACGCAATTCCCTTTGTCTATCGGTACGATACTTGCTCGGGATTCGATCGTCGGTATACCGATACCTTGTTCAATCTCGTTACCGGCAAGTCTCTTTACTCGTTCTCGTAACACATCATCCCGTGAACAACTCTTTGATCACATTGAGCTCATTATGATGATGTCCTACCGAGTGGGCCCAGAGGTACCTCTCCATCACACGAAGTGACAAATCCCAGTCTCGATTCGTGCCAACCCAACAGACACTTTTGGAGATATCCATAGTGCACCTTTATAGCCACCCAGTTACGTTGTGACATTTGGTACACCCAAAGCATTCCTACAGTATCCGGGAGTTGCATAATCTCATGGTCTAAGGAAAAGTTACTTGACATTGGAAAAGCTTTAGCAAACAAACTACACGATCTAGTGCTAGGCTTAGGATTGGGTCTTGTCCATCACATCATTCTCCTAATGATGTGATCTCGTTATCAATGACATCCAATGTCCATGGTCAGGAAACCGTAACCATCTATTGAGCAATGA
This sequence comes from Secale cereale, assembly GCA_902687465.1. Lineage (NCBI taxonomy): Eukaryota > Viridiplantae > Streptophyta > Magnoliopsida > Poales > Poaceae > Secale > Secale cereale. The sequence continues at coordinate 273,000,639 of LR738715.1, forward strand.
GCTAGTCAACTAGAGGCTTACTAGGGACACGTTGTGGTCTATGTATTCACACATGTATCACTGTTTCCGGATAATACAATTAAAGCATGAACAATAGACAATTATCATGAACAAGGAAATATAATAATAACCATTTTATTATTGCCTCTAGGGCATATTTCCAACAGAGAAGTATATGATAAAATTCCTTCGATAAAAGTCTTATGTTTAAATTTGTTGCTGTTATAATAATCAACATGATGCTTCTATGTCCATTTTTTTATTGACGCCTCTCTCTCAAAGCATGTGGACATGTTTTTCGATTTCGGTTTTCGCTTAGGACAAGCGAGGTCTAAGCTTGGGGGAGTTGATACGTCCATTTCGCATCATGTTTTCTTACTGTTATTTATGTTGTTTTTATGCATAATAATGCTTTTTGGAGTAATTCTAATACTTTTCTCTCATAATTTGCAAGGTATGCACTAAGAGGGAGAATTCCGGTAGATGGAAATATGGACCTGAAAAAGCTACGTCGGTCCATCTATTCTGCACAACTCCAAACAAGCTGAAACTTCACGAAGAATTTTTATGGAATATTTGAAGAATATTGGAGAAAATAAGTACCAAAAGGGGCCCACCAGGTGGGCACAACCCACACGGGCGCGCTAGGGAGCCCAGGCGCGCCCTGGTGGATTGTGCTCACCCAAGCCCACCTTCGGTGCCCATCTTCTGGTATATAAGCAATTCTGACCTAGAAAAAAAATAAGAAGAAGACTTTCGGGGCGGAGAGCCGCCGTCTCGAGGCGGAACTTGGGAAGGAGCACTTTTGCCCTCTGCTGGAGCGATTCCGTTGGGGGAACTTCTCTCCCGGTGGGGGAAATCTTCGTCATCATCATCACCAACAAATCTCCCATCTTGGAGAGGGCTATCTCCATCAACATCCTCAACAACACCATCTCATCTCAAACCCTAGTTAATCTCTTGTGTTCAATCTTGTTACCGGAACTATAGATTGGTGCTTGTGGGTGACTAGTAGTGTTGATTACATCTTGTAGTTGATTACTATATGGTTTATTTGGTGGAAGATTATATGTTTAGATCCAATATTCTATTTAATAACCCTCTGATCTTGACCATGCTTATCATTTGTGAGTAGTTACCTTTGTTCTTGAGGTCACGGGAGAAATCATGTTGCAAGTAATCATGTGAATTTGATATGTATTCGATATTTTGATAGTATGTATGTTGTGATTCCCGTAGTGGTGTCATGTGAACGTCGACTACATGACACTTCACCATATTTGTCCCTAAGGGAATGCATTGTGGAGTAGTAATTAGATGATGGGTTGCGAGAGTGACATAAGCTTAAACCCTAGTTTATGCGCTATTCCGTAAGGGACCGATTGGATCCAAAAGTTTAATGCTATGGTAAGAATTTATTCTTAATACTTTTCCCGTAGTTGCGGATGCTTGCGGGAGGGTTAATCATAAGTAGGAGGTTTGTTCAAGAACATCACCTGAGCACCGATCCACCCACATACCAAATTATCAAAGTAGCAAACACAAATCGAATCAACATGATGACAGTGACTAGATGAAATTCCCGTGTACCCTCAAGAACGCTTTGCTTATTATAAGAGACCGTCTTGGCCAGTTCTTTACCTCAAAAGGATTGGGCTACCTTGCTCCACTTTTGCTACTACTATCGTTACTTGCTCGTTACAAAATTATCTTCCTATCAAACTACTCTGTTACTCACAATTTCAGCACTTGCACACATTACCTTATTGAAAACCATCTGCCATTTCCTTCTGGTCCTCATTGGGTTCGACACTCTTACTTATCGAAAAAAGCTACAATTGATCCCCTATACTTGTGGGTCATCACCCCTCAGGGCCAAAGGCACGCCTCCTGCGGGGCCGCCGTGATTCCGCTGTTGGCTCCTCATGTGGCGCCCCCGAGCAGGCCCGCAAACACTCTCGAGGGCCTAGGCCCTTGTGAGCCTTCCAAGGGGCTCGTCTCGGGAGAAGAGCGCTAATACGTCCATTTTGCATCATGCTTATATGTTGATATTTATTGCATTATGGGTTGTTATTACTTGTTTTGTCACAATACTTATGCCTTTTCTCTCTTATTTTACAATGTTTACATGAAGAGGGAGAATGCCGGCAGCTAGAATTCTGGGCTGGAAAAGGAGCAAACTCTGGAAACCTATTCTACACAAATCCAAAAGCCCCGAAACTCAACAGAACTCCGTTTCAGAAAATATAAAAAATATCCGGCGAAAGAAGTTCACGAGGGGGCCACTGGCTGTCCATGAGGGTGGGGGGCGCGCCCTCTGTCTCGTGCCCCCCCCCCCGATGCCCATCTTCTCCTATATGAGGTGTTTTGACCTGGAAAAAATCAAAAGGAGGCTTTCGGGACCAGACACCGCCGTCTTGAGGTGGAACCGAGGCGGAAACCAATCTAGGGCTCCGGCAGAGCTGTTCTGCCGGGGATACTTCCCTACGGGAGGGGTAAATTGTCACCGCCGTCATCACCAAAAACTCTCCCATCTTGGGGAGGGCTATATTCATCAACATCTTCACCAGCACCATCTCCTCTCAAACCCTAGTTCATCTCTTGTATCCAATCTTTGTACCCAAACCTCATATTGGTACCTGTGGGTTGCTAGTAGTGTTGATTACTCCTTGTAGTTGATGCTTGTTGGTTTATTTGGTGGAAGATCATATGTTCAGATCCATTATGCATATTAATACCCCTATGATCATGAACAATATTATGTCTTGTGAGTAGTTACTTTCGTTCCTGGGGACATGTGAGAAGTCTTGCTATTAGTAGTCATGTGAATTTGGTCTTCGTTCGATATTTTGATGAGATGTATGTTGTCTCTCCTCTAGTGGTGTCATGTGAACGTCGACTACATGACACTTCACAATTATTTGGGCCTATAGGAAGGCATTGGGAAGTAATAAGTAGATGATGGGTTGCTACAGTGACAGAAGCGTAAACCCTAGTTTATGTGTTGCTTCGTAAGGGGCTGATTTGGATCCATATGTTTCAGGCTATGGTTAGGTTTACCTTAATACTTCTTTTGTAGTTGTGGATGCTTGCATAAGAGGTTAATGATAAGTGGGAGGCTTGTCCAAGTAAGGACAACACCGAAGCACCGGTCCACCCACATACCAATGTGACGCCCGAAGACCGACGCTCGAGAAGATTTCCAGATGTTCCGGGTTTTCCCGTGTGTTTCATTTGTGCTTGCTTTATTTATTTTGCATTGCATCATGTCATCATGCCATCAAGCCTTTTAATTTTTAAAACTCAACTAAATAAACCGTATGGATCCTCGATCCGTTTAAATCGAGGGAATTCACTTCGTGATTTCTCTTTATAACATATTTAAAAGTATCCTAATATTATTAAGGAGGTATAACAATATATTCCATTGCCTTGGAACCATCGAAACACACTTACAAATTCTCCATATTCTTTTGCTTCAAGTTTCACCTCCAAACCTTGGCAACAATTCTTATCTCTTTTATCGAGGCTCCTCCTAAAGTCTCGACATTTTGGACACTTTCTAGCCATGCCCTAATTCAAACCTTTTGAATTTAACTCTTGCGTTCATGCATCTCCTATTTTTCATGGACCGTGCTCATTTTTTTGCGAGTCCAGGAAAAATAATCCCCTTGCCCTAATTCCTTCCCTAACCTCTCTTTCTTTTCTTTCTCATCTCTGTTTATTTTTAAAGAGAAGAGAGAGAGTTAGACTAGCCGGCCACTTGGGCCTCTTGCAGCTCTAGGCCCAGACACCTCTCCCTCCTAACCCTAGAAATCCTAGCCCACTTGGGCCTTCTGCAGTCCCAGCCCACTAGGTCACCCGATCCCATAGCGCTCGCATTCCGCAGCCCATCGCTCCCTCCTTCCCTCGTACTCCTCTTCTCCCGCACCCCGCCGCCAGAACACTGTCGATCTCCCCCTCGTCCTCTCCTCCCGACCTCATCTCCCTTCTCTCGCTCTCTCTCCGCAGCCGGCCTCCCGTGCGTCACCGCACCCCGCCGTAGCCGAGCTGCTCTGCAGGACGGGCCGGCCAGGAGACCGCCGCGTCCCCGCCGCGCCTCGCCATGGCGCCCCGCGGCCGGCCTTGCCGTGTCCCCGCCGCGGCCCTGCAGGAGCTCGCCGACCCCGCGCCAAGTACCACATCGGCAAGCATGTACGCCCGAACAACTACCTTCGCCGAAGATCCCGTGTACAACTACCGTCGCAAGAAACGAGACCGACAAGTCCGAAGACCCCAAGTACCACGACACGATGACCCCGAACATCTACGAAACGAGAACGTCTACTTCCACTACCGCCGCGAGAATGCCTACTTCCCTCTCCGAAACGAAACATGTTCGACTACTTCCCTCGACGACTCGAACCACCCCGAACCACACGCGACAAAGGTATACCACCGAGACGACCCCGTGGATGAATGCATGTGAATGTGTGATGTATGAGATGAAGTACGTGTTCGCGTCGTGTCCGTTGCGCCCCTCTTTTGTCGCCGACCCGTGGGAACCCGAAAGCCGGGAGCACCCCATCATCTTATTCGACTCACTCACGCCACCTTGCTTTTGCACCGGCTTCTCGACGAGTTGTCGGATCATCGGAACATTGTCGTGCCACCGTTTCCATTCTCGTTGCCAGGACACTCCTTTCCTTCCGTCGTGGCGACCAAATGCTTCATATCTTGTTAATTGTCAACCTTTAACTAAAATTAGCATAAAACTTGAAATTGCCATCCGCATCATGAGAACAACATTTAAATGGTTAAAAATTGTTGTTTCTTCAATAATTGCTAAATGACATGAGGAGTTTCCGGAATTGTTGTTGTTATTTCCGGCCTCATTTAAATTGACTAGATAGTGTAGTTTTGCTCATGCTTCACCTCTTGCCATGTTTAATAAAAACATTTAATCTTGTCTTGTAAATAAACGAGAGTCAACTAAGTAAATAAAATGTGGTGTTTCGCCAATATGCAACTCGTTGCATATTGAGCTCCACTTAACTTGGAGTACCTGTTTGTGCACTTTGCCATGCCATGCATATTTAAACCGGACATGCATCATACTTGTTTGTGCATAATGCCATGGTTATGATACGTGAGTTTACCATGTTGTTTGCTTCTTTCCGGTTGCTTCTCTCTTTAGCTTCGGTTTCGCTCCGGAGTTGTGAGGTTTGTTCGACTACTTCATGGACTTGTTCTTCTTCTTTGCGGAATCCCAGGCAAGATGACCATTCCCAGATATCACTACTATCTTTGCCTATGCTAGATGTCTCGCTCTTTAGATATTGCCTCGATGCCTATGTCTGTTTGTCAACCCCCTATTATTGCCATGAAACCTCTAACCTTTGACACCTTCCCAGCAAACCGTTGTTTGGCTATGTTACCCGCTTGCTCAGCCCCTCTTATAGCGTTGTTAGTTGCAGGTGAAGATGAAGATTGCTCCATGTTGGAACTTGTTGTTGGAATATCACAATATCTCTTAAATATATTAACACACCTATATACTTGGCAATGGGTGGAAGGCTTGGCCTTTTGCTCGGTGTTTTGTTCCACTCATGCCACCTTAGGACCCGATAAACCGGTGTTATGTTCCCGGATTTTGCGTTCCTAACACGGTTGGGGTTTATGGCCCCTCCTTGATAACTCGCTCAGTGCTAAAGCTTTTCCAGCAAGGCCCAACACTGGTTTCACATTTGCCTAACAACTAAAACATGCCGAGGGAGTAATTAACCCGAGGATTTATTAATCAACCCCCCGGGCCAGTGCTTGTCTTGAGTGTTGGTCCGAACTAGGCGGACTGCAGGGCCACCTTGGGGAAACCCGAGGGCTGGTATTTTCCTGTAGGCTGACCTATCCAGTCGTGGCCTGAGACTTGATACGCGCGGCTACTGTCAGGGTGTCGGCACGCCGGGAGGTCTTGCTGGATTAGTTTTACCTTTGTCAGAATATCTTGAGCACGGGATTCCGAGAATACTCGGGTCTTCCCACCTTGGAGTTGCGACTTCGTAGATCGTGAGCTTGTGATGGGCTAAGTTGGGACACCCCTGCAGGGTTTTGATCTTTCGAAAGCCCTGCCCGCCGTTATGTGGCAGATGGGAATTTGTTAATATCCGGATGTAGAAAACATGACACTCTATCCTTAAGAATACACTACCTGTGTGAGTTTCGTGATTGTCTCTTCTCGAAGGGGTTTTCGAGAAGAAGAACACGATGGGGTTATGTTTGACGTGCTTAGATAGGATCACTTCGTGATCACTTTGACGATCGTTGGCACTTCTCTTCTCGCTCTAAACACGTAAGCTAGTGCTAGTGCAGCTGCAACCTTGTTCTTCAGCCTTGTTCCACACCCAAGGCTTTGTTAGTTTTGATACTCGGGAACGGGATTGCTGATTCCTTTGTGGCTCACAGATTACTACACACACCAGATGCAGGTACTTCCGAGAACAGTGCAGGAGGTGGATCAGGACTTCAGTGGGAGTTCGATGAAGAGCATAGCCGTATGTATGTGACGTTTTCGACGATCAGTAGTGGTTCCTACTAGGGGCGATCGGGACCTTGTGTTGCTTTATTTATGGTATATTTCATTTGGATCTTCGTCCGTAGTCGGACTCTGATGTTATTTGGATGATGAATGTTTATGTAATGCATTGTGTGACGTGGCGAGTGTAAGCCAACTACTATTTTTCAATTTCATCCCTCTTTTACATGAGTCGTGCAAAGATACCATACTTGAGATCATTCTAGTATGAGATTATGCCTTCAAGTCGTGCCTCAACACGTAGGAGGTATAGTCTCCTACTGGGCATTACAACCAAATTATCAAAGTACCGAACGCGAATCAAATGATCGTGATGAAAACTAGCTTGACGATAATTCCCATATCTCCTCGGGAGCGCTTTCCTTTATATAAGAGTTTGTCCAGGCTTGACCTTTGCTACAAAAAGGATTGGGCCACCTTGCTGCACCTTATTTACTTTTACCTTTTGTCATTTGCTACCAATTACCTTATCACAAAACTATCTGTTACCTATAATTTCAGTGCTTGCAGAAAATACCTTACTGAAAACTGCCTATCATTTCCTTCTGCTCCTCGTTGGGTTCGACACTCTTACTTATCGAGAGGACTACGATAGATCCCCTACACTTGTGGGTCATTAAGACTCTTTTCTGGCGCCGTTGCCGGGGAATGAAGCGCCTTTGCTAAGGAAAAAATTATATAGTGTGCTGAAATTTATTGTCACTTGTTACTGTGGCTCATAATCCTTTGAGGGGCTTGTTCGGGGTATCTTCACCCCGACCAGAAGAGCAAAGAGTTGCTCCTCAACCTATTGCACCTACTGAAAATGTTTGTTTTGAGATTCCTTCGGGTATGATAGATAAACTGCTTGAAAATCCTTTTACAGGAGACGGAACATTGCATCCTGATTTACATCTAATCTATGTGGATGAAGTTTGTGGATTGTTTAATCTTGCAGGTATGCCCGAGGATGTTATCAAGAAGAAGGTATTCCCTTTATCTTTGAAGGGAGATGCATTGACATGGTTTAGGCTATGTGATGATATGGAATCATGGAACTATAATTGTCTGAAGTTGGAATTTTATCAGAAGTTCTACCCTATGCACCAGGTTCATCATGATCGTAATTATATTTATAATTTTTGGCCTCGCGAAGGAGAAAGCATCGCTCAAGCTTGGGGGAGACTTAAGTCAATGTTATATTCATGCCCCAATCATGAGCTCTCAAGAAAAATGATCATTCAAAAATTTTACGCTCGGCTTTGTCTCAATAATCGCACCATGCTCGATAATTCTTGTTCTGACTCTTTTATGATGAAGACTGTTGAATTCAAATGGGATTTATAGGAAAGAATTAAACGCAACTCTGAAGATTGGGATCTCGACCAAGGTAAGGAGTCAGGTATGACCCCTAAGTTTGATTGTGTTAAAGCTTTTATGAATATCGATGTTTTCTGTGAGTTTAGCACTAAATATGGACTTGACTCTGAGATAGTAGCTTCTTTCTGTGAATCTTTTGCTACTCATGTTGATCTCCCCAAAGAGAAGTGGTTTAAATACCATCCCCCGATTGAAGTAAAAGTAGTTGAACATGTTAAAGTTGAAGAAAAGATTGTCACTTATATGTTGATCATGTTATACCTACTGCTTATATTGAGAAACCACCTTTCCCTGTTAGGATAAAGGATCATGCTCAAGCTTCAACTGTAGTTCATAAAAGTAATACTAGAACACCTACACCCTCTGAGAAAATTAAAGTTGAACCTAGTGTTGCTATGGTTAAAGATCTCTTGGTAGAAGATTTAGATGGACATGTTATTTACCTCCAAGAAGTGTCTGCTAGAATAGCCAAACCCAATGCTAGGAACAAACATAGACCTATTGTGGGCTTGCCTGTTATCTCTGTTAAGATAGGAGATCATTGTTATCATAGTTTATGTGACGTAGGTGCTAGTGCGAGTATTATCCCTCATGATTTATATCGAGAAATTATGCATGATATTGTACCTATTGAGTTAGAAGGGATTGATGTTACTATTATGCTTGCTAATAGAGATACTATTTCACCAGTTGGGATTGTTAGAGATGTTGAAGTCTTGTGTGGGAAGGTTAAATACCCTGCTGATTTACTTGTTCTTAGTTCCCCACAAGATGAATTATGTCCCATTATATTTGGTAGACCCTTCTTGAATACTGTTAATGCCAAGATAGACCGCGTGAAAGATATTGTCACTGTTGGGTTAGGGGATATGTCTCATGATTTTAACTTTGCTAAATTCCGTAGACAACCCCTTGAAAAGGAACCACCCAGTAAGGATGAAATTATTGGTCTTGCTTCTATTGTCGTGCCTCCTAATGATCCTTTAGAACAATACTTGCTAGACCATGAAAATGATATGCATATGAATGAGAGAAGGGAAATAGATGAAATATTCTTTAAACAGGGACCCGTATTGAAAAACAACTTGCATGTTGAAATCCTAGGGGATCCTCCTCCACCCAAGGGTGATCCCATGTTTGAACTTAAACCTTTACCTGATAATCTTAAGTATGTTTATCTTGATGAAAAGAAGATATATCCTGTTATTATTAGTGCTAACCTTTCAGAGCAGGAAGAATAAAAATTATTGAAAACTCTGAAGAAGCGTCGTGCTGCTATTGGATATACTCTGGATGATCCCAAGGGCATTAGTCCCACTATATGCCAACACAAGATAAATTTGAAAGAAAATGCTAAACCGGTTATTGATCATCAGCGACGGTTAAATCCTAAGATGAAAGAAGTGGTAAGGAAGGAAATACTAAAGCTTCTAGAGGCAGGTATTATCTATCCAGTTGCTGATAGCCAATGGGTAAGTCCTGTCCATTGTGTCCCTAAGAAAGGAGATATGATTGTCGTTCCTAATGATAAAGATGAATTGATCCCACAAAGAATAGTTACAGGTTATAGTATGGTAACTGATTTCCGTAAGTTAAATAAAGCTACTAAGAAAGATCATTACCCCTTGCCATTTATTGATCAAATGCTGGAAAGGTTATCCAAACATACTCATTTCTGCTTTCTAGATGGTTATTCTGGTTTCTCTCAAATACCTGTGTCAAAAGGGGATTAAGAAAAGAACACTTTTACTTGTCCTTCCGGTACCTTTGCTTATAGACGTACGCCTTTTGGTTTATGTAATGCACCTGCTACCTTTCAAAGATGCTTGATGGCTACATTCTCTGATTTTTGTGAAAGATTGTTGAGGTGTTCATGGATGATTTCTCCGTTTACGGAACTTCTTTTGATGATTGCTTAAGTAACCTTGATCGAGTTTTGCAGAGATGTGAAGACACTAAGCTTGTCTTGAATTGGGAGAAGTGCCACTTTAGGGTTAATGAAGGCATTGTCTTGGGACATAAAATTTCTGAAAGAGGTATTGAAGTTGACAAAGCTAAAGTTGATGCTATTGAAAAGATGCCATGCCCAAAGGACATCAAAGGTATACGAAGTTTCCTTGGTCACACCGGGTTTTATAGGAGGTTCATAAAAGACTTCTACAAAATCTCCAAGCCTCTGACTAATCTCTTACAAAAAGATATTCATTTTGTCTTTGATGATGATTATCTAGAAGCATTTGAAATACTTAAGAAAGCATTGATCTCTACACCTATTGTCCGGCCTCCTAACTGGAATTTACCTTTTGAGATTATGTGCGATGCTAGTGATTATGCTGTAGGAGCAGGTCTAGGGCAAAGAGTTGATAAGAAATTGAATGTTATCCAGTATGCTAGTAAAACCCTAGATAGTGTCCAGAAAAATTATGCTACTACTGAGAAAGAATTTTTAGCAGTCGTATTTGCTTGTGATAAGTTTAGACCCTATATTATTGATTCTAAAGTAACTATTCACACTGATCATGCTGCTATCAAATACCTTATGGAAAAGAAAGATGCTAAGCCTAGACTTATTAGATGGGTTCTCTTGCTGCAAGAATTTGATTTGCATATTATTGATAGAAAGGGAGCTGAGAACCCCGTTGTAGATAACTTGTCTAGGTTAGAGAATATACTTGATGACCCACAACCTATTAATGATAGCTTTCCTGATGAACAATTAGCTATCATAAATACTTCTCGTACTGCTCCATGGTATGCTGATTATGCTAATTATATTGTTGCTAAGTTTATACCTCCTAGCTTCACATACCAGCAAAAGAAAAAGTTCTTCTATGATTTGAGACATTACTTATGGGATGACCCACATCTTTATAAAGAAGGAGATGGTATTATTAGACGTTGTGTACCTGAGCATGAACAGGAACAGATCCTACGCAAGTGCCACTCTGAAGCTTATGGAGGACACCATGCGGGAGACAGAACTGCACACACATATTTTAGTTGATGTTGATTACGTTACTAAGTGGGTAGAAGCTATTCCAACTAGTAGTGTTGATCATAACACCTCTATTAAGATGCTTAAGGAAGTTATTTTTCCGAGGTTTGGAGTCCCTACATACTTAATGACTGATGGTGGTTCACACTTTATTCATGGTGCTTTCCGTAAGATGCTTGCAAAATATGATGTCAACCATAGAATTGCATCCCCTTATCACCCACAGACTAGTGGTCAAGTAGAACTAAGTAATAGGGAGTTCGGTCCAAGAAACTAGATGATGCATTATGGGCCTATAGAACTGCATATAAAAATCCTATGGGTATGTCTCCATATAAGATGGTATATGGAAAAGCTTGTCACTTACCTCTTGAACTAGAACATAAGGCATATTGGGCTATTAAAGAGCTCAATTATGATTTCAAACTTGCCGGTGAAAAGAGGTTATTTGACATTAGCTGCCTTGATGAATGGAGAACCCAGGTGTGAGAACCCGAAATTTGCTTCTAGACCCTCCTGTGTATATTTGTCAACCCCAGGATCATTGTTGACAACACAGCGAAATGATATCATTGCACAATACGTAAAAGTATTACAAGTACTATATTTGTCACAAGACATACCTAGCGAATTGTCTCATGACATATACAATCAGAAAACAGCGGAAAATACAATGCGTAGCGACTCCATCTCAGCCACAGGCAGTCGATGTAGTCCACGTGACCTCACTCCTACAGATCGCCATAATTGTCGTAGTCATCACCTTCGTCTTCATGGAACTCTGTTGTTCAACAAAATAATTGCCATGAGTACAATACGTACTCAACATGCCTACCACAGGGAAGGACCTAATAGCTACATGTGGCTTCAAAGGAAGGTTGTAAGGCTCATTTGCATAAAAGTTAATTTTGTTTGAAAAACATAGTACTTGGATAATAGCAGTTTTAGAAGAAAACATGTTTTGTCTCCAGAATAACTTTCATCAAGTGAGGGTCCTCGATCAACTCACACTCTTCACAGGTTCCAAGAATAGGGGAAAGAGGGAATAAGAAAGACAGGTCCTGTATGTCAAGAAAGATTCATGTGCCGTCCATGACCGTGGACATGGCTATTCGAATAGTTTTACACTCTGCAGAGGTTGTACACATTACCCACACGACACGATCCCGACTTTTTGCCACCAGTGGCCGCTGGTATACTACTCCATTTGGTGTACCGGTAGGGGGATTGTGACAAGGTCTTTCATTATACCAAACTTACTGTGCCAAGCCAACTAGGTTTCAATACGGAAGTAACCGCAGTTCACAGTCCAAGCCCCCTTTTGTGCCGAGGACACTCCCCGCAAGGCAGCTATCCCATCTGCGGTACGGCGATGACGACAATAAGAGTGAGCTAACTAATTAACCAAGCCAGTGCCCATATAGCATGTGGATGTACTGTTATCACAATCTTCAAATCCAAGACTTATTAGGCCTCATGCGGCACGGACGACTGATTACCCCCTCCAACTCGTGAAGGGCAGCCAATCGCTCCTTCACTCCTTGATTCAGTTGTCGCCCGCGCCAGTATTCACATGGTAAGTTTCACCTGGAGTAGAAGATCATGAGGATAGAGGAAGACAACAAGGGCCAACCGGCCTAGCTCAACGATATTTCAAGTTTCAATGACCCAAAGGTCATTCAACAACGGACCTATAAGATAATAAGCATGGCTAAGCATTTCTACTCTACCAGAATACTATACTTCTACTCAGGTGTCAAGTGAATAGGCGACAAGCGGATCAAGGTAATGTGTCAACCGACACGCTAGCTACGAGATTTAAATAGCATGCATATGGTAACCATAAAACTCAATGCAATTTTGTAAAACATAGGATAAGTATGATCAAAGAAGGAGGCATGCCTTCGTTGTCGAGTCCTTCAGTAGCCTGTTATCTCCATGTCCAACATTGTCACTCCCTACTCGTCGCAACGATAGCAAATGAAAAATAAATAAATACCAAAGCAAAATTAAATCCAAATAACATCCAAAACAAATGAAGAGTTGATGGATAGCAAGATATTGATCAGATGGAGATTCAAAATGAGGTAGCATGATTGCAAGGTAAGTAGAGAGGACTCAGTGAATTGACATGGTTTAGGATAATGATGGATAATCAAAGGCTTCCCAACAAAACTAACGTTTAGATATGAACTATGATACTAACTATTAGTAATTCCCACTACACATCTCAGCTAAATAGGAAAACCATATAACAAACACAAAGACATCCACACACATGGAATGAAACCAACATGTGCATTTAACTACACAATCACAACATGGCATGATAAAGGTAAAGGTTAACCATAGATAAATATTTAGATAGAATCTAAATATTTAGAGTGGTTAATAGCAACCAAACATATACATCAATTATATTATAATTCAAAAGGCAATATTTTCAGAAGACAAACACACATTACAAACCATACTAGTTAAGAAATCAAAGATCATACAACACACATAATTTGAGTTGAATCAAGATATAGCCCTAAAACAATAATAAACAACACATCAAGTAAATGAATAATAATTATCCTATACATGACATGGTAATACAGCCCATTGTAACATCATCATACCACAAGCAAGAACATGGCATGAATAAGAGTAACAATTAACCATAAATAAATATTGAGATACTTCTAAATATTTATAGTGGTTAACAACAAGAAAAATCAAACATCAATCACATGAAGTATTAAAAGCATTTCTATAACAAAAGACAAACCAAGACCATGGCAGAATTAATTAAGAAATAAGACACAACTCAACCACATGAATGGTAAACCAATTTAAGCATGCGATGAGCTATTGCATCACTCATAATACTAACATGACTTATGCTAAGCATCTATAAGCAACAACTAAACTAGGCAACTACAATACATAGAGCATAATAAGACATGAATGATAACTTGCATGAATGATAGTTAGACATACAACAATGCATCAATAGATACACAAGTATAACACTAAGAATGATGATCATCATATGAGATGGCAAGTATGATACTAATAGAATACAACTCACAATAATAAAATAACATAGTTGATATCAACTAACATCACGATCAAGTAGGGTAGTAGCTCAAGTAGGGTAGTAGCATGCAACTCTACACACTATTTACGACATGTAAGAACATGGAAGCATAGCATTATCACACAACTCTATCATGCTTGTTATAAAATATAACCACACCGAGAAAGCAAAAATGAGCATGTAGGCATGTAATACTAGATCATGGCATCAACCAATGAACATTTATTCTCCCAGAACGAATAGCAAGATGATATGCATTTCTATCTAGTATAACTTACTATTGTAATGACAAATGATACACAACTAGAAATGATCTATAACATGAACTGATACAACACACTACGTAATCTAGTTATACAAGCATGACAACATGGCATATTGATTAATCAACAACCTACTACGATATATATCTACCAAAGTACCAAGTAAAGTCTAATCACATGTATGAACATAAGGTACAAACTACCAATTATACAACACATGGTAGGCATACAACCAAATATGTATTTTACCTTATTAGTACTAACATGGCTCGTCCATCAACTAAGCATGCATAGGTATCATCCTAGGTGAATGAAACAACTTGGATAAATAACAAGAAGCAATATACTAAGTTATATGCAACAAGCATGACCTATTTGTAGCAATAAAAGAACATGCGACATGGACGGAAATAAATATGTAAACCATATCTAAGATGTCACCATGCTAAACAAAATTAAATAGTCTAGATATGAAATATTTCATTATTCAATAAACAAAGTAAAGCCTATAATAATCCTACGAAATTATAAGCATGGCGAATGCTTACCAAATATTCTACGCATGCAATATAGGGCTACACGCTACACAAAAATAATACCCGAGACAACGTACAAATACAATATAATATAAATAAATAAAATCCTCACAACAAATCTAATCAATGATATCTAACTCATAGAATTATGAAATAAATAGGAGCGACTCCTAGGCATATAAAGAATAAACAAATATCATACTAACATAAAAGTTCACCGATCAACTACTACGCGTGTTAATAAATCACAAGAACTAATATGAAACAAAAGCCTAACACACTACTACAGTTTGGCATGAACTATATTAAAGTCTATAGACATGTCTAACACAGACAATAACAATACAAAAATTATATTATCAACTTATGACATCAAAAATTATACTCGGTAAACAAATAAATTTAATAAGTCATTTGTCACACGCAAAAATTATGAGACGAAAAGGATATGCACTCTTAGGCATATCGCAATCATAAGAACAATAACATATTAATACAAAATTAACCGATGAACAAACCCTATTCAATCTTGAGCAAGAACGACTACAACAAAATTTATACTTAAATCCAATTGATGAAACTAGCGATCTAACTCCACCATGGGTTACTATGGGCATGAGAAACAAATCGTATGTGGAACACAAATCATCCGAGAAACTAAAAGTACGTGGACATATCGATGGCATCCGTTGATGCATCGGCGCGAGCAACGACATAGATAGGTTACATAGTGATGCCTAGGAGATACAACGTATGGTATTGAACATGTGTACAAAAGGAGTTAAAGAGTAGCTCACCAGGTTTGAGGAACGGTGATATGAATCCAACGAACAGAGTCGAAGAAGTTGTGCAAAAAAAACATGTGTGGTCGATCAACGGCGTGGAAAAATATGTTGGCGTGCTCCTGCATGCGAGACGAAGAAAATAACGCGGATGGAGTCATCGGACAGGTCCTCATGACATCGGTGGTGATCCCAAGTGGTGGCAGCAGCACGCCTCCGTCGTGTGTGCGGCCAACAACTACCATAGGCTGGAATTAGTTGTCTTGGAGGTAGGTTATATATGATAGACTATGTATATGGAACGAATTAGATAGAGACTCACCAAGTTGGACCCAGCGGTGCGATGAACTGGACGAATAGTGTAGACGTACATGTGAAATTCTTCGTGTGTGATCGACGAAACAAGTTCTTTCTTCTCTGAATGGATTCGAGGCATGGAGAGGGATCTTCTGGCGCAAGGAAACGGATGGGGATGGCCTCATTCATCGCAGTCGAACGGCGGTGTCCATGGAGCACCATTTCTTTGGAGTGTTGTGGAGAGAAGGAGGAAGGAAGATGCATGAGTTTCTGCGGGGTGTAAGAGGAGGCGTAGGCGCACAATAAGGAGAGGCTGCTGTTTTGGAAACCGATGGAATTTATGGGAATGAGGGAGGGATGTTTCTCTTCTGTAGGTGTGCACGTGGCTGTAGGTTTCTTCTCTGTGCATCAATGAAACGTACAGAGGAAGGAGAAGAGGTTTCTCTCGGTGGGAGAGATGAAGAGTGGAGAGAAATAGGAAGGGATGAGGAATTAAAGGAAGGTGCACACGTTTCCTATTTGTATGTGTAAGTGTGACTGATTCTCTTCTTTGCAAGGTGAACTTTTTTTTGAGTGGTTCTTTGCAAGGTGAACTTACAGAGAAGATTGAGAGGGGTGCTCCTTCTGCTGGGTAATGGGTCAGATCAACTAGGCCCATGTGGGAAGCAAGGAAATAGGAAAAAGCAAAGAGAAGAAGTTGTTGGGTTGCGGCCCAAGAGAAAGAAAAAACAATTAAAAGAAATAGAGAGATGGTTGTCCATAAAACAATAGTGAGAATACAGAGATGATATGCAACTATGCATGCTGCATAGTTGTGAGAGATAGCTAGGTTGGAACGCATGTATTGGTGAGAGAGAAAGAAATTTATTTTCTCTTAGGAAAATCTAGAAAAGTAAAAGAAGCTCAAACAAATATCGAATGAATATTAGAATGAAACAACCAAAGAAAATTCAAAGGCGCGTATTTTAATATGTGGAAGAAGAGAAAATAAAGCCCGACTAAAAGAAAGAAGCACACTCAAATTTTAATTTAGGTTTGCATTAGTTCATAATAAATCCTCTGAATTTATAAAATGTCAATTTAAGCTTTGCTAATAAATAAGTTGTTGTTATGAAAATGATCATGATGCCCTCATGTCCGTATTTTGTTTTTATCGACACCTCTATCTCTAAACATGTGGACATCTTTTTCGATATCGGCTTTCGCTTGAGGACAAGCGAGGTATAAGCTTGGGGGAGTTGATACGTCCATTTTGCATCATGCTTATATGTTGATATTTATTGCATTATGGGCTGTTATTACTTGTTTTGTCACAATACTTATGCCTTTTCTCTCTTATTTTACAAGGTTTACATGAAGAGGGAGAATGCCGGCAGCTGGAATTCTGGGCTGGAAAAGGAGCAAACTCTTGAAACCTATTCTGCACAAATCCAAAAGCCCCGAAACTCAACAGAACTCTGTTTCAGAAAATATAAAAAATATCTGGCGAAAGAAGTTCATGAGGGGGGCGACTCGCTGTCCACGAGGGTGGGGGGCCCGCCCCCCTATCTCGTGGGCCCCCGGAAGGCCCCCCGATGCCCATCTTCTCCTATATGAGGTGTTTTGATCTGAAAAAAATCAGAAGGAGGCTTTCGGGACCAGACGACGCCGTCTCGAGGCGGAACCGAGGCGGAAACCAATCTAGGGCTCCGGCAGAGCTGTTCTGCCGGGGATACTTCCCTCCGGGAGGGGGAAATCGTCACCGCCGTCATCACCAACAACTCTCCCATCTTGGGGAGGGCTATCTTCATCAACATCTTCACCAGCACCATCCCCTCTCAAACCCTAGTTCATCTCTTGTATCCAATCTTTGTACCCAAACCTTAGATTGGTACCTGTGGGTTGCTAGTAGTGTTGATTACTCCTTGTAGTTGATTCTTGTTGGTTTATTTGGTGGAAGATCATATGTTCAGATCCATTATGCATTTTAATACCCCTCTGATCATGAACAATATTATGTCTTGTGAGTACTTACTTCCATTCCTGAGGACATGAGAGAAGTCTTGCTATTAGTAGTCATGTGAATTTGGTCTTCATTCGATATTTTGATGAGATGTATGTTATCTCTCCTCTAGTGGTGTCATGTGAACATCGACTACATGACACTTCACCATTATTTGGGCCTAGAGGAAGGCATTGGGAAGTAATAAGTAGATGATGGGTTGCTAGAGTGACAGAAGCTTAAACCCTAGTTTATGCGTTGCTTCGTAAGGGGCTGATTTGGATCCATATGTTTCAGGCTATGGTTAGGTTTACCTTAATACTTCTTTTGTAGTTGCGGATGCTTGCATAGGAGGTTAATCATAATTGGGAGGCTTCTCCAAGTAAGGACAGCACCCAAGCACCGGTCCACCCACATACCAAGTTATCAAAGTACCGAACGTGAGTCAAATGATCGTGATGAAAACTAGCTTGACGATAATTCCCATATGTCCTCGGGAGCGCTTTCCTTTATATAAGAGTTTCTCCAGGCTTGTCCTTTGCTACAAAAAGGATTGGGCCACCTTGCTGCACCTTATTTACTTTTACCTTTTGTCACTTGCTACCAATTACCTTATCACAAAACTATCTGTTACCTATAATTTCAGCGCTTGCAGAAAATACCATACTGAAAACTGCCTATCATTTCCTTCTGCTCCTCGTTGGGTTCGACACTCTTACTTATCGAAAGGACTACGGTAGATCCCCTACACTTGTGGGTCATCAAGCGCCTCGTCAGGACATGGACTCGTTCGAAACCACAAGCGCCAAAGATAAGTCGCAACCACTACTCTAGTCGGGGGCCCCAGCTCGCGGCGGATAGTTTAGGAATTAAATTAAGGAGCATATCGTGGTTTCACGCATAAGAGGGGAGCCACCCCTTAAAAAACATCTTCACACCCCCCCGAGGGCTCATACTCTACATGTTGGTAGGAACGACAGGAGGACCCAAGTCTAGGCAGGCGCGCTAACGCCGGAGTCGTCATCGTTGTCAGCCCCGCCGTCTTCGATCGCAAGAGCCGCCACTTCATCGGCCTGGGCGAATTCGCGGACTAGATCATCCACATGGTCGTCCACCCAGCTGGCGAGGTAGCCCTGGGTCTCCCCCGACACGGGGGCTATTGCAGCGTTGAAGTCAAAGTCGGGGTCTAGACTTAGGAGGTAGCAGAAGACCCGCTAGAATGCACAGCCAAGGAGGGCACGACCCCTCTCTTCAACAAGCTCGCGCGTCCTCGCGGATTGCCCTCGAGCCAGGACACGACTTGGGTAAAGAAGCGGAGGTAGCTCGCATCATCATCATCATATGGGCAGGCAACACTCTCCTCGCATATGGTGTCCAAGGCCTGGTTGACCCTAATCCCGAGGTCCTCCATCATCAAGGAGCGCTTGCACTGGAGTGTCCGGTGGCACCTCGCATCGTCCGAAGCCTTCTACGCAAGGGACGAGGCGCCCTCGACTTGCTGTAGGAGGCAGGACAGCTCGGCCTCAACGTCGGCACGGGCATCCTCCGTGGCCTTCCCACGTTTTTCTTCCGCCGCCAACTTCTCCTTGGAGGTATCAACCTGACCCTGCAGCTTGGCTCGTTGCTGCGTGAAGTGATAGTCCTGAAGCCTCGGCTTACGGCGGTACTCACCAACCAAGGCTTGGCGAATCTCCTCCACCTTCTAGTAGACCTTTTGCAGAATCTTTGCCTCTCGAGAGGCAAGGGCATCCTCGGCCAAGGACGCTTGGCGCTCCATCACCTCCAGTCGCTCACGCTCCAGGTTGTGCTCCAACTCCTCGAGCGCTAGAGCCTCCTCGTGCGCTTGTCCCCCTGCCACGTCGATGAAGGGCTTGCCTGGCAATGCCGCAAGGGCTGCCCCGCGGGCTCGGACTTGTTGTTCGAGGGCGGTGTTCGAAGCCTGGAGCTCCTTCTCGCGCTCCTTCGCTGCCTTGCGATGCCGATCGGCGGCCTAGGCCTCCTCCAGGGCGCGGGTGCAAGCCTCCCGAGAAGCTGCCACCAACACCTCAGCCTCGGCACGGGCACGCTCATACTATCACCGCCTGAGGTTGATAGCAACCTTGAACTGGTGCCACTCGCGCAGCAGGCGGAGACTCTCCGCCTCGAGGCGCACATCGACGTTAGTCAGCTCTTCACCAAGCCAACCCGGCACACTCATCGCCTCCTGGAGAAGATCGTGTTGTACGGTGCTGCGTTCGCCCGCGAGCTCTAGCGCGCGGCCGAACTCCTCCTCCGCGCCTTGGGCTGTCAGGGGTGTACAAGACGACTGTCTTGTTCCCAATGGTGGGCCGACGGCAGGCGCTCCCTCGGCGAGAACCAACGGAGGAGCGTTCTGCTCGGCCTTCGTACCCTCGGGATGCCCTAGGAGGGGGGCTTAGGAAGACGAGCTCACCCCCCCCCCTAAAGACGCCCCAGCTCAGTCCCCCGTGCGGTCTCCCAGCCCTAGGGGTCCGAGGCTATGGTAAAATGAGAAGGCTCCAGAGGGCGCCCCTCCGGTGATTTCCCCGCGGTGATTGAAGCGATCCTAGGGAGCGAAAAGTCAGAGATGGATGCAACACACAAAAACCTGGGAGACAAGGTACTTACTCATCCATGGCTATCCACTTCCTCTGTCTCAGGGCCCGAGGGGCGTCGCCGCAGCTGTTCCTAGGGCTCTTTATCTTGCACTATCCCCCGTCGTCTGGGATGGGTACACTGAAAGATGACGCGCTGCCTTTCGCGACGGGGGTGGGGCCTGCGTCCACAGGCGGGGTTTCTTCCGCACCACCCACAGGGGATATGATGGCCGCCTCAGGAGCACCAGATGGCGCTTGCTTCGCCTCGGCTGCCTCAGAAGCACTCGACGGCGCGGGCTCCTCCATAGTTACCTTCGGAGCGCGCGTCCCAGGGTCTGCAAGCATGGGGGCCACCAAGATGGGGTTGTAGCGAGGCCCCTCGTAGGCCTCGGGAGGAAACCCCCATTAATCGAAGCGTGACATCTTCTTAGCAAATGCCTTCCCGACTGGATAAGCATACAAGGGGCGCCCCCTAAGGGGAGGACTCCTGGATCACCGCCCATAAGGAGTCCCAACACCTCTTGCAGCATGTCAGGGGGAGTGGAGCCGCCTGAAGCCTCATGGGATCGCCCGAGCCTGAGAAGGCCCACATCGGATGGGTATGGCGTTGAAGCGGGGCAATGTGCTGCCGGACAAACTCCCTCACCACCATCGCCATCATCACCCCGGTCTGCATCAGATCCGCCAGTCTAGACCAAACGCATACAGCCCGCGGGTCAACAAGTTCCTCGTGCCCCCAGCCGGAGCTTGGTTCCACCGGCGACGATGGGAAAATGAGGAGGGGCCTGAGCACCTTGGCGTCCACGTACACCCAGTGCTTCCGGAACCCCCTCACGTCCAGGTGGAGGGAGAAGTCGATGCTAAGGTTAGCGGTCGCCGCCGCTATTTGGAGCGACACGCAACCCAAGCGTCGCGTGTCGTCGACCAGGCAGAGGAAGAAGAAGTGGCGGAGCAAGGCCAAGGAAGGGGCAATGCCTATGAAGGCCTCGCACAAAAAGGCGAAGGCGGAAAGAAGGACGATGGACCCTGGATCCAAGTGCAGCACGTGGATCTGGTAATGAGAAAGCACAACATTGAAGAAATCGGCGAAAGGGGCAGCAGGCCGGCGAAAAGGGCATGAAGATGGAGGGGGTCTCTGTGGCCTCCATGTCGACCAGGGCCTAAGAGGCGGGACTGGCCGTCGTCGCCCCCCAGTCATTGGAGTCACCGTCAAGGTCTTGCCGAACCTTGTCTAGCCCCTCTCGGTTGACCACCGAGGACTGGTCCAACGCTGGCTCCGGACCAGGCGCGGGCTCGGTAGTTACGCGAGCTTTCCCCTTCTTCGATTTTGGGGCCATGGCAGCAAGGCGAGCAGTGGCAAGAGAGGACCCGGGACAGGAAGGCGCAAGCTCGATGGAGATGAAGAAGAAGGCCAGCGTCCCAGGTAATGATGGCCTTTTCGGTGTGCACCATGCAGTTGTCCAATCGGGCAGTTGCAGAGGCTGCGTAGGGAAGTGGAGACGCCCGTGTCCCATCGGGCGGTGCATGTTGACTTGGTCAGCAGGCAATTGGGGCCCGCGGCGCTTCGCCCTTGCCCCTTGGCTTCATCTCAAAGCCAAGTCCGAGCACGCCTTGGGCCCGGGGGCTACTATCGGCGTCCTGGGAACCGAGGTACCTAGACCTGCCATCTTGTGGCCCACAGCGTGGCTTCATCAATGGACTGGTACGACCCATCTTCAACATCCATGACACAAGACCCTCGCGAGGGGCCAAGCCTCGCGAGGGAAATGACGCCAAGACCACCAGAAGGAGCGGCCTTCCCAGGCTGGCTCCTGAGGAGCGGAGATTCCTATGCAAGCGCGAGCCTCGTGAGGGTCGAGTGATGCCAGCCATGACGACTGAAGCCAGGTGGACGCCAACAGGCCCAGAACAACAGGTTTCCTCTTTGGTGCCAAGGAGACAGGCTCAGACGCTGAGTCCCGACGAATCTGCCAAAGGTTTCGATGCATTCTCGTGCTACAAGACCAAGACCGCCAGGACAACAGTACGGAGGTCATCGCTGAGCCCACCATGGCGTCACGGCGAGTAGCTTTGCAGGCGAAGATTACTTTTCATAAGGATATGATGTACTTCTTGTCCCCTTTCAAATTGTCCATTGTGGTATCCCTTCCCGCCTTCCATTGGGCGGAAGAGGACCAGAGCCTCTATAATTATAGGATAGCCACCACCCAGCAAGGGGATCGAATCCACCGAGACCTCATCAGCACCCACCCTCACAAGAACATGCCTTGCGAGATTGTTCTTCGCCTTGTACTAGTTCATCCTCAGCCCCCGAGGCTAATCCACCACAAAGCAGGAGTAGGGTCTTACACCGCGAGGTGGCCCGAACCTGGGTAAATAGCTGAGTCTAGGCAAGTAGTTATTAGTAAAACTATGGCGCATGTATGTTTGTTACTCTTTCCACTTTCAGTTGTTATGCATCTACGCTAGATTTAGAGGACACCCTTTTTAATTAATTTTTTTGGAGGCTTCTATGTTCAATAGAGTCCTTGCAACTTATGTCGTTATGGGTACAAACTTTTTTTCTTCTCTGAAACTCAAATATATGCTTCTTTTGGGGGCTTACAACACTAGAGAGAGTTCATGGATTCCAATTCGGTGACAACCCATATGAATTGAATAAGAAGATATGGGATGATTTCACATAAATATTATCCAAGGTGGGTATTTCCATTTGTATGTGGAACATTATCGCTCCAACGAGGTTCTGTTTCACGTAATCTTAAGAATATTATAAATCACACATCAGTTCTTGAGCAATGTTTTACTTGTTGAACTCTAGCAGCGTTTTTTCTTGATATATAGAGCAAACCGTTTTTTAATCTGCTGTCTAGAATATAAGAATATTATAAATCACACATCAGTTCTTGAGCAATGTTTTACTTGTTGAACTCTAGCAGTGTTTTTTCTTGATACATACAGCAAACCATTTTTAATCTATTGTCTAGAATATAATGTATAATTTTTCCTCATTCTAAATTTGTGTAGAGGGTGGGAAGAGAATATGTAATTATATTGGGGTGTTCCTTTTTCATCTTAGGTATTGAAGGATGCGATGAGTTTGACCAGTTATGATTCCCTTCAATACGTCAAATACATATTCCTATACGTCACTATTTTCTTCTTCTAGAAGAGCCATGGGCTTTAATTCTTGATGATGCGTTGGCAGCTTCATTTGTAGCTCTTGCCACATGTTCGATAGAAGATGACAACCAGCCAACAAGTGAGTTTTTTATTTTGTTTTTGGCCTCTAACAAGTTAGCTTGATCAATCAATCACAAACAGCATCCTGCATCCATAGTACCATTGTCGCTGTCAAGTTTGTACCTTGCATAGTAACATCTCTTATTATTAAGACAGTACACAATGGCGTTGACGGGCAGAGGACCCGAAGGCGAGGAATTGATGGTCAAGGTACAACTACACCATGACTTTCATATCTTTGATGAATATATGTCGCCGAGAATATGTAACCACTGGTCGGTTGATGGGTAAATAAATATTGGAACACAAGAAAAAGTATGATACTAACATGAAACCCATCCATCTTAAGAGTGTTCAAAGCCAACAGTGCGCAAGAATCTTATGTAGTGGTCTATTTAATCTGACTGTTACACAATTCTGTGACATACTCAATTCCTTATACATTCAATCGATGATTGTGTAGAAATTGATGTTGTGTTTTTAGTGATGCCTCTAGCTATGGTAGAAATGTATTCAGAATACATGGAAGTGCAAATGCATGTCATGGTCTTGCTATGGGAGGAGAAATCAAACAAATTAATATTCCATATGAGCTTTATCTTGTACAACTATTTTTTGTTTTCTCTGCGCTCTTGATAGTGGGTTGTGACCATTTCATAAATGGGTCCAATTCAGTAATTTCCTAATCTTATCGAGATATTTCGCACCATATATATTAATTATTGTTAGTAAATTGTGAATGATATTGATCTCTTATGGCATGCAACAATAAGGATTAACTGGTTTTTGAACTTCCCTTTCTTGGTCAAGTGGCATTTACAGTCTGCACTTCTCGGATATTAGAATAGCCACAATAAGCTTACTTTAGATTTTATCTTTGTTCATTATATTTCGTTGATTGTTGTATCCATGCAATATTAATCATATATGTGTGTGTGTGTGTGTGTGTGTGTGTGTGTGTGTGTGTGCGCGCGCGCGCGCTAGATTTTTGTTTATTATGTTTTAGTTGATTTTCCCCGGTAACTCAGAACATTTTGAATGTTGTATTTAGCTCACGGCTCCAACTTTGTGTTGAAGGAAACTGAAGGTTCCAACATGATATGCCCTCTCTTTCATTGGCTTTATTGGAGCATAGAATTGGTAACTTTTGTGACTTCAAAGCAGTTTTTGGTGTGGGAGATAGAAAGTGAGGGGATTTTTTCTTGCTCTTCTCACGGGTGCATACATTTTCACCACAATTCAGTTATGTGCGCGTGAAGGAGGGAAGATGAGAGAAACATTGACATTTTTCATGCTTTGGAAGAACATTTCAATTCATCGTTTTCTTTTCTGTGGCCACACATGAGTGTCGTGTCATCATGGTAGAGCCCGACTGAAGGGTGAGTCCAATATAGAACCAGGAGGTAGTAGCACTAAGATAGGAGGATGATTGTCGCCCTTGTCCCGTGTTGCAAGCCCGCCATAGCATTGTCGGTCATTGGCTCAATTAGAACACGAGTTAATGGACTTTGTGATAAGAGTGAGGGTTGTGAGTGAGCCGAATGCGGGTTGGGGTTGGTCGAATCAGTTACGGCTAGTGGAATAATATCCCTACTTTAGAAAATGTGGCAAATTGCATTTCATTACAGATGGCTCTGTAACAAACTGCATGAGTGCGTGATTCATATTTTTTTCATCAACACGTATAATTTTTTGGTTAGGATAGAAGGGTAAATGAATTGGTTTGGTTGCTTCAAGAGTTAATAACGGGCAGAGTGACATATCAATTGAATGCCCAACCACAGACACCATATTTTTGTTTCATCGTAATGCATGACATTCTACAGTATGATAGAATGTGGCAATGGTTCGAGAGACATCAGATCCTTCTTGGGGGCGTCATGAGTAGCACACTCCTTGCCCCCTTGATGGCGGTGGTGAATATGTACAAACACATGGAGAGGTGATCATGGTGGAAAGCAGGGCGGTTGGCAGGGGACTCCTCCTTGGCGTTCCGCGGGTAAGTACGGTTTGAAGGAGAGAGGGCATCATGGTGAAGATGAGTTGGGTCTCAACATGTTTTAAAGAATAGGGCTCTAGCGAGAAATGCCCCGCTGCAACAGGAAACGAGCGGAAGGGGAGGTCCGGCAGGATGGGGTGGAAGACTGGTTGAGCTGTGCTTTCACATCATCCCGACTCCGCCTCGCGCCGCCTTCCCGGGCAGCGGCCGGGGCGGCTCCTCCGCGCCGTCTCCCCGCCCCCACCCCTCCAATTTCCCTACCCCGCCGCCGCCGGACGGCACCCCCGGATCTGGCAGGGTGGGCTCGGCGGCGGCGGGCCCTCCATTCCCTCGCGTGCGTCGCCATTCCCGGGGTGGGGCTCGGCGACGGGCGCAACTCGGCTGGCGGTGGTCCGGCGTCCTTGCGGCGGGGGCCGGCGGTTGGCGCGGCCTCTTGGCGGCAGGGTGGCCTAGTGGCCTGGTGGCGCGATCTCGGCCCAGATTTGGGCCCGTAGGGCCCCATCTGGGTCCTAGTGGGCCGGTGCCGACGTGGCTTCCCTGCCTTTGGCATGGTGAAGTTGTAACATCCCAGATGTAACACTTTTCTACTATGGTAATAAAGCATTCTCATTTTGATCCTTGTCCTTATCCTTGGGGGTTCTTGTCTTTTGAGCTCATTTATTTTTGCATTGCCATGTCTTTTATTTTATTTTGCATCCTTGCATTGCTTCATCATCATGGCATCATGGCATCTTAGTTTACTTTTGTTGTGTGATATTGTGAGGCACCTTGTAATTTTGTGTGTGTGGTTCTAGCTATGCCTAGCTAAACCCTAGCCCCCTCCTTGTTTCATTCATTCTTCTTCTTCTTCTTTCTTTTTCTTTTCTGTCCTTTCTTTACTCCATTGTGCAAGCCACTGAGCCGACTCCACCCCTTTCGTGCACCCGCTGGCGCTAGCTCAGCGAGGCCGGGCCCTCTTGTCAGTGGCTCTGGCTAGCCGAGCCCTGGGTCACTCTTGCCCTTGCGCCTGTTCTGTTTTTTTTCGTTTTGTGTTTTCTTTTTCTTTTTTTGTTTTTCTTGTTTATATAATATCTGTGGAAATATACTTCTAATGAAAATAAGTCCTATATGAAAAATGCTTAGAATTTCATGTAGATTATGAATATGTTGTTTGTTGCCATGTTTAAAAACATTTAAAATGTTGTTTGAATTTATTCTTGTTTTAAAAATGCTTAAACTTGTAAAAATCATAACTAAATATCTACAACTCCAAATCTAACAAACTTTATATGCATTTGGGGTGGAAAAATGTGTACAATATTTTGGTGCTGTTGTTTAGCATGTTTGACAACTTTATCATAGAAGTTTTTCAGATCTGTCCCAATTGCATATAAATTAATATGGGAGTTTCTGGATTTTGTTGTTATTTATTTCCAGCCCATTTAAATGTGCTAGCATGTTGCTGTAATGTTAGTTGCACCCTTGCCATGTTAACCAACTCCTTTAAAACTTGTTGGATGCTTGTTTGAAAAAACTACATAAACTTGTTAGTTATTCTTTAGTTGTTTTCCTTCATGTGGGTGATCTTGTTGCTTTGATGATATTGCACTCTTGTGAACCTAGGCCATGCATCATGTCTACTCTTGTCCTTGTTCATCATGTTCATGCATCATGTGGTTGAGCATTGCATGTTGATTGATTTTGTTCCGTTGCTGCATTGTTGTGTTTGGTTAGAGCACGGTGACGATACGGAGTACGAGGTTCCTACTAAGGTTGAGTTTGAGGAGCAAGGTTACGATCCCTCCGTGGAATCAACACGCAAGATGACCTTACCCAGATATCACTACTATCTTTGCCTATGCTAGATGTCTCGCTCTTGTAGATTATTGCATTGATGCCCATGTCTGTTTGTCAGCCTTCCTATTGTTGCCATGAAACTCTCTAACCATCCACCTAGCAAATCGTTGTTTGGCTACGTAAGCATCGCTCAGCCCCTCTTATAGCGTTGTTAGTTGCAGGAGAAGATTTGAAGATTCTTGCTTCATGATGAAGTTATTGTTGGAATATCACAATATATAATCTGTTAAACTAAATCATCTATATATTGGTAATGGGTGGAAGGCTAAGCCTCTTGCTTGGTGTTTTGTTCCACTCAAGCCACCCTAGGAACCGTTTAAACCGGTGTTATGTTCCTTGATTTTGCGTCCCTAACATGGTTGGGATTTATGGGCCCCCCTTGATAACCGGCTTAGCGCTAAAGCTTTTCCAGCAAGGCGCAACATTGGTTTTACATTTGCCTAATAACTAAAATTTGCATAGGGCGTTGCAAACCCGAGTTCTTAATTAACAACCCGGGCTAGTGCTCCACATGAGTGTTGGTCCAAACTGGGCAGCCTGCGGGGCCACCTCGAGGAAACTCAAGGGCTGGTAAAAACCTGTAGCTTGTCCCATCCGGTCGTGGCCTGAGACGAGATAAGCGCGGCTACTGTCAGGGTGTCGGCACGCCGGGAGGTCTTGCTGGATTAGTTTTACCTTTGTCGGAATATCTTGAGCACGGGATTCAGAGAATACTTGGGTCTTCCCACCTTGGAGTTGCGACTCCGCAGATCGTGAGCTTGTGATGGGCTAAGTTGGGACACCCCTGCAAGGTTTGATCTTTCGAAAGCCGTTCCCGCGGTTATGTGGCAGATGGGAATTTGTTAATATCCAGTTGTAGATAACTTTACACCATGTTCATAATACACTACCTGCGTGAGTAACCGTGACGGTCTCTTTCCGAAGGGGTTCGGGAAGTGAATACGGTGGGGCTATGTTTGACGTGCTTAGTTAGGATCACTTCGTGATCACTTTGACGATTGTTGGCACTTTCTCTTTTTGCTCTAAACCCGTAAGTTAGTGCTAGTGCTGCTGCAACCTTGTTTTAAGCCTTTTCCACACCTAAGGCTTTAATAGTATTGTTACCCGGGAACGGGATTGCTGAGTCCTCCGTGGCTCACAGATTCTACACAACACCAGATGCAGGTACCATTGAGAACTACATAGGTGGTGGTTCAGAGTTGTATTGGGAGTTCGACGAAGAGCGTGGGCGATACTACGTGTCCTACCCCGAGGATCAGTAGGGCTCTTACTAGGATGATCGGGACCTTGTGTTGCTTTATTTATGGTATCTTTCATTTGGATCTTCGTCCGTCTTCGGACTCTGATGTTATTGGATGATGTATTTTAATGTATTACATTGTGTGACGTGGCGAGTGTAATCCAACTACTCTTTTACATTTTCATCCCCTCTTTTACATGAGTTGTGCAAAGATACCATACTTGAGATCATTCTAGTATGTGATTATGCCTTTAAGTCGTGTCTCGGCACGTGGGAGGCATAGTCACATACTAGGCATTACAAGTTGGTAATCAGAGCCTTCTCCGACCTAGGAGCTCCCCTGATTGATCGAATCGTTGACGGTTGAGTCTAGGCACACACATGAAAATGTTTGGAGTCCTATATATATATATCGGAGAGTAGGATTTCTTTTACTCCTCGTCCCTTCATCGCTCTGGTGAGGACTCCTGACGATGTTCTATCTCTTCTACTCTTAAAAATTCACTAAAAATTTTTAGGATCACGCGAGTATTGTTTGGATTGTTCCGATATCTTTGAGACAAGAACATTGTTCTCGATGCCTCCTGTCATTTAGGGGTTGTGGTAGTGTGTAAGGGGATATTTCTCCCTAAGTAGTTTTGGTGATTGATGAAAATGCATTTGCGGACTAATCGTGTGCTCTAAGCTCTTTCAGGTATATCTCACTTAGGCACAAGACGATTGTTTGCCCCTCGGATTCGATGGAAGACGGTGTTTCCTTTTTTGCTCCCTGTCGGTGGCTTAGAGTAATAGGAAAGCCGTACTATTAAGAGGGGGTCCGTTTCGGAAAGGTTTGGGTGGAATCAACACGTACACATCCTACTCTCGCACCACCTTTCCCTTGCTTCTCTGGAGCTCCGGCCGTTTCTTATCGTATATGCAAACCATGGCTTCTTACTAGTACACCTGCCTGGCAAGCGGTAGTACCGCTCCATAAGCGGTAGTACCGCACAGCCACACGGTAGTACCGCCTGCAGGCATGGTAGTACCGCACCAGCGGTAGTACCGCGGCTCCAGAACGGTAGTACCGTGTATCTGGCCCGGCACTGCACCAAGCGCGGAAGTAGGTGCGGAAGTAATTTTTTACTTCCGCATCCTACGCGGTAGTACCGCTTGTATCAAGCGGTAGTACCGTGCCGTGTTTTGCTACTACCGTATTTCTGCGGATGTAGCTACGGATGTAATTTATTTCATCTGTGCTTGTCCTCGGCCTGCTTGTCTCTGCCTTGCGGTAGTACTGCAAGGGCGAGTGGTAGTACCGCTCACATAGTACTACCGCCCGTATACCTTCGTGTCAGAGTGCAATCTGGCTAGTGCTGCTACAGCGGTAGTACCGCACCCAGAGCGGTAGTACCGCTCACCAAGTGGTAGTACCGCAACTTACGTGCGGTAGTACCGCTCTCTGCAGGCAGAAACGTGGATAACGGTTGGATTTGTTCTCCCACTATATATAGGGGGTCTTCTTCCCCAAGAAGACTTACCTCTTCCCCCACATACTCCATTGTTGCTCCAAAGCTCCATTTTCGCCCGATCTCTCTCCCTAGCCAATCAAACTTGTTGATTTGCTCGGGATTGCTTGAGGAGGCATCGATCTACACTTCCACCAAGAGATATTTGATTCCCCCCACTAATCCCTCGCGGATCTTGTTACTCTTGGGTGTTTGAGCACCCTAGACGGTTGAGGTCACCTCGAAGCCATATTCCATTGTGGTGAAGCTTCGTGGTTTCGTTGGGAGCCTCCAATTTAGTTGTGGAGATAGCCCCAACCTTGTTTGTAAAGGTTCGGTTGCCGCCTTCAAGGGCACCACTAGTGGAATCAAGGCACCTTGCATCGTGTGAGGGCATGAGGAGAATACGGTGGCCCTAGTGGATTCTTGGGGAGCATTGTGCCTCCACACCGCTCCAACGGAGACGTACTTCCCCTCAAAGGGAAGGAACTTAGGCAACACATCCTCGTCTCCACCGGTTCCTCTTGTGGTTATTTCTTACCTTTACTTATGCGAGCATTACTTGTTTATCTCCTATAGCTTGCTTCTGAAGTTGTTATCTTTACTTTCTATTAGTTGTCATCTTAGTAGCATATCTAGACAACTTACTTTGATGCTTAATTTAAAGTGGTTAAGAAAAGCTAAAAATTGTTAGTTGCCTATTCACCCCCCCCCCTCTAGTCAACCATATCGATCCTTTCAATTGGTATCAGAGCCTCGTCTCTTTTTAAGGACCTTACCATCCAAAGAGTATGGGTGACAACGTAGTCGAGGCGGAGGATCATTCCGGTGGAACTCCGTCCTTGCCTACGTCCGATGGGGGAGCCTCGGTCTCTCGTGAGGAGTTCAATGTGGCCTTGACCACATTGAAAGTGTCACTTGCGACCGAGGTCAAAGGCATGTTTAAAGATTTGCTTGAGGGGCTTAAATTATCCACCGCACCGTTGGAAGTGGTTCGTCCCGCTACCAACGTGTCGGAGGCTAATCCCGACAAGGGAGAAGCTAGTAGTGAACAAGCCCCTGTTACTAAGAATGGGAGTGGGATCTTTGCCCACTCCGCTCCTCCTACTCACTATGGAGGACCCGTTCCCACACCGCATTTAAATTCCGTTGGGCCTCCTCCCAAGTTTATAAAAAATTCTGATTTTGCTACTTGGGTGTTTCGTTTCAAATGTCATATAAATCATTGTTCTACTAATCTTTGGAGA
The DNA here is from genome assembly GCA_902687465.1 of Secale cereale. Classification (NCBI taxonomy): domain Eukaryota; kingdom Viridiplantae; phylum Streptophyta; class Magnoliopsida; order Poales; family Poaceae; genus Secale; species Secale cereale. Next base: position 273,032,154 of record LR738715.1, read on the forward strand.
ATCATTGAGCAAGGTTTTTATCCGCGTGATCCCGACAACATGACTCCAAGAGAAACTACGGATCATCAATTCAAAGAGTCCGCTCTTTGCATCCTTCAAGATGCTATCCCTCCAAAAGACATTGCACATATTCGACCCTTCACTGTGGCCAAGGAAGCTTGGGAGCATGTTGGCACTATGTACAAGGGAAGCACTAGCATTCAACGCTCTAACTATGAAGTTGTGCAAGATGAAGCCGATGAGTTTGCTATGATCGAAGAAGAAGATCCTCGTGAACTTTATCGGAGATTAACTACCCTTGCGGTCTCTCTTCGAGATCATGGCAGTAAGGACACGGATGACAATTGGATCAAGCGCAAGTTCCTCAAGGCCATGATGCCCTATCATAAGGCCATGTCCTCTGTCATTCGTCAGAGACCGGACTTCCACCACTTATCCTCAAATGAAGTGTTGGATGAGTTCATTGCCATGAGGATCTTGGATATGACCGCCGACAATGCGGTCTTAAGAGCTCAATGATCGAAGAAGCCTAATCTTGCCCTAAAGGCCAAGTCTTGTGTGGAAGAAGAGGAGGTGGAGGATGATGATGAGTGTAGCCCCGAGGACACCAAATATGCCTATCATGAGCACATGGCTCTTGCTTCAAGGCAATTATGGGGTAGCAAGAAGAACACAAGACCCAACTTCAATAGGAACAACTCAAGTGGGAACAAGGGCAAGCAACGAGTGAGGACATGCTTCAACTGTGGAAATGTAAGCCACTTCGTTGCGGATTGCCCATATGAGAAAAGAGAAGACTTTGGAGGCAAGCTTATCCGGAAGGACAAATCAAAGTCTTATCCCAACAAGAACAACTTCAACAAGAAGACTCCTCCTAAAGGGTTGGTGGCCCAAGAAGAATATGTTGAGGATGATGATAATGATGAAGGTGATGAGATGGTCACCATGGCCACAATTGCTATTGCTACTACTCCACACTCATCTCTCTTCGACTCACCAAATGAAAACATCATCGCCAAGTGTCTCATGGCCAAGGCCACCAACAAGGTAACCCCAAACATCAATACTACTATCACTTCTTATCCTTCATTGACGGATTGTATTGATGAGAGTGAGGGAACTAAGGAGGGAGAGAATGAATTTGAGTTGTTCATGAAAAATCTCAAGGGCAAACCCAAGAAGCATTTTGTTTCTCTCTTGGAACAACTCGGTGAGGCCAATGACATGATCGAGGCTCACGAGGAAACCATTACTAAAATGGAAGGACATAGTCGAGACTATGCCGATGAGATATCGGATCTCTCTAACACCCTAGAGGAAGAGTGTGGTCTTCGTTTGGCTCTTGAGGAGTCGATGATCATGCTAAATTAAAGAAAGATCTTGATCATGCTTTAGTTGTCTCTCGTGTGCTTAATTCCGAGAAGGCAAAACTTGAGGTTGACCATGCTAAACTCAATGAAGAGTTTGTCATACTCGACAAGGCTCACAAGGCCTTGAAAGGTATGCATGCTACTCTCAAAGAGTCTCATGATCAACTCCAAGTTTTGCTAACCAAGGAAAAGGCTATCTTCCCTCGCATGGTATTAATTGATAATGCAAATGCTACTAACCCCTGTTGCAAGCATGTGCATCTTGTTAAAGAAAATGCCGAGTTGAAGAAGCAACTTGAGAAAGGCCTTGTGACTTGTATACAAGGTGAGAAGAACCTCAACAACCTTTTGAGCAATCAAAAGGAGGTTGTGGCAAAGGAGGGAATTGGGTTTGTTCCTAAGCCAAAGAAGAAGAAGAATGACAAGACCAAGCAACCACCCCCTCTCCGACAAACTTTTGTGAAAGAAGGAGAGGGTGCATCAAAGAAGAAGAAAACGGTGAAAGGTGGTGGTGTCAAGAAAACCTCCACCATACCATCAAACATAGCCGACGACTTTAATCCTTCATATGTTTTATGTCGTGCTAGTGATGGTCATGTGTTTGCAAAATTTGTTGGTTCTTCTTATGAGTACATTGAATGGTCCATTTGGGTTCCTAAGACCCTTGTTACTAACCTCAAGGGACCCATTACCAAATGGGTACCTAAATCCAAGCATTGATCTCTTGTAGGAGTTTGCTTCCGATGGGGGATCATGGTTGCTCGATGGTGGAGCCACAAATCAAATGACCGGAAGCAAAGACTTGGTGGTGGACGTGCATCTAGGTTCATCTATGGCCACCAACGTCGAATGGGGTGATGCTTCATCTTCTAAGGTATTGGGGCTTGGCAAGGTTGTTGTCTCTCATGATCTCACGATCGAGAAAGTCTTGCTTGTTGAGTCCCTTGCATACAATTTACTTTCTGTTCGCCAACTTGCACTCATGGGCTTTGCTACATTCTTTGATATTGATTCTGTGGCCCTCTTGTGGAGCAAGACTCTTAAAGTAGCCTATGTTGGGCATGTCGAGAACGGTCTTTATGTGGTTAACTTCTCGAAGCAACCCACTAAGGTCGCGACATGCTTAATGGCTAAAGTTGATGTGGGATGGCTTTGGCATCGCCGCTTGGCCCATGTCAATATGAGATCTTTGCAAAGTCTTCTCAAGGGAGACCATGTCCTTGGACTAACAAATGTTAGCTTTGCCAAAGATCGTGCTTGTAGGGCTTGCATTGAAGGAAATTTACATGAGTTGGCTCACCCTCCCACGACTATCATCTATTCAAAGAGACCCTTAGAGCTCCTTCACATGGACCTCTTTGGGCCTCCATCTTTTGATAGTCTTGGGGGTAGAAAGTACTGCTTGGTGATAGTGGATGATTACTCAAGATACACCTGGGTATACTTCTTCAAGAAGAAGAGTGAGACCCAACAAACCGTCATCAACTTTGCAAATGAAGCTCAACGACAACATGAAGCAAAGATTCTGATGATCAGAAGTGACAACGGCACCGAGTTCAAGAACTACACCTTGGATGAGTTTCTCAGTGATGAGGGGATCAAACATCAATATGCAGCTCTCTATACCCCTCAACAAAACGGTGTAGCGGAGAGAAAGAACCGAACTCTGATGGATGCGGCAAGAACCATGATGGCGGAATTCAAATCTCCATACAACTTTTGGGCCGAAGCCATCAACACCGCTTGCCATGCATCAAGTCGGCTCTATCTCCGTAAAGGCTTGAACAAAACTCCATATGAGATACTTACCGGTAACAAGCCCAATCTCAAGTACTTCCTGGTATTCGGGTGTAAGTGTTTCATTCTCAAGAAAGGTGTTCGCTTGTCTAAATTTGAATCTAGAGCTCACAAGGGCATATTTGTTGGTTATGCTACAAACTCTCATGCTTACTGTGTCCTCAACAAGTCCAATGGACTCATTGAGGAGACGAGTTACATAGAGTTTGATGAAAATAACGGCTCCCAAGTGGAGCAAAGTGGTACTTGTGATATAGGTGACGAAATTCCTCCTCAAGCCATAAGAAGAATGGGTGTTGGATATATCCTACCCATTGAGGAACCCCTTATGGCCGAAGGAGAAGGACAATGTTCCACTCAAGTGGAACCATCACCAACCCAAGACCCACACGCTTCCGAAGAACAAAGTGAAGGCCCTCAACCGGACGAACAAGGCCAAGTGCAAGATCAATCACAAGATGGTGGAGAGCCACCAAATGATGCACAAGGCCAAGTTCTGTCCTCCGAGCAAGATCAAGGTCAAGAGGAAGCTCAAGATCAAGATCTAGCTCCTGACGACGCTCAAAATGATCAACTCAATGCTCCTCAGTTATCTCTTGAAGAGCAATTGGAGCGTCGTGCTGCAAAAGTTGCCTCCAGGCTTGCTTCTAGAGAACATCACATGGAGAACATTCTAGGAAGCATCAAAAGGGGGGTAAGCACTTGTAGACAATTAGCAAACTATTGTGCTCATCAAGCCTTTGTCTCCTGTGTTGAACCTCAGAAGGTTTATGAGGCGCTCGAAGACCCTGATTGGCTCAATGCCATGCATGAAGAACTCCATAACTTCGAGCGCAACAAGGTGTGGCGTCTGGTGCCAAGGCCAAAGGAGAACCATAATGTCATTGGAACCAAGTGGATCTTTAAGAACAAGCAAGATGCTCATGGCATTGTCATCCGCAACAAGGCGCGTCTGGTGGCTCAAGGCTACTCCCAAGTCGAGGGTATCGACTACGGTGAAACCTTTGCCCCCGTTGCTCATCTTGAATCCATTCGTTTGTTGCTTGCCTATGCTTCCCATCATAACTTTAAATTGCAACAAATGGATGTGAAAAGTGCATTTCTTAATGGTCCTATTAATGAGCTGGTATATGTTAAACAACCCCCGGGGTTTGAGGATCCTAAGCTCCCCAATCACGTGTACCAACTCGATAAGGCACTCTATGGCCTTAAACAAGCCCCACGTGCGTGGTATGAGCATCTTACCGAGTTGTTACAAGATCGTGGGTTTGAAATTGGGAAAATCGACCCCACTCTTTTTACTAAGAAGGTCAAAGGGGAGTTGTTTGTATGACAACTATATGTTGATGATATAATCTTTGGTTCTCCTAACAAAGCTTTCAATGATGAGTTCGCCGCACTCATGACCACACATTTTGAGATGTCCATGATGGGAGAGTTGAAGTACTTCCTTGGGTTTGAGATCAAGCAAAGAAGAGAAGGGATCTTCATCAAACAATCCAAGTATACTCAAGACATCCTCAAGAGGTTCAATCTAAGTGATGTCAAGCCGGCTACTACTCCAATGCCAACCAAGTGCCAACTTGACATTGATCCCAATGGTAAAGCGGTGGATCAAAAGGTATATCGCTCTATGATCGGTTCCTTGCTTTACCTTTGTGCATCTAGACCGGATATTATGTTGAGTGTGGGAATTTGTGCACGGTTTCAAGCCTCACCTAAGGAGAGTCACTTTGTGGCTGTCAAGCGAATCTTTCGATATTTGGCTCATACCCCAAACTTTGGCTTATGGTACCCAAGAGGAGCAAACTTCAACCTTGTAGGTTTGTCTGATTCTGACTGGGCAGGAGACAAAGTGGATAGGAAGTCCACTTCTGGAGGGTGCCAATTTCTTGGTTGCTCTCTTGTTAGTTGGTCTTCCAAAAAGCAAAGTTGTGTGTCTCTCTCGTCCACCGAAGCAGAGTATGTGGCTGCTGGCAGTTGTTGTGCTCAACTCTTATGGATGAGGCAAACTTTAAAGGATTATGGTGTCACTTGCGACAAAGTGCCTCTTTGGTGTGACAATGAAAGTGCCATCAAGATTTCTCTCAACCCGGTGCAACACTTCAAGACGAAGCATATAGAGATTCGGTATCACTTCATCCGGGATCACATAAGGCAAGGAGAGATCGAGCTTCACTATGTCAACACTCATCATAACCTTGCAGATATCTTCACGAAGCCATTGGATGAAGCAAGATTTCGCGAGTTATGGCATGAGCTAAATATCATCGATTTGAGCAATGTGGCTTGAGTCTTTGCACACACTCCTCACACACTCAATATAGTTATCTTGTCTAGTTGTAGGCATGGACATAGGGGGAGTATTGTTCTCTCAATGAACTATTCCTCCCCCCATTATGCATAAATTGATCAAGTCCTTGTCATTTGCCATACATAGATGGTATAAGTGCTTCAAGACGAGTATTGGTCATGGGCCCAAGGATAGTTCTTTGCGGTGCCATACCAAATAACTCAAACATAGGTGGCCTCGGCCACCGCCCTCCTCTTTGGAGTTGTGTTTTGCCTTGCTTGTGCGTCTTCTTCTCTCCTTTGCTAAAAGCCTCGTGTCGAAACGTGCAAGTTCTTGGAGGAGCGGTACTACCGTGCATAGCCACGGTACTACCGCAAAGGAGATTACGGTACTACCGCAAGTCCAGCACGGCAGTGTTTGTTTACTGCCGCTGGTAGAGCGGTACTACCGCTTAGCGTGCGGTACTTCCGCCCAAGCGGTACTACGGTACTACCGCACATAGCCACGGTACTACCGCAAAGGAGATTACGGTACTACCGCAAGTCCAGCACGGCAGTATTTGTTTACTGCCGCTGGTAGAGCGGTACTACCGCTTAGCGTGCGGTACTTCCGCCCAAGCGGTACTACCGCGATGACCGCGGTACTACCGTACGTATTCGAACGGGTGGGGGTTATAATCGGGCATGGGGAGTTCCAACTCCCCCATACCCATTCATCTCCTAACCCCCACGCCATCTCTCTCTCTCCCTCTCAAGAACGCCGCCGGAGGACCTCGCCGGATCTCCTCCCTTGGCCACTCTCCTCGCATTCCGACCGGTGGGATCGTTCCCCACCTCGCCCTCTTGCCATGGATGAAGGTTTCTCCCCATATCCCCTCTTCTTTTTGCCTTTTTGTTGTTTTTAGGGTTAGGGGAGATGCTTGGTGTTCTAGCGTTCTTCGTGTTCTTATCCATGGAAGAGTAAGATGTAGGAGAGTGTTTTTGCTCTAGAAATGCTAGTATATATGTTGCTACCAAGTTACTATGATCAGCCGTAGTACCGTTCTTCGATCGACTCGATCTAGTCTAGATCCGTTTTTAGATCTGACCCGAGCGGTACTACCGCTGGCAACAGCGGTACTACTGCTCTGACACGGATGTAAAAATCTACTACCGCATACCGAGCGGTACTACCGCAACACCTCCGCGGTACTACCGCTCCCTAAGCGGTATTAGTTTTTTACTTCCGTCTCTGGTCACGGAAGTAAACTTTTACTACCGCATACTGTGTGGTACTACCGCATCCATCAAGCGGTACTACCGCTCACTAAGCGGTACTAAATTTTTACTTCCGCGTCCGTCGGACAGTACTACCGCTTGTATCATAGCTCCTTCATAGCACTTACATATTATCCTTTCTCTCGTTTCATGTGCTTGTTGAGGCTTTTTGCATTGATTCTCTTTGTGTTTTCGTCATGTTCTTGTGTTTGTGTCTTAGGTGGTGGCTCTGGTTCCGATGTTCGTCGTGCCAATCCAGTCCGCGACACCGGGTCCAAGCGTCTACGCAACCCCAGTGATTTGCCAGAGGGCTCCAATCCCCAAGGCAAGTTCAAGACCGCCGCCAACAAGCAAAAGGAATCCTCTATGACTATGGAAGAAATGCCAGATAATGAGTTCATGGCACGGAGGAAGCACAACCCTTATGGAGAACCCCGAGCTCAGTTTCATGGGGATGAACTTTTCTGGACTAAGCAGCAGTATCGCATCTACACAGAGGTGCTCAAGAGCAAGACCAACCTGTACGTGGATGCTCATTGGGTGGACATGGCCCACATGCGGAGGGACAGTAACCTGGCTTACTTTGCCGAGGCTCTGGATCTGGTCGAGCAGTTTGGGCTTGAGCACTTCATGACCTTTCAGCACGATTTTGATCCAGAGATCATTGCTCAGTTTTATGCGTCGGTCCACTTCCACACCAAGGAATATCGCCCAATGACTTGGATGACTAATGGTCACAAGATGACTGCAACTTGGAAGGAATTCATGGATCTTTTACAGATTGCTGACGAGGGACTCCACAACCCAGTTGGAGCTCGGCCTCATGCCAATCCAGAAGCTGCCAACAAAGACAAACTGTTACCATTCTATGTGGAGAAGACTCTTGCAAGTGGCAAGAAGACATGGGTGCTGAACCCCTTTTTGGACATCATGCATCGGATCTTCCGCAACACCTTGTTTCCTCGAGTTGGGGACAAGGACAAGATCCATGCATACCTAGTTGACATGCTACTGATGTGTGAAGCGGCTCGCACGGCGCAGTCTCCACCACTTGACATATCCCATATCATGTGGTGTGAGCTCCGCTTTGCGATCTACACTCGCAAGGTACCCATTTATGGCCCGTTCCTGTTTCTGCTCATCTCCAAGACTTGGGAGAAGCTTTACCCTGATGAGGAGTACGAGGCCGAGTGTATTCGTCATGATCCCATTCATCTTCGCATCAAGACTCGATGGGCCAACACTACCACTCGTGCACAAGCTGATGCGGCTCAGATGGGTACTGACGAGGAGCCTGTGGAGGAGGCAGCTGAGGATAGCCTTGGAAGATATGCTCCTTCCTCTTCTGAGCCCTCTTGGGCTAAAAAGCTGAAGAAGAAGATGAAGGCCCTTTTCTGCATGCAAGCTCAAGGTCAGTACAGGGCTCATGTCACTCACAAGGAGTCTCGCCAGCGTGACAAGAAGATCATGAGGATCTTCGGTGAGAACGTGTCCAACGGATCCGAGGACAACATCACCCCTGAGGCAGCATGGATGGCCCGTCAGGGGTACAAGTGGTCTGAGTCTGACGAGGAGTAGCAGGAGGAGCAGCAGGAGTCCGATGGAGAGCACGATGACTGAGTTCCTCTGCCAGAGCTACCACCCTTCTTAGTGTCCTCTTTCTCTTTGTGGTGTCTCGATGCCAAAGGGGGAGAGAGTGATTTGCGTCTTGTGCCGTTTCTTGTGTTTTCGTTGTTCGTTCTCTGTCTGTTTGGTTGCTCTTTGTGTCGTGTGCGTGAGACTATCGTATGGTGTAACACATATGCTTCTTTGTCGTTAAACTCGTTGTTATGTCTTTACTATTATGTTGTGAGTAGTTAGTTTAAGCAGTTAGTTTACTTTCCCTTGTTTATGTGCTCACTTTATCCTCCTTACTACTGTCCGTAGACTCTTACTCTTTATATTTAAGGAGTATATTATTTGTAGAATTTAGGGGAGCATTGAACCCAGTATGTGTGTTGTGCAGTCCAAAGTACTCTCTCGTGTAGGCACACATCTAGGGGGAGCTCACCTATATTCTAGTTTTTATTAGGATTGCATACTCTCTTATATATCCTTGTGCAAATCCCGTATTGTCATCAATCCACCAAAAAGGGGGAGATTGTAAGGGCATATTTCTCCCTAAGTAGTTTTGGTGATTGATGACAATGCATTTGCGGACTAATCGTGTGCTCTAAGCTCTTTCAGGTATATCTCACTTAGGCACAAGACGATTGCTTGCCCCTCGGATTCGATGGAAGACAGTGTTTCCTTTTTTGCTCCCTGTCGGTGGCTTTGAGTAATAGGAAAGTCGTACTATTAAGAGGGGGTCCGTTTCGGAAAGGTTTGGGTGGAATCAACATGTACACATCCTACTCTCGCACCACCTTTCCCTTGCTTCTATGGAGCTCCGGCCGTTTCTTATCGTATATGCAAACCGTGGCTTCTTACTAGTACACCTGCCTAGCAAGCGGTAGTACCGCTCCATAAGCGGTAGTACCGCACAGCCACACGGTAGTAACGCCTGCAGGCACGGTAGTACCGCACCAGCGGTAGTACCGCGGCTCCAGAACGGTAGTACCGTGTATCTGGCCCGGCACTGCACCAAGTGCAGAAGTAGGTGCGGAAGTAATTTTTTACTTCCGCATCCTACGCGGTAGTACCGCTTGTATCAAGCGATAGTACCGTGCCGTGTTTTGCTACTACCATATTTTTGCGGATGTAGCTACGGATGTAATTTATTTCATCCGTGCTTGTCCTCGGCCTGCTTGTCTCTGCCTTGCGGTAGTACCGCAAGGGCGAGCGGTAGTACCACTCAGGCAGTACTACCACCCGTATACCTTCGTGTCAGAGTGCAATCTGGCTAGTGCCGCTACAGCGGTAGTACCGCACCCAGAGCGGTAGTACCGCTACCGCAACTTACGTGCGGTAGTACCGCTCTCTGCGGGCAGAAACGTGGATAACGGTTGGATTTGTTCTCCCACTATATATAGGGGTTCTTCTTCCCCAAGAAGACTTACCTCTTCCCCCACATACTCCATTGTTGCTCCAAAGCTCCATTTTCGCCCGATCTCTCTCCCTAGCCAATCAAACTTGTTGATTTGCTCGGGATTGCTTGAGGAGGCATCGATCTACACTTCCACCAAGAGATATTTGATTCGCCCCACTAATCCCTCGTGGATCTTGTTACTCTTGGGTGTTTGAGCACCCTAGACGGTTGAGGTCACCTCGAAGCCATATTCCATTATGGTGAAGCTTCGTGGTTTCGTTGGGAGCCTCCAATTTAGTTGTGGAGATAGCCCCAACCTTGTTTGTAAAGGTTCTTTTGCCGCCTTCAAGGGCACCACTAGTGGAATCACGACACCTTGCATCGTGTGAGGGCGTGAGGAGAATACGGTGGCCCTAGTGGCTTCTTGGGGAGCATTGTGCCTCCACACCGCTCCAACGGAGACGTACTTCCCCTCAAAGGGAAGGAACTTCGGCAACACATCCTCATCTCCACCGGTTCCTCTTGTGGTTATTTCTTACCTTTACTTGTGCAAGTATTACTTGTTTATCTCCTATAGCTTGCTTGTGAAGTTGTTATCTTTACTTTCTATTAGTTGTCATCTTAGTAGCATATCTAGACAACTTACTTTGATGCTTAATTTAAAGTGGTTAAGAAAAGCTAAAAATTGTTAGTTGCCTATTCACCCCCCC
>LR738715.1:273042757-273090588 GCA_902687465.1 Secale cereale
CCCTCTAGTCAACCATATCGATCCTTTCACAGTGTCCCGGGGAGTTGAGCTCCGAGGTGTTGTCGTCCCAAATGTATCGCAGCGGTTCTAGAATACTTAAGACGACCGACATAAAAAACTCTTCTATGCGGTTAGTGGTGAGATAACCCCGACATCACCCAGTACTGGGGAGGCACATCGGGAGTATTACCACAACTTGTATAGCAGATGCGTTTCGAAGGTCCGAGGTAAACAATTTTCGAGGATGACTGGTTATGTGTTGAAGGATGGATACAGCTGGATGTAGGATTAGAGTTGAGTGCGCGGTGCTTCCCCTGTATCCCCAACACCCGATTGCATAACCGGAAACCTTCAGAAATTAATAGGTGGGTTCTTCTAGAAGCTCGTAGGCATTCTTCCAACGAGTGCATGATATGGAGTTCGGGGTTCAACATTGAGTGAAGTGGTTTTATGGGCGTTGTTCCAATCGGGAGTTGCATCTTAAAGGGTCCTTGGCTATGCTGATCCGGGGATTGCAAAACCCTTTTGTAACACTGTGGGTACCCCGACTTAGAAGTCGAGATCACCGAATGCACTTGTACAGTGATCCCAGAGATCAATGCTCACTGAACACACAGAAGCTGAATAACAAGAGTCTTACATCCATACATACCGTCTTACACAAATTATGGCCATTATGGCCAAGTCTTACATAGATAAAGCCTCACGGGCTGAATAGCAAATGTCTCAAATAGCGGAAGTCCTCGAAGATAAGTAGAACCCATGCCATCTGCCTTAACCCTACTACAGGCATTCTGACTGGGATAGCGTCCTAGTTCGCATGTTCGTCTCCATAGAACTCTTCTTCATATTCTTGTTCCTCCATGCCTGGCCAATTAAATAACCAGTGGCAAGCCAATGAGTACCTTGAATGTACTCGCAAGCAACCCATGATTTGGTTCAAGGTAACAATGCAATTGAATAACAATGAACAATCTAGCTACGAGCTAGAGTAAATATTCTACCATCAAGTATATGAATCAACAAACTCACGTAACCTCGAAGACAGGTTACCGATATCAACATGAATATGATTCAGCTCAACGAGTCAAGTCACCACCTTGACTCACCACACACACACATACTTTCACTGATGTAGTAAAATTCTGGACATACTTTAAGTAGCACCACCCAACTGTCCATGACCGTGGACACGGCTATTCGAATAGTTTTACACTCTGCAGAGGTTGCGCACTTTACCCATAAGATCCGGGAAGCTTTCGTGACACCCACGATCCCGCTGTACCTCAAGTACTCGGGGGAAGCACCCGGTCATTATCTTTCCTTAGACGACACTAACATAGAGTCCACTCGTTGGTGCACAGCCCTCGAGTACAAACAATAGATCATGGGACTTGCCCTATTTTCAATGTCACGCGTACACGAAGGGACCAACGGTGTGTCCGGTGCCCTGTGAAAACAGTCATGGTCATCTATCCAAGCACGACCCCGTCCCGGGAAAGACCTCAAGTCTCCCCGTCACTAGTAATGCGGGCACCATGCTAGTATCGGCCTAAGTAATCAATAACGCCCCGTCCCACAAGGGGTAGAGTGGTTGCACATGTTTGGTTGGGACGGTAGTCACACATAAATCTAGTCCATCATTTCACCCATGCACAAGATCTTTACCGGCACATCACTTCTTCCTCAAGTGATGACCCAACTCAATATCACCCTCGGGCATTAGGGGCACCCGATGGTTTTTTTTTTTGAAAAGAATGCAACCACGAAGGTTTCATGGCACAACATGCATTACTAAGCATCACTACTAACCATTTGCATTGCATCTAGCACATAGCAAGATCAAGAGTAAAGTATGCATCATGTGGTGGTTTGAAACTAGGTTACCACCATAACTCTTATCATCATGCATTCGGAAACAAACGGGTTCCGAAGAACACAAGTGTATCATGGTCAAAGGGCTGCTTGCCTGGATTGGCTTGGTCTTCAAAGTCTTCAAATCCTTCTCCACCTTCTTCCTCAGCAACCTCGTCAAATACGATATCTAAACGTCGCAAAATAACAACGGGAAAATAAGACCACAATAAAAACAGAAAAATCAAAGTGCTCAAAAAAATGTCAACTTATTTTTGTTAAATACTAGAGAGAAAACTAAGATGGCAAAAATTCTAAGTTTGAGTTTTGGAGTGGCAGAATGGAGTCTAAGAATATTTGAACAGAAGTTTTATTGTTCAAATATGAATTTAAATTTGAATAGAACAGAAAAGGTTCATGGATATGTGTGAAAGTGACACCATTAAATAGGTTGGAATTTTACAAGATTTTAGGAGTTGGAATTAATTCATTTAGACATATATTTATTTCTGTGAAATTATTTGAAATAATCACAGAAAAGAAAAAGAGAAAAGGCCCTGTGTAACTGGGCTAGAATGGCCACAGTGCACGGCCCAGGGCGAATAGCCCACCGCACGGGAGCCAGCGCGCGCGCGCCAGGTTTTTAAACCTGACGGGCGGGGCCCGGCGGTCAGTGGCAGAGAGGGGAGAGAGAGAGCGGTGAGGATGACAGGCGGGGCCCGCCTGTCATCTTCAACTCACGGCCAGAGGGGCGGCGAGCTCACCGGCGGCAATTCCGGGCACGGCGGGGCAAACTAAGGGCACGGTCGTGCTCAGGGAGGAGTCGCGGATGTAGTGGTGCTGGAGTTGGCCGCCGGAGGGGCCAGGTTCGTCGGCGGCGAGGTGGAACGGCGGAGGAGCGTCGGGAAGATCCTGGCTGGCTCGCTCCGGGCTGCAATAGGAGTGGGAGAAGGAGGGGAATGGGTCAGTGGGGTCCGGTGGCTCCAGATCGAGCAAGAGTTGGGGCGGAGGGAGGCTGTACCGCGAGATCTCCGGTTGCCCGACGCGGCGGAGCTCCGGTCGATCCCGAGCACTGAGGCTCTTTGAGGGCGAGTGGGTAGTGCTGGTGTGCTACTAGGAGTACGGGGAGGAGTTGGGTGCTGTTGGAGAGGCTCGGGGCGTGCTTATATAGCCGAGCCCCGGTCCACCGTGGACTCGTGCGCCGGCGAGGTTACGGGTGAGGCCAGAGGCCGTGCAGGCGCTTGTGTTCGAGTCAGGGATGATCATGGATGAGGTCTACGCCTAGTAGAGGGAAGAGGAGGAGCGGGGAATGCTCCAGAGGGCGCGCGCGTGTGAGGCCAGAGGTTGGAGCTCGCGGGCGGCCAGCGCGCGTGCGAGGGCGGCCACTGGAGGGAGAAGGAGGAGGGGGACAGCGCCGGGGAGAGTCGCAGACGCCGAGGCGCATTGAATGGCGCGAGGGGGGAGCACGAGGTGGTCGGGGGCGAGGGATTGGGCGAGGCTACAGTGCGGGCGCGCACTGTAGCGCGCTCTGGAGCATGCTTATGGCATGCCACGGCATGCCGTTGGCTCACTGGTCGCGTCCGCCGTGTCTGGGGGGTCCAGCACGAAGTAAACAACTCAGATGTGGCCTTGGATGCTCCGGATGATCAGTGAGGGAGGAGTGAAGCTGGTAAATGGGTGGAATTTGGCTGTCCAGCAAGGTAACTTAGGGTTTTCACCCCTCAATCATGGAGTTGTGGACATGGGGGAGTTACTGGAGGTAGAATGTAACTAGGTGAAGTTGTGGTAGAAAGTTGAAGCAAAAGTAAATAGTAAAAGAGGTCAAGATGATGGTTTTGGTAAAATGGAAGAAGGTGTTTGATCATGTTTTGGACAAGCAAATGATTTCCACTAGCCATGACACTTAACAGGATTGAATGTCATATGGAATTAGGGTGTTGCACCAAATTTGGGCTCATTTGAAGAAACTAGCCAATGTAACTTTGGTGAACCCTAGAAATTAACAGAAATGGCTTCATCATGTTTAAGTCAAGCTAATCATCTCCCCTTGATGCACCACTTGGTGTAGTTTCATCATTTGGGGTATTGATCATGCTCACAAAGTTTGAAGCTCCAGATAAAAAGTTGGTAATGTAAAGCTGTTCAAATTTGAATTTGAACAGAAAGGGTTTTGGGGCATTCTGATCAAGTTACCCTACTCCAAAGCTTGTTCCATTTGGTCTAGATGCCTTATTAGGCCATTCCAGCATGTGCACCAAGTTTGAGAGCATTTGGATAAGTTTGGCAATGTAAAGTTACTCAAACTTCAGATATGGACAGAATGGTTTTGAAGGGTTTTGAGGATGTTATCTTGCTTCCCAAGGCATGGGACTTGGCAAGATCATCAAATATGTCATGTATGACATGATAGAATTTCCCTGAAATTTTTAGAGAATATTTCCTTTGTAAATATTTCAAAAGCTTGAAATATCCAGAAAGGGTTTTAGAGGGATTAGCCCATTATTTTGAACATGACCAAGTGTTGAAACTCTTATATATGGACAATATATGTCCTATGAGTCTCCCTGAATTTTGGTAAATATTTTTGGAATACTTAAATAATTTCCCCTATTAAAGACCATTTCTGGCCTTAAGAAAAAGCTTTTAAATAAAATAGGAAAATAACTTTTAAAATTATACTTTTGTGGTTTCTGGGAGTCTTGTGACTACTAGGTCTCAAATATACTTTCTGAAATAATTTTCTCACCCTAAATCAAGCACTTGCAGTGCAAACCTCAATTCAGGGGTTTTTGGAACACTAAATTTTGAAAATACATTTTGGCCAAATTATTTTATAAGAAAATACTATACTGCTATATACACTTGGTATGATCATTGGGCAGAAGTTTTTGGTATGGAGATGAATTCCTCAATAGGTAACAGTTGACTATAATGAGCACATGAAAAACACATGAAGAAAAACTCAATTCCAAATAAAAGCCAAATGATGCCAAAAAAAAAATTGCTGGTCCCAATTTTCATGCTTCATTGATGCAAATGACATGTTACAAAATGCAGGGTGTGACAGACCTACCCCCCCCTTAAAAGAATCTCGTCCCCGAGATTCCTAAACTAGGTCTTAAAAGAGATCGGGATACTCGGATTTAAGATAGTCTTCACGTTCCCAGGTTGCTTCTGCTTCCGAGTGGTTGCTCCATTGGACCTTGAAGTACTTGATGGTGCGGCTTCGCGTCCGTCGTTCTGCTTCATCCAGAATGCGAATGGGCTTCTCGCGGTAGGTCAAATCAGGCTGGAGATCAATGGCTTGGTGATCAACATCCTTGTAGAGATCAGGCTTGTTCGGAACTTGGAGACATTTCCGGAGTTGTGACACGTGGAATACATTGTGCACATCGGATAGCTCAGGTGGTAGTTCCAACTGTTAAGCCACTTCTCCTCGTCGTGCAGTGATCTCAAAGGGTCCAATGAACCTTGGTGCGAGCTTCCCCTTGATGTGGAAATGCTAGGTTCCCTTCAAAGGAGTTACTCGTAGGTACACATGATCCCCGACATGGAAACTCATGTCCCGACGGTGAGTGTCAGCATAGCTCTTCTGCCTTGACTTGGCTGCCTTCAAACGTTCTCTAACTAGTTGGACTTGCTCTTCTGCTTCGCGGAGAATATCCGGTCCAAAGACTAGCCCTTCTCCAGTCTCTGACCAGTTGAGGGGTGTGCGACACCTGCGTCCGTACAACACCTCAAATGGTGCCATCTGAAGGCTCGACTGATAACTGTTGTTATAGGAGAACTCGGCAAAAGGGAGGCAATCTTCCCACTTGGCTCCATACGCCAAGACACAGGCTCGGAGCATGTCTTCGAGAATCTGATTTACTCGTTCTGTTTGACCTCCGGTCTGTGGGTGGAAAGCCGTGCTGAAAGATAATTTGGTTCCCAAGGCTTCTTGGAACTTCTTCCAGAACCTTGAGGTGAACTGGGTTCCTCGATCTGACACAATCTCCTTGGGAACGCCGTGAAGGCTTACGATTCTGTCGATGTAGAGAGCTGCCAGCCGGTTGCCATCATAAGTGGTCTTGACAGGAATGAAATGGGCCACCTTGGTCAAATGATCGACTATGACCCAGATGGAGTCATGTCCTCTATTCGACCTTGGTAATCTAGTGATGAAGTCCATTCCGACTTTATCCCACTTCCACTCAGGAACCTTGAGTGGTTGAAGCAATCCAGCGGGTCGCTGGTATTCAGCCTTGACCCTTTGGCACACATCACACTTTGCAACATAGGTTGCAATCTCTCTTTTCATCCCGTGCCACCAGAATCTTTCCTTCAAGTCTTGGTACATCTTGGTCCCTCCCGGGTGGATGGAATACGGAGTGTCGTGAGCTTCTTGCAGGATTAGGTTCTTCAGCTCCAACTTGCTTGGTACGCAGATGCGGCCTTTGTACCAAACAATCCCGTGCTCGTCCTCGGAGAATCCTGGGGCCTTGCCTAGCTTCATCTTCTTCTTGATGCCTTCAATGCTTGCGTGCCCACCTTGCGCCTTCTTGACTTCGTCCGTCAGGGTTGGTTTGACTTCCAAATGATCCAGAAATCCAGGGGTGACCAATTCCAGACTGAATTGTTCGAACTCCTTAAACAGGGCTGGCTGCCTCTTTTGAATTATGGCATTCAAGGAGCAAGCCTTCCTGCTTAAGGCATCGGCCACCACGTTAGCCTTCCCGGGGTGATATTGAACACTGAGGTCATAGTCTTTAATGAGTTCCAACCATCTACGCTGCCTCATGTTCAATTCCTTTTGGGTGAAAATGTACTTCAGACTTTTGTGGTCCGTGTATATCTCACACCGTTTCCCTAGGAGGTAATGCCGCCATGTCTTCAAGGCATGAACCACTGCCGCTAACTCAAGATCGTGAGTAGCGTAGTTCTCTTCATGAGGTCGTAGCTGCCTGGAGAGGTAAGCTATGACTCGGCCTTCTTGCATCAGAACGCTTCCCAATCCGGTTCGAGAGGCATCACAATATATCACGAACTCCTTGTGAATATCAGGTGTTGCCAGAATTGGGGCGGTGGTCAATCTCCTCTTGAGCTCTTGGAAGCTCTCTTTGCATTTTGGCGTCCACTCGAACTTCTTGTCCTTCTTGAGGAGCTGAGTCATCGGCTGGACAATGCTAGAGAATCCTTCCACGAATTTGCGGTAATAGCCCGCAAGTCCGAGGAAGCTTCTGACTTCCTTGACGGTCGTTGGAGATTGCCATTGGGTCACAGCTTCGATCTTTGCGGGATCAACTGACAATCCTTCTTCGGTCAAGACATGACCTAAGAATCCAACTTTATGCAGCCAGAACTCACACTTGCTGAATTTGGCGTATAGTTGGTGCTCCCGAAGCTTGTCTAGGACCATCCTCAAATGTTGCTCGTGCTCTTCTTCCGTCTTCGAGAAGACAAGAATGTCATCGATGAAGACAACAACAAACTTGTCCAAATATTCCATGAAGACTTTATTCATGAGATACATGAAGTAAGCTGAGGCATTGGTTAACCCAAAGGACATGACCGTGCACTTGTACAGGCCATATCGGGTTACGAATGTCGTCTTCGGAATATCTTGGGGTATGATCTTCAGTTGGTAGTACCCAGATCTGAGGTCAATCTTGGAGAACACCTTGGCTCTGCTGAGCTGATCAAACAGATCTTCAATCTTGGGAAGTGGATATTTGTTCTTGATTGTAACTTCATTGAGGGAGCGATAGTCAATGCATAAGCGGATGGTACCGTCCCTCTTTGCCACAAACAGAACAGGTGATCCCCAAGGGGAGGCACTTGGGCGGATAAATCCCTTCCTCAGCTGCTCTTCTAGTTGCTTCTTCAACTCGGCTAATTCTTTCGTCCCCATTATATAAGGCTTCTTATAGATGGGTCCTGCC
The DNA here is from genome assembly GCA_902687465.1 of Secale cereale. Classification (NCBI taxonomy): domain Eukaryota; kingdom Viridiplantae; phylum Streptophyta; class Magnoliopsida; order Poales; family Poaceae; genus Secale; species Secale cereale. The sequence continues at coordinate 273,050,533 of LR738715.1, forward strand.
CCAGGCACGAGCTCGATGATGAACTCAATGTCACGGTCAGGGGGCATTCCCAGTAGTTCATCCGGAAAGACATCAGGATACTTGCATGCCACCGGTACTTGCTCTAGCCCAACTTCAGACAGACAGTTGACTTGAGCGGCTTGAGCGGAAGAGGAGTTGGAAGCAAACTTAACTTCGACTCCTTGGTCATTGGTCACAGTGACAGTCCGATTGGCACAGTCTAATAAGCCTTGGTGCTTACTGAGCCAATCCATCCCTAAGATCACATCCAAGCCTTGCGATCTTAGGATGATAAGGTCTGCGAGGAAGTCTACACCGTTAATGGTAATACCGACTCCTTTACAGCCTATCTTGGCTCTCATCTCTGCTCCGGGGGTTTGTACCACCATGGGGTTATTCAGGGGTGTAGGGGTCATGCCACTTTTTAATGCAAATCTTTGAGTGACAAATGAATGCATGGCTCCAGAATCAAACAAGACAGTTGCAGGTGCTGAGTTGACAAGGAACGTACCCAGCACGACGTCCGGGTCTTCCTGGGCTTCTTCAGCAGTGACGTGATTCACACGCCCCTTCCCATGGTTAGGTGGGTTGCGAGGAGCTGGGTTCCTTGTGGCATCCCGCGGCCTTGTCCTGGGTTCTGCGCATTGGGGCGCGGAGCATCAGGCTTCTTGTTGGGGCACACCCTTGAGATGTGTCCTGACTGACCACATGCAAAGCAAGTGACTTGGTTTGGATTATTGATCTTGTTGCCACCACTGTTATTGGGGTTGAATGCTGGCCTTGGGTTGGCATACTGCTGAGGCTGACAGTTGGTGCGAGGTGCAGGAGCTCTTGGTTGCTGATAGGTTGGCTTGACCGGGGCTGACTGCCACGGGCGAGGCTTCTGGTTGCTGGAACTTCCCTTGCTGACCATCTTGCGCTTGCGAGTGTCTTCCAGAGCACGCCGCTTGTCTTCAAGCATGAGTGCTTTGTTCACCAGGTTAGGGAAGGTTGGGCAGTCGCACACGACAAGCGAGTATTGCAGAGTCTGATTGAGGCCTTCCATGAAGCGCTCCCTTTTTGCAGCATCAGTGCTGACATCTTCAGGGGCATACCTTGACAGAACACTGAACTTCTGCATGTACTCCTTGACAGTGCCACTTCCTTGCTTCAGAGCTCGGAATTCACGCTTTTTGATGGCCATGATTCCGGAAGGAATGTGGGTTTTGCGGAATTCTGCCTTGAAGTTGTCCCAAGTGATGTCTTGTCCAGCATGCATGACCTTGAATCCATCCCACCAAGCTCTAGCAGTCCCCCCGAGGCAGTGGGCTGCATAAGCCACCTTCTCGTGGTCTTCGGTGCATCCGACTAGTTCCAGCAAGTCCTCAATGGTGCGGACCCAGTCGTCTGCATCCAGGGGATCAGCAGTCTCGATGAAAGTTGGCGGTGCATGCTTCTTGAACTCTGCCAACGTGGAACGTCCATTGCCATTCCCCGCCGGCTGGCGGTTGTTGGTGACAGCTTGAGCAATCAACTGAAGGGCTGCAGTGTTGGCTTGGCGTTCCTCTCGGAAAGCTTGGAGAAGCTGAGCCATGTCCATGTTCGGAGGAGGTGGTGGTGGAGCTTGGTCGTTGGTTTGGTCGTGACCTGCCTGTGATTGAGCGGATGCTCCGGCTTCAGGCTGCTGGGTAGAGGTACCAGTACGAGTTACAACAGGCATCCTGTTGGAGCGGTAAAAGGTCTCATGACTTGGAAGAGGGAAAGCAATATAGGTGGGTGGCTAGTAAGGGGGTGGGTGTGACACTAATCAAATCATGCAAGGGCCGAAAGGGCCAAACACATCATTAAAATCCAAATGGGTGATGCAGTCGTTTACATATTCCCGAAGGGAGAATACGACATACATCCAAACACAACAAAAGCAAACACTAGATGGTTTCATATGAACCATACAAGGACTCGACTGCGCATAGGGGTTACACGACCTATCCTACCGTAGAGGTCACGATCTGGCATATCCGAGTAGCGAATAATGCCTAAGCGGCGGAATGCTCGGTTGCGTATTCTGGCTCTTCAAGGTCTTCCTCCTTGTCTTCATCTGGCTGGGCCCCCTTGTCACTTGAGGGTGTGGGGGAGTGGAGGAGTTGGATACGACGGTGCTTTGTCGGTGGTGCCGAGAAAAGCTTGCGATATTCCCTTGCCGTCATACGGCGTCGCCGAGGTGGTTCTTCATCCTTGGAAGATACATCTCCTGAGGGCCTTCCGCCTCGGTACGCGATAGCGGATTGTCCTGGAGGCGCACCTTCCTTCTTGATCCTATCTGTCTTCTCTTGTGCTCGACGAAGAAGTGCCTTGGTCTTGTGAAGTTCTTCTCGGAGCTTCATCGATTCCGCGGCCAAATCTTGTGCCAAGCTGTCGGCACATAGACTGAAGTAGGTCTGGAATCGAAGCGGGAGTCCTTCCTTCAATGGAGGGGCTAGTGCGCTGCTTTCATCTTCACCTTCCTTCCGGTAAGGCAAGAAGCGGGTTGTCATCTTGGCTGCCATCTCCGGAAGAAGCTCACGGAGACGGGTTAGTGCCTTGAGTGCAGCCGCCTCGACAGCGAAAGGTAGTGTTGCCATCTGGGGTCCCTCAAAGAACCAACTTGTGGGAGGATCGTTTGCCTTCACGATCACTTTCACATGGTACTCCACCTCAGTGTCGCTAACCCAATGCTCAAGGTAGGTGAGGATGGGTGCTCGGTGGAACTGGCACTCCCGGAGGCTATCCTCGAGAAGCAAGGGAAACCCAGTGGTCAGGTGCTCTTCAGGTACAGCGGCCATCTACAAAGGTGGAATAGGAGAGGTTAATAAGATGATGATATCTCAGGTTGGTAAGGTTTAGAAAAGAAGAGAGGTTCAGAAGGTTTTTGAAAAAAGGGTCTCATCTAACTAACGCCCATGCTAACTAAGGCTTCCTACAGTCAACCTGGCTCTGATACCAGCTCTGTGGGTACCCCGACTTAGAAGTCGAGATCACCGAATGCACGTGTACAGTGATCCCAGAGATCAATGCTCACTGAACACACAGAAGCTGAATAACAAGAGTCTTACATCCATACATACCGTCTTACACAAATTATGGCCATTATGGCCAAGTCTTACATAGATAAAGCCTCACGGGCTGAATAGCAAATGTCTCAAATAGCGGAAGTCTTCGAAGATAAGTAGAACCCATGCCATCTGCCTTAATCCTACAGGCATTCTGACTGGGATAGCGTCCTAGTTCGCATGTTCGTCTCCATAGAACTCTTCTTCATATTCCTGTTCTTCCATGCCTGGCCAATTAAATAACCAATGGCAATCCAATGAGTACTTTGAATGTACTCGCAAGCAACCCATGATTTGGTTCAAGGTAACAATGCAATTGAATAAAAATGAACAGTCTAGCTACGAGCTAGAGTAAATATTCTACCATCAAGTATATGCATCAACAAACTCACGTAACCTCGAAGACAGGTTACCGATATCAACATGAATATGATTCAGCTCAACGAGTCAAGTCACCACCTTTACTCACCACACACACACATACTTTCACCGATGTAGTAAAATTCTGGACATACTTTAAGTAGCACCATCCAACTGTCCATGACCATGGACACGGCTATTCGAATAGTTTTACACTCTGCAGAGGTTGCGCACTTTACCCACAAGATCCGGGAAGCTTTCGTGACACCCACGATCCCGCAGTACCTCAAGTACTCGGGGGAAGCACCCGGTCATTATCTTTCCTTAGACGACACTAACATAGAGTCCACTCGTTGGTGCACAGCCCTCGAGTACAAACAATAGATCATGGGACTTGCCCTATTTTCAATGTCACGCGTACACGAAGGGACCAACGGTGTGTCCGGTGCCCTGTGAAAACAGTCATGGTCGTCTATCCAAGCACGACCCCGTCCCGGGAAAGACCTCAAGTCTCCCCGTCACTAGTAATGCGGGCACCATGCTAGTATCGGCCTAAGTAATCAATAACGCCCCGTCCCACAAGTGGTAGAGTGGTTGCACATGTTTGGTTGGGACGGTAGTCACACATAAATCTAATCCATCATTTCACCCATGCACAAGATCTTTACCGGCACATCACTTCTTCCTCAAGTGATGACCCAACTCAATATCACCCTCGGGCATTAGGGGCACCCGATGTTTTTTTTGAAAAGAATGCAACCACGAAGGTTTCATGGCACAACATGCATTACTAAGCATCACTACTAACCATTTGCATTGCATCTAGCACATAGCAAGATCAAGAGTAAAGTATGCATCATGTGGTGGTTTTAAACTAGGTTACCACCATAACTCTTATCATCATGCATTCGAAAACAAACGGGTTCCGAAGAACACAAGTGTATCATGGTCAAAGGGCTGCTTGCCTGGATTGGCTTGGTCTTCAAAGTCTTCAAATCCTTCTCCACCTTCTTCCTCAGCAACCTCGTCAAATACGGTATCTAAACGTCGCAAAATAACAACGGGAAAATAAGACCACAATAAAAACAGAAAAATCAAAGTGCTCAGAAAAATGTCAACTTATTTTTGTTAAATACTAGAGAGAAAACTAAGATGGCAAAAATTCTAAGTTTGAGTTTTGGAGTGGCAGAATGGAGTCTAAGAATATTTGAACATAAGTTTTATTGTTCAAATATGAATTTAAATTTGAATAGAACAGAAAAGGTTCATGGATATGTGTGAAAGTGACACCATTAAATAGGTTGGAATTTTACAAGATTTTAGGAGTTGGAATTAATTCATTTGGACATATATTTATTTCTGTGAAATTATTTGAAATAATCACAGAAAAGAAAAAGAGAAAAGGCCCTGTGCAACTGGGCCAGAACGGCCACAGTGCACGGCCCAGGGCGAATAGCCCACCGCACGGGAGCCAGCGCGCGCGCCAGGTTTTTAAACCTGACGGGCGGGACCCGGCGGTAAGTGGCAGAGAGGGGAGAGAGAGAGCGGTGAGGATGACAGGCGGGGCCCGCCTGTCATCTTCAACCTCACGGCCAGAGGGGCGGCGAGCTCACCGGCGGCGATTCCGGGCACGGCGGGGCAAACTGAGGGCACGGTCGTGCTCAGGGAGGAGTCGCGGATGTAGTGGTACTGGAGTTGGCCGCCGGAGGGGCCAGGTTCGTCGGCGGCGAGGTGGAACGGCGGAGGAGCGTCGGGAAGATCCTGGCCGGCTCGCTCCGGGCTGCAATAGGAGTGGGAGAAGGAGGGGAATGGGTCAGTGGGGTCCGGTGGCTCCAGATCGAGCAAGAGTTGGGGCGGAGGGAGGCTGTACCGCGAGATCTCCGGTCGCCCGACGCGGCGGAGCTCCGGTCGATCCCGAGCACTGAGGCTCTCTGAGGGTGAGTGGGTGGTGCTGGTGTGCTACTGGGAGTACGGGGAGGAGTTGGGTGCTGTTGGAGAGGCTCGGGGCGTGCTTATATAGCCGAGCCCCGGTCCACCGTGGACTCGTGCGCCGGCGAGGATACGGGCGAGGCCAGAGGTCGTGCAGGCGCTTGTGTTCGAGTCGGGGATGATCATGGATGAGGTCTACGCCTAGTAGAGGGAAGAGGAGGAGCGGGGAATGCTCCAGAGGGCGCGCGCATGTGAGGCCAGAGGTTGGAGCTCGCGGGCGGCCAGCACGCGTGCGAGGGCGGCCACTGGAGGGAGAAGTAGGAGGGGACAGCGCTGGGGAGAATCGCAGACGCCGAGGCTCATCGAATGGCGCGAGGGGGGGAGCACGAGGTGGTCGGGGGCGAGGGATTGGACGAGGCTACAGTGCGGGCGCGCACTGTAGCGCGCTCTGGAGCGTGCTTATGGCATGCCACGGCATGCCGTTGGCTCACTGGTCGCGTCCGCCGTGTCTGGGGGGTCCAGCACGAAGTAAACAACTCAGATGTGGCCTTGGATGCTCCGGATGATCAGTGAGGGAGGAGTGAAGCTGGTAAATGGGTGGAATTTGGCTGTCCAGCAAGGTAACTTAGGGTTTTCACCCCTCAATCATGGAGCTGTGGACATGGGGGAGTTACTGGAGGTAGAATGTAACTAGGTGAAGCTGTGGTAGAAAGTTGAAGCAAAAGTAAATAGTAAAAGAGGTCAAGATGATGGTTTTGGTAAAATGGCAGAAGGTGTTTGATCATGTTTTGGACAAGCAAATGATTTCCACTAGCCATGACACTTAACAAGATTGAATGTCATATGGAATTAGGGTGTTTCACCAAATTTGGGCTCATTTTAAGAAACTAGCCAATGTAACTTTGGCGAACCCTAGAAATCAACAGAAATGGCTTCATCACGTTTAAGTCAAGCTAATCATCTCCCCTTGATGCACCACTTGGTGTAGTTTCATCATTTGGGGTATTGATCATGCTCACAAAGTTTGAAGCTCCAGATAAAAAGTTGGTAATGTAAAGCTGTTCAAATTTGAATTTGAACAGAAAGGGTTTTGGGGCATTCTGATCAAGTTACCCTACTCCAAAGCTTGTGCCGTTTGGTCTAGATGCCTTATTAGGCCATTCCAGCATGTGCACCAAGTTTGAGAGCATTTGGATAAGTTTGGCAATGTAAAGTTGCTCAAACTTCAGATATGGACAGAATGGTTTTGAAGGGTTTTGAGGATGTTATCTTGCTTCCCAAGGCATGGGACTTGGCAAGATCATCAAATATGTCATATATGACATGATAGAATTTCCCTGGAATTTTTAGAGAATATTTCCTTTGTAAATATTTCAAAAGCTTGAAATATCCAGAAAGGGTTTTAGAGGGATTAGCCCATTATTTTGAACATGGCCAAGTGTTGAAACTCTTATATATGTACAATATATGTCCTATGAGTCTCCCTGAATTTTGGTAAATATTTTTGAAATACTTAAATAATTTCCCCCTATTAAAGACCATTTCTGGCCTTAAGAAAAAGCTTTTAAATAAAATAGGAAAATATCTTTTAAAATTATACTTTTGTGGTTTCTGGGAGTCCTATGACTAGTAGGTCTCAAATATACTTTCTGAAATAATTTTCTCACCCTAAATCAAGCACTTGCAGTGCAAACCTCAATTCAGGGGTTTTTGGAACACTAAATTTTGAAAATACATTTTGGCCAAATTATTTTTATAAGAAAATACTATACTGCTATATACACTTGGTATGATCATTGGGCAGAAGGTTTTGGTATGGAGATGAATTCCTCAAGAGGTAACAGTTGACTATAATGAGCACATGAAAAACACATGAAGAAAAACTCAATTCCAAATATAAGCCAAATGATGCCAAAAAAAAAATTTTGCTGGTCCCAATTTTCATGCTTCATTGATGCAAATGACATGTTACAAAATGCAGGGTGTGACAAACACGTTCCATGAGATTTCAGCATGAACATGTGGAACGAAGCTTCTATCTTGTATTTGTTCTATCTGCTCCTTGTTGTTTTTATTTACCTTTTGTTCTCCCAAGTGGCTTCTCGAGAAGATTGTTGTATCATTAAACTGTGGAATACATACGTTCATTTTGTTCGAATGTTCTTGTGAAGACTTATGTTGCAATTCTAGCCAATGATCCAGCTTATATATTTTCAATCAATGGCTAATAGTTGTCATCTCATTCAGGATGGCTCCTAAGAAGGTTCCCAACGCTAACCCAGAGGGTGAAGAAGAGCGTGTTCCTGAATGTCCTCCTTCACCTCCTCCTCCGTCTAAGGCCTGGAGAGCAATTATGCAAGCGATCAACCAGAACACCCAGATGCTTATGCAAATGGTGAAGAACATTCAAGCCAACCAAGCAAATCAAGGTGGTCATGGGAACCAAGGCCAAGGCAATCTGTTCAATCAACCTCACTTTGCAACCCTCAACCAATTCCTGGCAAACCAACCGAAGTCTTTCAGTTACTGTGTGGATCCACTAGATGCTGAAGACTGGATAACAGACATCAAAAAGCACTTTGAATGCAGTAATATGAGACCTAAGGATTATGTCAAGTTTGCCACTTTCCAACTCAAAGACCAAGCTGCTGATTGGTGGAAACAGTACAAAGATTCCAGAGGTGGACGTGAGATCTCGTGGACTGACTTCTGCAAGGATTTCCGCTCTCACCACATTCCAACCAGTGTCATTGAAGGCATGCGTGAGCAATTCCGCAACCTGAAGCAAGGCACCAAGTCCGTCTATCAATACAATGTCAAGTTCCAGAATCTCGCTCGCTATGCCAAGCAAGACATCCCAGATGCCAAGAGCAAGATTTATCAGTTCCGTGGTGGTCTGAAGGATGAACTTCAACTAGCTCTCACCTTGTTCGAGCCGGATGAATTTGACCAATTCTACAATATGGCTCTTAAGCAAGAGGCAGCTCAGCTCAAGATTGAAGCTTCCAAAAAGAGGATCAGAGATGCTGTTCACTCCTCCTCTTCTCCCAAGTGGTTGCAAAGCAGTAGAAGTTCTGGCTACCGCCTCCTCCAGTGCTCCGTCCTCCAAACAACAACAAGCAATCAAGTGGCCATGGTTTCTCCCACCCACCCAACCTAAGCAGTCGGTCGAAGCCTCAGTTTCAAGCTTCAAGATCAAGTGGTCCTTATCACCTTCCTCTCTCAGCAGTGACTTGCAACAAGTGCACTCAGAAGGGTCACTATGCTAACAAGTGTCCCAACCCAAGGTGCCTTCCGCCTCCTCCACCTGTCAGCACTCCTATTGTCAAGCACAATCCCAAGCATGCAAGAGTGAATCTGATGAATGCAGCTCAAGTAGAGAATTCTTCAGATGTGATACTTGGTAACCTTCCAGTTAACTCTATTCCTGCAAAAGTGTTGTTTGATTCGGGTGCATCATGCTCTTTCATTTATCACCCATTTGCAACTAAGCACAATTTTGCCACCAAAAATTTGCCAAGGGAGTTATCAATTGTTTCTCCGGGGAAAGATAATGCATTCTAGTGTGTTTGCTCCGGATATATCTATTCATATGGGTGATTACAGTTTTCTGGTTTCACCGGTTATTCTCGACAACTCCGACATTGATCTTATTCTTGGGATGGATTGGCTTTCCAAGCATGATGCAAACATTGATTGTGCAAATAAGGAAGTCAAGCTTACTCATCCTGACGAAGATGTGATATCTTTGGCTCTCGAGATAACACAATCAGGCTATTCTCTCTCAATGACAAGGGCGATATTAATGCCATTTCTCAGATTCCGGTGGTCAATGAATATGAAGATGTTTTCCCTGAAGAGCTTCCAGGCATGCATCCGCATCGTCAAGTTGAATTCATCATTGAACTCGAGCCCGGTACCAAGCCAGCATGTCGGCGTCCGTACAAGCTTCCCCCTGATGAGTTGAAGGAGCTGAAGAAACAACTCGATGAGCAAGAGCGTATGGGTCTAATCAGGCCTAGTACTCCTCCTTGGGGCTGTGGTGTTCTATTTGTCAAGAAGAAGGATGGCACGGAACGCCTTTGCGTTGATTACCGGCCATTGAACAAGAAGACAATAAAGAACAAGTATCCGCTCCCCAATATCAATGAATTGTTCGAGCATCTCAAAGGAGCAAAGGTGTTCTCAAAGCTCGATCTCCGGATGGGTTATCACCAGATCCGTATCCGTGAAGAAGATATTCCCAAGACCGTATTCAGAACAAGTTTTGGCTCTTATGAATAGACGGTCATGTCTTTTGGCCCCGCAAATGCTCCACCCACCTTCTCGAGGATGATGCACTTCATATTCAACCCCTACACCAATGAATTTGTTCTTGTCTATCTGGATGACATCTTGGTATTCTCCAAGAATGAAGAAGACCATGCCAAGCACCTCCGTTTGGTCCTGGACAGGCTCCGTGAACACAAGTTCTATGCGAAGTTCTCCAAATGTGAATTCTGGCTGGATAAAGTCTTATATCTTGGCCATATCATCTCTGCCGAGGGCATTTTGGTGAACCCCGAGAAAGTTGAAGCTATTGTCAACTGGGAACCGCCGCAAAATGTCAAGCAACTCTGAAGCTTCCTTGGTCTCGCTAGCTATTGCAGAAGGTTCGTTGAGAACTTCTCCAAGATTGCCAAGCCTCTTTCCAACCTGTTGCAGAAGAATGTCAAGTACTCCTAGACTCTTGATTGTGATGTGGCATTCAAAACACTCAAAGAGAAGCTCATTTCTGCTCCGGTTCTTACTCCTCCAGATGAGTCCAAGCCCTATGAAGTCTTTTGTGATGCTTCTTTGCAAGGACTTGGTGGTGTTCTCATGCAAGACAACAAGATTGTGGCATACACTTCTCGTTAGTTGAAACCAAATGAGAGGAATTACCCCACACATGATCTCGAGCTAGCAGCAGTTGTACATGCCTTGATCATGTGGAGACACCTTCTGTTGGGCAGAAAAGTGGACATCTTCACCGATCACAAGAGCTTGAAGTACATCTTCACACAGCCAAACCTTAACCTTCGCCAGACTCGTTGGGTTGAGATGATCCAAGAGTATGATCCAAGCATTGAGTACACACCTGGCAAGGCCAATGTCATTGCAGATGCCTTGAGCAGAAAGGCATATTGCAACAGTCTCCTTCTCAAACCGTTCCAGCCTGAACTTTGTGAATCATTCAGGAAGCTCAACCTCCAAGTTGTTCCGCAAGGCTTTCTTGCAAACCTTCAAGTTGCTCCTACCTTGGAAGATCAGATCCGTGAGGCCCAACTCAGTGATGCTATGGTGCAGAAAGTGAAACATGGTATTGCTAAGGGTACTCCCAAGTACAAGTGTTATCGTGTTGATGAGAAAGACACCTTGTTCTTTGAGGACAAAATTGTGGTTCCCAAGGGTGATCTCAGGAAGCTCATAATGAACGAAGCACATGACTCCCTCCTCTCGATTCATCCCGGAAGTTCTAAGATGTACCAAGACCTCAAGCAATCGTACTGGTGGAATCGCATGAAAAGGGAGATTGCCCAATTCGTGAATGAATGTGATGTCTGCAGAAGAGTGAAGGCAGAGCATCAACGTCCAACCGGTCTCCTTCAACCTCTACCTATTCCCGAGTGGAAGTTCGACCACATTGAAATGGATTTCGTCACTGGGTTTCCTAAGTCCAAGAAGGGGAATGATGCTATCTTTGTAGTAATTGACAAGCTAACTAAAGTAGCTCATTTCCTTCCCGTCAAAGAATCCATCAACGCAGCTCAGCTGGCAGAGTTGTACACTTCCAGAATTGTTTCTTTGCATGGCATTCCTCAAGCCATCTCCTCGGACCGTGGAAGTTTGTTCACATCCAAGTTCTGGGACTCCTTTCAGTCAGCCATGGGCACAAAAATACGCTTCAGCACTGCGTTTCACCCTCAGACTAGCAGTCAAGTCGAAAGAGTGAACCAGATCCTCGAAGAAATGCTGAGAGCTTGTGTCATCTCTTTCGGTATGAAGTGGGAAGATTGTCTCCCGTTTGCCGAATTCTCATACAACAACAGTTTCCAAGCAAGTCCCGGCAAAGCTCCTTTTGAAATCCTCTATGGCAGAAAGTGCCGTACCCCGCTCAACTGGTCCTAGACTGGTGAACGTCAACTTCTTGGCAATGATTTGATCTCAGAAGCCGAAGAAATGTGCAAAGTCATACGTGAGAATCTCAAAGCCACTCAATCGCGTCAAAAGAGTTACTATGACGGCAAGCATCGTGATTTGGCTTTCGACATTGGAGATCATGTCTATCTCCGTGTTTCTCCTATGAAAGGAACCCAAAGATTCAGTATCAAAGGAAAGCTTGCTCCGAGATACGTGGGCCCTTTCAAGATTCTTGGCAGAAGAGGCGATCTAGCTTACCAACTCGAGCTTCCCTCCAACTTTGCAAATGTTCATGATGTGTTTCACGTGTCTCAACTTCGCAAGTGCTTCAAGACACCTAAACGCACCATTCCGTTCGAGGAGATTGATCTTCAACAAGACTTGTCTTATCGTGAGCACCCTGTTGCTATTCTTGAGAAAACTGAGCGCAAAACCCGCAACAAGTCAATCAAGTTCTTGAAAGTAAAGTGGTCACACCATACCGACCGAGAAACTACGTGGGAACGAGAAGATCACCTTCGTTCCGAGTATCCTTCCTTCTTCCAGTCCTAGATCCCAGGACGAGATCTTTTTGTAGTGTAGGAGAGTTTGTAACACCCCAGATGTAACACTTTCCTATTATGGCAATAAAGCATTCTCATTTTGATCCTTGTCCTTATCCTTGGGGGTTCTTGTCTTTTGAGCTCATTTATTTTTGCATTGCCATGTCTTTTATTTTATTTTGCATCCTTGCATTGCTTCATCATCATGGCATCATGGCATCTTAGTTTACTTTTGTTGTGTGATGTTGTGAGGCACCTTGTAATGTTGTGTGTGTGGTTCTACCTATGCCTAGCTAAACCCTAGCCCCCTCCTTGTTTCATTCTTCTTCTTCTTCTTCTTTCTTTTTCTTTTCTGTCCTTCCTTTACTCCATTATGCAAGCCACTTAGCCGACTCCACCCCTTTCGCGCACCTGCTGGCGCCAGCTCAGCGAGGCCGGACCCCCTTGTCAGTGGCTCTGGCTAGCCGAGCCCTGGGTCACTCTGGCCCTTGCGTCTGTTCCGTTTTTTTTTTCTGTTTTGTGTTTTCTTTTTCTTTTTCTGTTTTTCTTGTTTATTTAATATCTGTGGAAATATACTTCTGATGAAAATAAGTCCTATATGAAAAGTGCTTAGAATTTCATGTAGATTATGAATATGCTGTTTGTTGCCATGTTTAAAAACATTTAAAATGTTGTTTGAATTTATTCTTGTTTTAAAAATGCTTAAACTTGTAAAAATCATAACTAAATATCTACAACTCCAAATCTAACAAACTTTATATGCATTTGGGGTGGAAAAATGTGTAGAATATTTTGGTGCTGTTGTTTAGCATGTTTGACAACTTTATCACAGAAGTTTTACAGATCTGTCCCAATTGCATATAAATTAATATGGGAGTTTCTGGATTTTGTTGTTATTTACTTCCAGCCCATTTAAATGTGCTAGCATGTTGTTGTAATGTTAGTTGCACCCTTGCCATGTTAACCAACTCCTTTAAAACTTGTTGGATGCTTGTTTGAACAAACTACATAAACTTGTTAGTTGTTCTTTAGTTGTTTTCCTTCATGTGGGTGATCTTGTTGCTTTGATGATATTGCACTCTTGTGAACCTAGGCCATGCATCATGTCTACTCTTGTCCTTGTTCATCATGTTCTTGCATCATGTGGTTGAGCATTGCATGTTGATTGATTTTGTTCCGTTGTTGCATTGTTGTGTTTGGTTAGAGCCCGGTGACGATACGGAGTACAAGGTTCCTACCGAGGTTGAGTTTGAGGAGCAAGGTTACGATCCCTCCGTTGTAGCGACCATGATCCGAATGGACCAAAGTCTCTGTGCTTCAGTGTCATCCCTAGATCGGTAATGCTGACACACACAGTACTTGAAGGATTTATAACAGAGTGCCAATCACACACTTATTACATCGAGTGTCTCCAAAGAGAACTTATTACAAAAGTCTTTGGCTTAAGGCCATCTAACAAAATAACAACGGAAGGCTTGGAAGACAAGTGAGTCCATCAACTCCAACGGCATAGCTGAGTGCATGACAAACGACCTAGAACGTCTTACTCCTCGTCTGAAAAGTCTACAACGTAACATGTTGCAGCCCGAAACGGGTCAGCACATGGAATATGCTGGCAAGATAACACACACGATGCAAGTAACAGAAATAAAGACTAACACTATATGCATATTTGGCTGGTGAAGGCTCTAGGGTTAAAGTTTTTGCATAAAGCCAATTTTTCCCTACAACAAAGGAATATATTTTATTTTAACTATCATGGTAGTTGAAACATCATTGAGAAGGTACCTCCAACTCAATCCCAATTAAAGAATATCATTAACCCAACAAATTAATATTAAAGTGATGAGATCAACCAATAATTCAAGTACCAGATACTCAAGATTGCCCATAACCGGGGACACGGCTAATCATGATCAGTTTGTACACTCTGCAGAGGTTTGTGCACTTTTCCCACAAGACTCGATCTCCTCCGTTGGATTTCTCGCACTACATGGTGTTTGAGAAACGGATGACCGAGACACAGTCTTTCAGAAGCATTTACTCTTTACCCCAGGTGGACCCGTACACCTACTTTCCCCTACATCTGCTAGTCCACCACGAAAGAGCTCACACAACTTACTCATACTATGCGAGAGCCCATAATGGCATTGTGGCTGCACACGGAAGTTTCTAGCATGAATAGTTTTATGATCCCTTTGAGCCTGGGTGGCATTCCATAGGACAATCGCACGGAAACCCGGGATTTCCTAGGACAACACTGGATTCTCCAGGTGCCCTGCAACCAATCCACCCAGATGTGTATTCAAGTAGCCACCTTAAGTTGAACCATTAATTAACAACTCACATCTGTCATGGATTTCGCTCAAACCCAAACCACGTCTACGAGCATAGCATAGCAACATAAGCATAACGTAGAAGTAACTCCTAGGGGTTTGAAAAATAATGCAGGTAATAGGTTCTACCTCAATCTACTTCCTAGACCCACAAGTTAAGAGATCCTACTCATGCAATGTGTGAGGGTTTGATCTAATGCATAAAAACTGGGTAATAAAAGGGGTATGATCAAAGTGTTACTCGCCTTGCTGATGATTCGCAAAACCTAGAGACTCGTAGTAGCACGCTTCATAGTCCGGGTATTCTATCGCAAGCAAACAATAGCATACATAAGCAATCAAGCAAAGATGCACAAACAAAACTCCAAATAAGAAGATCTAACCAGAAAGTTCAACTTAAGAACTCCGGTTTGCAAAAATAAACAAATCAAAAGAAGCAACGAAACTCAAACTGTGAAAGAAACGAGATCCGTTTACTAGATTGAGCTAGGGTTAAATTTTACAGTAACAAAACCTTGTTCAAGTGGTTAAACGGAAAGAGGGCGTCGAGATGAAGATCTGGGATTTTGAATCACCTGATTCCGGCTCTCGAGCAAAAAGAAAAATGAGAAACAAGATCAAGGCAGAAATCGCGATCGGAAATAATCGCGGATAAAAACTCCAAAAAAGAAAACTGACGAAAGATTAAAAAACGAACATTCGTTAACTCAAACTAAACGACGAACTCGTTCTTTAAAACAAACGAACGGGCGAACGCTCGCTAAACAGCTAAACCGAAAAAAAACGATCTAATATAAAAACGAAACTAGGGTTTCTAAAAAAACGAATCGATTTTCTTTAGAAAACCGGGACGGCGGGGCGGCTACCTCGGCTCGGCTCCGGCGGGGCTCCGGCGCTGCGGCGGGGCGGCGTAGGGAGGCGGCGGCGGCGGCTCCTGGCGGCGGCGGGCGGCGGGATGGGAAGGGGTGGCGGCGGTGGCTATTTAAAGAGGGGGAGGGCTGGTGGCTTGGGGGAGGGGCAAGGCGGCTACGGTGGAGAGTCCGGCTCAGACTCTGGCGGCGGCGCGACGCGAGGAAGGCGGCGACGGCTCGGGCCGGCCTGGCTCGGCTGGTCCTTCGGCCGAGTCAGGCGCGGGAACTTTTTTTAATATAAAACCGCCAAAACTAAGAAAAAAATTCTAGAAAATAAAATAAAATTCTAAAAATGCCAAAACAAATTTTCACCGTCTAAATAAAATATTTAGAACAAGATGAACATTTTCTTGGCCCTAAAATGCACTTTTGAAAACGTGCAATTTTTCCTATGCAAATAAAATTGCAAATAAATCCGAATAAAAACCAAAAGTGATTTTAATATTTTTCCTCCAATATTTCTTTTACTTTGGAGAAGTCATTTTATCTCCGCTCATATATTTTGTTTAGAAATATTTTTAGGAGAGAAAAATAATTAAAACCAATGCTATCCTCGTACCAGTATTCGAGAAAACTCAAATACGAAAATGGTAGAATTCCCAACTCTCTCCGTAGGTCCTTGAGTTGCGTAGAATTTTCGAGGATGGCCACACACAAAATGCAAAGAAATATGAATGCAGTATGATCTATGTATAACATTCCAAATTGAAAATTTGGGATGTTACAAACCTACCCCCTTAGAATGAATCTCGCCCTCAAGATTCGGCTTGGCTAGGGAACAGGTGTGGGTGGTCCTTGCGTAGATCATCTTCTCGTTCCCAGGTGGCTTCTTCCTCGGTGTGGTGACTCCACTGAACTTTGCAAAACTTGATAACCTTACTGTGGGTGACTCTACTCGAAAATTCGACAATCTTGACGGGCTTCTCCTCATAAGTTAGATCACTATCCAACTGAATTGCTTCCAGGGGTACTGTGTCTCTTAGCGGGATATCGGCCATCTCCGCATGGCACTTCTTAAGCTGCGAAACGTGAAACACATCGTGCACTTCTGACAATTCTTTGGGTAACTCCAACTTATAGGCAACCTCTCCCATGCATTCCAAAACACGGTAAGGTCCCACAAATCTCGGGGCTAGCTTTCCCTTGACTCCGAAATGTTTAACTCCTCGCAGAGGCGGTACCCTCAAGTACGCTCTGTCTCCAATCTCATAGGCTACTTCCTTGCGCTTCGAGTCTGCATAACTCTTATGCCTGGACTGAGCTACCTTCAGTCTATCCCGAATCAGTTTAACTTTCTCTTCGGACTCTTTGATCAAGTCTGGTCCAAACAACTAACGGTCTCCAACTTCATCCCACATTAACGGTGTTCGGCATCTCCTCTCGTACAATGCTTCGAACGGTGCCATCTTCAAACCGGCCTGATAACTGTTGTTGTACGAGAACTCAGCGTAGGGCAAATTGTCATCCCAACTAGATCCATAATCTAGCACACAAGCTCTCAACATGTCCTCCAGAATCTGATAGACTCTCTCGGTCTATCTGTCGGCCTGGGGATGAAAAGCTGTACTGAATTACAGCCTCGTTCCCAAAGTTTGGTGTAGTTGATGCCAAAACTTTGAGGTGAACTGTGTTCCTCTATCTGATACAATGGTCCTCGGAACTCCGTGCAGACATACAATCCTGGTCATGTATATCTTGGCCAACTTCGCACTGGTATACGTGGTTTACACGGGGATAAAGTGGGCTACTTTGGTCAAGCGATCCACTACTACCCAGATTGAGTCATATCCTGATTTGGTCCTAGGCAATCTGGTGATAAAATCCATGCCAAGCTTATCCCACTTCCATTCGGGTATTGGCATAAGCTATAGCAAACCAGATGGCTTCTGATGTTCCGCCTTTACTCTCTCGCATACATCAAATACGGCTACATACTCAACAATATCCTTCTTCATTCCCGTCCACCAGAAACGTTCCTTCAGATCCAAATACATCTTGGTGTTTCCGGGGTGTATCGAGTATGGCGAACCATGTGCTTCCTGCAGTATCAACTTCCTGATCTCCGGGTTGTTGGGCACATAGATTCAGTCCTCAAACCACAAGGTGTCGTGTTCGTCCTCACGAAATCCCTTGGCTTTTCCTTCACTCATCATCTTCTTTATCTCGGAAATCTCCTTGTCATCCTTTTGGGCTTCGCATATCTTTCCCAGCAATGTTGACTGAACCTCCAATGTTGCGACAAAACCTCTAGGAACTATCTCCAAACGAAGCTCCCTGAGATGCTCTGCTAACTCCTGTGGCAATCCCCCTTTTACTAGGGCATTTGCATAACTCTTCTGGCTCAAAGCGTCTGCAACAACACTGGGCTTTCCTGGGTGATAGTGCAGCTTCATATCATAATCCTTTATAAGCTCCAACCATCTCCTCTGTCTAAGGGTCAGCTCCTTCTGAGTGAAAATGTACTTCAAACTCTTGTGATCCGTGTACACATCACAATGATTTCCAATAAGGAAATGTCTCCAGGTTTTGAGTGCGTGCACAACTGCGAACGTATCTACTTTTCCAAACACTTTTGCTATTGTTTTGACCTCATTCTTGCATGATTTGAACTAAACTAACCCGGACTGACGCTGTTTTCAGCAGAGCTACCTGTATGGTTTTATTGTGTGCAGGAAAACGGATTTTTAGGTGTCTCAGAAAATTCCACGAAAAATCACAGAAAATCCACGCACCCGAAGGAACCTTGTGCCAGAAGATGGACCAGAGGGCAACCAGGGGGGGCCCAGGCGCCCTGGTGGCGCGGCCCCACCCCTGCCCGCCGCGCCAGGCCGCCTGGGCGGGTCCCACCTCCCCTGGTGCCCTACTTTGACCCGTATTTAGCCCGTGACGAGAAAACCCGAGATCATGAGTTGTTTTCCCAGTTTTCGTCGCGGAGCCGCCGCCACCCTCTGTTCTTCTTCGGGAGGGCTAATCTGGAGGCTGATTTGGCCTCCGGAGAGGGGAGATCGTCGCCATCGTCATCATCATCACCACTCCATCCTCTCTCCATGACTTCTCCTTCCATGTGTGAGTAATTCCCTGCTGTAGGCAAAGGGGATGGTAGGGATTGGATGAGTTAGATCATGTAATAGTTTATCAGATCGTTGGGGGCATGTTGCCTATCATCTACTATGGTGTTTATCATCTTTGCTTCAACTTGTTACTCTTAATGCTTGTCACTTAGGGCCCGAGTGCCATGATTTCAGATCTGAACCATATGTGTTTGCATGAATATATTTGTGTTTTTGATCCTATCTATGAGTTGTTTGCACCTATTACGGTCCGGAACCGGCGATCCCAAAAGTGACAGCTTGGGACACCAAAGGGGATGGTCCATAGTTTGAGGATTACATGTATCCATTGAGTTTATTGCTTTGTTCCGGTGCTCTTTGACAGGAGCACCTTAATCTCCATAAGTTCCTTTTGGCCTCGTTCGTAGCGGGATGGTAGGACAAAAGATGTTGTGCAAGTTCTTATTGCAAGCACGTACAACTACCTATGGGATACATGCCTAATGTTTGATATTTGCCTAGATGATCATTAATTTTCCGTGTGCCTTGCCCCAAGTTAGATTCATGATATATCTCATCCATGCAGCGCCCAACCATCCATCTCCCTAGCCTACAGTGTTTTAAATCCCGCTGGTTACTAGTTGCTACTTTTGCTATTTACTTTTGCTGTTTACTCTTACTATCACCACCATCACTATCATATCACCGTTACCACTTATCTTTTGTTGCAAGTAAGTATATTTCAGGTGCGGTTGAATTGACAACTCAACTGTCAAAGCTTATAAATACTCTTTGGCTCCCCGTGTGTCGAATCAATAAATTGGGTTATTCTTACCCGCGAAGACTATCTCGATCCCTTACGGTTGAGGGTTATCAAGTACCGTTTTCTGGCGCCGTTGCCGGGGAGCATAGCAATATTTACAAGTCTACTTGAAGTATCCTACCTGCTGCACTTCATCCGCTATGGGTAAGAAAGGAGACCCCAAGGTTCCGATCTTACTATCCACTACAAGAAGAGGTACTGTTCTGAACACTAGTGCTACACTTGATTGACCTTCTGTTATGAGTAAGTTTGCCTCACCGCCACCGCATGATGCTCCTACTGAATCTGTTACTATGTCCGATACTCTTGATGATGCTTCTACTACTCTTGATGATATTAGTTCACTTGGTTTTGCTCTTGAGAAACAGATCGTTGCTGCTGCAAAAAAGTCTGGAATTGAAATTCCTGTTGCTCGCTACCCTATTGGTGGAACTTATGATTATCCTGATTTGAGTAAACTCAAGGAGAGACTCCTTGATGATGATTACATTATGCTTGATGATGATTTATGCAGGGAACTGACAGAGTTTGCCGGCTCTGACCCTGAAGCTATTAAGAAGCTGCTTGAAAAACACTCTTTGAAGAACAAGACCGTTCCTGATCCTGAATTTGCTACATCTCCTATATGCATTGATGATCCTGATTATGATTTCTCTGTTGATCTTTCACTTATACCTATGGTTGAAGCTGACCCCTTTTATGGCAGAGAAAATGATGATGCTATTGCACACCTGACCAAACTCACTGAGTTGGGTGGCTTGTTTACCACGGATGAGAAGAAACGAAACTTTTATGTGACTAAGCTTCTTCCTTTATCTTTGAAGGAAGGTGCTAAAACATGGTATGATTCACTCCCATGTGGTTCCATTAAGAGTCCTCAAGACTTAGCTCACTCTTTTGTTGATAAGTACTTTCCTGCTCATATGCAACATGCTGCTTTACAAAGAATTTATAACTTTAAATAGTTGCAGGATGAGCACCTCCCTAAAGCTTGGGGGAGGTACTGTGGTCTGATTCGGGCTAGACCGGGACATGGAGTCCCTAAGAATGAATTAATCGATATATTTTATGCCGGTCTAACTGATGAATCCAGGTCCTATTTGGATAGTTGTGCTGGTTGTGTTTTCAGGAAAAGAACACCGGACGATGCAGAGGATTTGATGGGCAGGATTGCCAAAAACCATGAAGATTGGTCCATCCCTGAACCACCTCCACCACCAAAGAAGAGGGGCATGTTTGTTCTAAGCCCCGAAGATATGCGAGAAGCAAAGAAGTCTATTAAAGAGAAGGGTATTAAAACTGAAGACGTGAAGAATCTACCCCCTATTGAGAAGTTGTGTGAGCCTACCACTCACCCTCCTATGGTAGAGGTACACTCTCTTTTAGATTTCAACGCAAGTGACATCCCTCGTGGTAAGCCTCCTGATCAATGTTTAGATGAGTTTGATAATTTTATTATGAAACAAAATCATTTTAATGAGAGGATACAAAGTCAATTGCATGATGATTCCCTTGCTATCAAAAATTTGCTTGATGTTCTAGGGAGAACAGTTAATGATGTTAAATGTCTTGTGAAGCATTTTCATATGGTTCAAACTCAGCTTGAACAAATTTCTAATGTGCAAAAAGATTTGCTTGCTAACAATGCCAAACAAGATGATTTGCAGGCCTTCGGGATTAAGACCCGAGGAGGAACTAGCACTCAAGATCCTCTCTATCCAGAGGGGCATCCAAGGAGAATCGAGCAAGATTCTCAAATGCAGGAAGAAGAAATTGTTGGCTCTCCAAAGAAGAAGAAGAAGAAACATAAGGAGGCTGACAATTCCAATTATCCTATTACAGATGAAGAGCCAGCTGTTGATCCCAACAATGTATCTATCTCCGATGCCGAGACTGAAGACGGTGCCGAACCTGAAGGTAAGGATAATGAGAAGAATGATCCGCCTGAAGTTCGAGAAGAAGAAGCACCTGACAAACGTAAGAGGTACACTAGAGAAGACTTCGTCGCAAGAAGACATGGGAAGGAAAGAGAACCATGGATACAGAAACACATGCCCTTTCCAGGTAAGTCTCTCAAATCTAAAGAAGAAGAGCATTACAATAAGTTTTGTGAGTGGATTAAACCTCTTTTTCTTCAAATCCCTTTGACTGATGCTATTAAGTTACCTCCCTATTCAAAATATATGAAAGATATTGTTACTAATAAAAGAAAAGTTCCTAATGAAGCAATATCTACTATGCTTGCTAACTACTCTTTCAGTGGCAAGATTCCTGAGAAGCTTGGTGATCCAGGTATACCCACCATTCCTTGCTCCATAAAGAATAATTATGTCAAAACTACTTTATGTGATCTTGGAGCAGGAGTGAGTGTTATGCCTCTCTCTCTTTACAAGAGGCTTTGTTTAGAGAAACTAATTCCTACAGATATCTCTCTTGAGATGGCTGACAAGTCAACCGCCATTCCGATAGGTATTTGTGAGGATGTCCCTATAGAAGTTGCTAATTGTTTGATCCTTACTGATTTTGTTGTGCTTGACATGCCCGAGGATGGGAGCATGTCCATTATTCTTTGTATACCTTTTCTTAACACTGCAGGTGCTATTATTGATTGCAATAAAGGGAAGGTTACCTTCAATGTGAATGATAAAGAACACACGGTGTATTTTCCAAAGAAGACCGACAGGAGGCATGGCCTCAACTCTATAGAAAATATCGAGACCGTGAAGATTGGAGAATGGGACTGTCCACTACATGTGCACCACAAATACGAAACTATTATGGTGGGGACAATGTCCATTAAAGTAAAGGTGCAATGATCACTTCGTAAGAGGTGAGACTTTTTGCTCTATATATCGCCTGTTTGTTGGTAAGACTTGATCAACCTTACTAATGGACATGTTTTATATAGATAAAAAGTTGAGCTTGTTATGTTTTCATTTGTTTTAGTTTTTGTTCTCCTTGCTGTACCAAGTGTTTATGTTTTGAAGCTTCACAATACTAATCACTGCTTTAAGTTTTCAGAAAGTCTTGCAGCCTTTTTGAACTTCGAAAAAATTTCAACAGTGAAGTTTTCAGAAAAAATCCAGAAAAATAAAAATTAAAATTTCCATGCCGGGAGTGACCCAGAGGCACCTGGGGCCAACCAGGGGGACCCACCAGTGGCCCAGGCGGCCAGCTGGCGCGGCCTGCCCCCTGGCCGCGCCCACAGGGCGCCTGGGGCCCACAAGGCCCCTCTCCAGGTAAGTCTTCTTCCTCTCTCTCTCTCTCTTTCTCTCCAAAAACGCGAGTTCTGCACTTGTTCTTGCGTTCTTGCTGCTCTTGGAGGCGATTCTTCGATCTCTCTCTACAGCCTATCATTCGAGCTGAGATTTTGAACAAATACTCCCTGGTATGTAACTCCTCCACCCCTCCAATTAGATTTTTGGTTGGTGGCTTCATTTGTGAGTATTTAGTAGTTCTTCGTGCTGTGTAGATGAGCTTGCATGCATGTGTAGAAATTTATTTTCCAAGTTTTGATGCAAGTTTATGCCTTAGGTAAGTGAGTTGAGTAGTTTGCCTTAACCCACTTTGTTTAAATCCTTGTTTTTGTAATTTGCCAAAAATTTCAGAAATGAGTTTGTTAGGAAGGGCAAAGGGGTGGCTTGAGAAGAGGAGGCCCACACACTCCGATCGAGTTACTAGAGCCGCAGCTTCACCCTCGACTGCTAGGGTGAGCTACAATGAAGATCATGTTTCCCTAGAGTTGTTGGAAGACACAAGTCCAGCACGTGCTATGATGTTTCCATGTGATGAATTCCTTGAAGCTGCGGGAATCAAGGATGAGTTTTATAATCTTTGTGCTAATGCAGGTCTGACACAGCTCGTCACGTGCCGTGTTATTCAGTATCAAAAACTCACCTCCGGTTTCATTAACAGTTTTAGATATAACCCTGATACTGGTGCTATTGAGTTTAAAATTTACAATGATCTTATCACCATGCCCTTGGGAAAGTTTTCTGAAATAATAGGTGTGCCAAACGTTGGGCGGACGGCTAAGATGACCTCTCAGCCCTCCGAGCTGAAAACCGTCTTCAACTCTCTCTGCAGCATGGGTACGAGGGATATTCATCGGTCAAAAATCTCCAGCATCTTATTTCCTCACCTCAGGTATTTTGCATATTATGTTGCTAGAGGGGTATTAGCTCGTGACAACACGAGCAGCATTTCTGCGTCGGATATTGCTATCTTGGCAACCGCCCTTTCAAGGAGGTTTGATTATAATCTGGGTGCCTTAATTGCTCGACGCCTTGCTATGAACGGTAACAGGGGAGATTTATTTGGTGGCGTTTATGCCACACTTATCTTAGAACATCTTAAAGGCACCCCACACCCTGATGATGAGCCTTTTACTTATTTAAGTTTTTGATCTTGCTGCTATGAAAAGGCATAAGTTTGTTACCATGACTTCTGAGCTTAGTAATCTTGTTTATATCTTGCGTTTCGGAACTACCGCGGAACGCGAGATCCGTCTACCTGCACCTCTTTTGTTTGATTTTTCTCGCAGGAACGGATGGTCCTTTGATGTTATTCAGTTCGATGAGTTCATGGCCCAGCATCAGTTTCATAACCCCATGGAGGGGGTTGTGCCCGACGAGGAGGAGCACGGTGAGTTACCACCTTTTCAGGGGAAGACCGGCACCCAGTTTGGTGAAGGGTCTTCCTCCGCTTGGAGTACGGACCCTTCTTCGTGGGAGGATCCGAGGAGTTCGGTGTACGCGCCAGAATCCTTCTACGACCCTTGGACTCACCACCATTCCCCCGGAGCAGGAGGCTCCTGGGGGCAGTAGCTACTACCAACTTAGGCCAAAAGCCTAAGCTTGGGGGAGTACGTGCCCTTCTCATTTTTCCATTGTATTATCTGTTTTATTCGCTTTGATCTTTTTGAGGTTTTTGCCCGTTCTTCTTTATTTCTTTCTTTGCAAAAACAACAAAAAGATTTTCTCTTTCTTTTGCTTTCGTTCAACCTTTGAAATAATCCAAAAAGATTTCTTTTCTCTCTTTAGTCTGCTTTGTTTTCAGAGTTCAGCTCGAGTTCGTGATGGCATTTAATTATATTTCCTACGTTCGATCGTGCAAGTGACGAGGCAGTAATGACGAAGATCGACTGAAGGGAAGCAACAAAGGAAAACCGGTATGAACTCTTCTTGTTTCTACTTTTGTACATATGCCTGTACTTATGATCTAGAGACCAGCTTGTAGTGACATAGTGCTATGTTTACAATGCTCTTCCAGTGGTTCCTGCTTTCCTTGTGGCTAGTCTCAAATAGCTAGAGTGTATAATGCGTTATTGAAATGATTTACATGCATTGCACTGTTCATAGTTTGGTATACTAAGGTGGTATGTCCCTTTGGAGAATTCTTGGATTGACTTGGCACATGTTTACACATGTTTAAGACTTAAAAGTCTGCTCTGCCTTGATGATCTTTGAGTTTTAGAATAGTTATATCACTTTCATGCCCGATTCAATGTTGCTTTGTCGCTCTGCATGATTATGACCGTTATTGCTCTCTAGTTGGTCGCTTCCCAGTCTTTTGCTAACCTCCACCTGTACTAAGCGGACTGACTGCTTGTGCATCCAAAATCCTTTAAACCAGTTATGCCATATGAGTCCACCATACCTTCCTATACATGGTATTTACCTGCCATTCCTAACGAAGACTTTCGTGTACCATCTCGAAATTAATCAAAAGCATTTCTCTTTT
The DNA here is from genome assembly GCA_902687465.1 of Secale cereale. Classification (NCBI taxonomy): domain Eukaryota; kingdom Viridiplantae; phylum Streptophyta; class Magnoliopsida; order Poales; family Poaceae; genus Secale; species Secale cereale. Next base: position 273,075,456 of record LR738715.1, read on the forward strand.
GTGCCTCTGTTTTAGCTCATGAGGAAGTAGTAGTTAATTCATGATCTTTTTAAGTTGGACAAGTTTCACCCGGGGATTGCATGTCTAATCTGCAAACCCCTAATACGAGAAGGAACTGGCATAGAGTGCGCCCAGCTCATAAAAGATAATACAATAAACAAACCCTCCTTCACGCTTTGTTCATGAGAAATCAGAAAACTTTGGCAGTGATAAACAAAGGAGATTAAGGGGATGTGATCGTCCCCGTGCGGGAGCCGTTCCTCGAAACCTGTCCAGCTCAAGAAGTAATTGAGTTATCTACTAGCATTCGTTGACGAAATATGCACCTCTCAAAAACATTTTTACCTCTGTTTTCAAAACCAAGAGCTCTGGTACATATTTAGTCTTTGTTTCCAACCATGGGTTTTCAACCTCGCCATCAAATTCCACGGTTCGAGAGTCTCCACCTTCTTTCTTCAAAGCACCAACTAGGAGAGCATAATTGTCATTCTGAGTGTAATGTGCATTGTCCCAAAGTATTACATTGTTTTCTGCATGCTTGTGATATTATTTATTCTGAAATTCTTAGTTCTATTCTCCTTTAAAACTCAGGAGGAGTTTCTGCATTTATGTTTTGCTTCACTCATGGAGGCTAGCGAGATACCACATTAATATGCTCAAGCTATGTGCAATGTAATCTTGTCTTGATTTTCAGTAAGTATATTATTTACTCTTGGTTATTTGTGATTGGTCACTTGAAAGAAAGATTGCTCTGTGCATTGTCCTCATAGCATAGTTTCAATACTTGCTAGACTCTTTTCGTAGTACATGCTTATATACATCTAATGAAGCAAAAGAGTTTGTCAAAGTTTTCTTTGTCGCGTCCAGTTCGTTGAACTGAATTGCTTGAGGACAAGCAATATGCTAAGCTTGGGGGAGTTGATACGTCTCAAACGTATCTACTTTTCCAAACACTTTTGCTATTGTTTTGACCTCATTATTGCATGATTTGAACAAAACTAACCCGGACTGACGCTGTTTTCAGCAGAGCTACCTGTATGGTTTTATTGTGTGCAGGAAAACAGATTTTTAGGTGTCTCAGAAAATTCCACAAAAAATCACAGAAAATCCACGCACCCGAAGGAACCTTGTGCCAGAAGATGGACCAGAGGGCAACCAGGGGGGGCCCAGGCGCCCTGGTGGCGCGGCCCCACCCCTGGCCGCCGCGCCAGGCCGCCTGGGCGGGTCCCACCTCCCCTGGTGCCCTACTTTGACCCGTATTTAGCCCGTGATGAGAAAACCCGAGATCAGGAGTTGTTTTCCCAATTTTCGTCGCGGAGCCGCCGCCACCCTCTGTTCTTCTTCGGGAGGGCTAATCTGGAGGCTGATTTGGCCTTCGGAGAGGGGAGATCGTCGCCATCGTCATCATCATCACCACTCCATCCTCCCTCCATGACTTCTCCTTCCATGTGTGAGTAATTCCCTGCTGTAGGCAAAGGGGATGGTAGGGATTGGATGAGTTAGATCATGTAATAGTTTATCAGATCGTTGGGGGCATGTTGCCTATCATCTACTATGGTGTTTATCATCTTTGCTTCAACTTGTTACTCTTAATGCTTGTCACTTAGGGCCCGAGTGCCATGATTTCAGATCTGAACCATATGTGTTTGCATGAATATATTTGTGTTCTTGATCCTATCTATGAGTTGTTTGCACCTATTACGGTCCGGAACCGGCGATCCCAAAAGTGACAGCTTGGGACACCAAAGGGGATGGTCCATAGTTTGAGGATTACATGTATCCATTGAGTTTATTGCTTTGTTCCGGTGCTCTTTGACAGGAGCACCTTAATCTCCATAAGTTCCTTTTGGCCCCGTTCGTAGCGGGATGGTAGGACAAAAGATGTTGTGCAAGTTCTTATTGCAAGCACGTACAACTACCTATGGGATACATGCCTAATGTTTGATATTTGCCTAGATGATCATTACTTTTCCGTGTGCCTTGCCCCAAGTTAGATTCATGATATATCTCATCCATGCAGCGCCCAACCATCCATCTCCCTAGCCTACAGTGTTTTAAATCCTGTTGGTTACTAGTTGCTACTTTTGCTATTTACTTTTGCTGTTTACTCTTACTATCACCACCATCACTATCATATCACCGTTACCACTTATCTTTTGTTGCAAGTAAGTATATTTCAGGTGCGGTTGAATTGACAACTCAACTGTCAAAGCTTATAAATACTCTTTGGCTCCCCGTGTGTCGAATCAATAAATTGGGTTATTCTTACTCGCGAAGACTATCTCGATCCCTTACGGTTGAGGGTTATCAATCGTGCGTCGCATAATTCAACTCGTGCGGTCGTAGTTGGCGAGATGCATAGGAAACAACTCTTCCATCCTGCATGAGTACTCCTCCAACTCCTAAGCGTGAAGCATCGCAGTACACTTGGAAATCCTTGCGTATATCTGGCAAGATCAGCACTGGGGCTGTCGTCAAACGTTTCTTCAACTCCTGGAAACTTTCTTCGCACTCTTCGGTCCAATGGAATTTGGTCTCCTTCTTCAACAATGTCGTCATTGGCTTTGCAATCTTGGAGAAATTTTCTATGAATCTCCGGTAATATCCTACGAGTCCAAGAAAACTGCGGATCTCTCCAACTGAAGTGGGTGCCAACCATTCAGTGACTGCCAGCACTTTGATGGGGTCCACTGCTATACCTTCTCCCGATATAACATGCCCTAAGAATCCAACTTTCTTCAACCAAAACTCGCATTCGCTAATCTTGGCATACAACCGATGCTCTCTGAGCTTCTCCAGTACCAAACGCAAATGCTCTGTGTGTTCCTCTTCGTTCTTCGAGTACACCAAAATATCATCAATGAATACCACAACAAACTTATCCAAGAACTCCATGAACACCTTGTTCATCATACTCATGAAATAGGCAGGGGCATTAGTCAATCCAAATGACATAACCGTATACTTATATAGCCCATACCTTGTGGTGAAGGCTGTCTTAGGTATATCCTTCTCTCGGATCTTCAACTGGTGGTATCCAGATTTTAGATCAATCTTGGAGAATACTTTTGCTCCCTGGAGTTGGTCGAACAGATCATTGATCATCGGCAGCGGGTACTTATTCTTAATTGTCAATTCATTCAGTGCACGATAATCAACGACCATTCTTAAAGATCCATCCTTCTTCTCGACCAAAAGCACTGGGGCTCCCCAAGGTGATGAACTCCGGCGAATAAATCCTTTCTTCAATAACTCCTTAATCTGCTTCTTGATCTCCTCCAGATCATTTGCTGGCATCCGATATGGTCTCTTTGATATAGGTCCGGTGCCAAGCAATAACTCTATCAAAAACTCAATATCCCTATCCGGTGGCATGCCTGGTAGCTCCTCTGGGAACACATCTGGGTATTCCTTTACTACAGGGACTTCCCCCTGAACAAATCCTGTGAGAGGATGTACTTGTGTCCTTATAGGCGAATGCCTAGATACATACTTGATCCTTTTTCCCTTCGGGGTGGTAAGCAAAATAGACTTACTGGCACAATCGATGTTCCCTCCATACATTGATAGCCAATCCATACCTAGTATTACATCCAATCCTTGTGACTCCAAAACTATCAGGTATGTGGGGAAAACATGGCGTCCAATGGTCAATGGCATCTGAAAACATCCTTGATTTGCCACATATTCCGCTCCAGGTGAACTTACTAACATGGGGGCCATAAGGACTCTGGTGGGCAACTTATGTCTATTTACGAATCCCCTTGAAATGTATGAATGCGATGCACCAGTATCGAAAAGAACTACTGCGGTAAATGACTTAACCAAAAACTTAGCGATCACCGCATCTGGTTGCTCTTCAACCTCCTCCGCGGTCACGTGGTTCACTTGTCCTTTGTTGAAAGGGTTGGGCTTCTTCCCGGCGCTTCCATTGCCGTTCCCATTCTTCGCTTCAGGGCACTCATTGGCATAGTGTCCATTCTTCCCGCACTTGTAACAGGTGACGTGGCTTAAATCCTTCTTGGCGGGTGTGGATGGGGTAGAGCGATTCTGATTATTGTTTGCTCCATTCCCAATCCCATTCTTGGAGCCATTGTGGTTGTGAGAACTTCCTCCAGTGTGGGAGTGTGGGTGTGGCTTCCATGGTTATGGGTGTATCCTCCTGAATTCGGAGTGAATCGGGGCTTCTGCTGGGCTCCAGAATTATTCCTTCCTTGTCCATACTTCCTCTTGCAACTCTCAATCTGCTGCTGCTTCCCTTCAATCATAAGAGCTTTATCTACCAACTTCTGGTAGTTGTTGAAGGTTGCCACCATCAACTGTACGCTCATCTCATCATTTAGCCCTTCCATAAATCTCTCTTGCTTAGCGGCATCTGTGGCCACATCATCTGGGCATAATGAGATAGGGTACTAAACTCATGTACATACTGAGCTACAGTACGATTCCCTTGGCGCAAGTTGCGAAACTCCCGCTTCTTCATGCTCATAGCTTCAGTTGAGACATGGGCAGTACGGAAAGCTTGCTGAAACTGATCCCAAGTGACATTGGCTATAGGGAAAGTGGTTGTGTAATTCTCCCACCATGCTGCAGCTGGTCCAGACAACTGATGTGCGGCAAATCGCACCTTCTCAGCATCCGAGCAATTGGCGGTGGTCCAATCCCTTCCAATCTTGCGCAGCCAGTCATCAGCAACTATTGGTTCAATGCTGCTAGCAAACACCCGTGGTTGCAACCTTAAGAAACGTGTCAGGTTGTCCACGGGTGGTGGTGGTGGAGGGTTGTTGTTGTTGTTCTGGTTGTTCTGAGTGTTCTGGACAAGAAGTTGCATCAAAGTGTTCTGCTGCTGGATCAACTGAGTGAGCTCAGGGGGAAACTCAAATCCGGGCTCACGTCTCGGAGGCATCTGATGGGTGTAGAGGGAAGAGATTTGAATAGAAATGAGGTCTAAGGGAAAATCACTACCCATATGCATATGACACAAACACAATCATATCACACCAATCAATTTCAAACAAGGGCTTACAAAGATCTAACTATCGTTACAAAGTGCTCTAAAACTACTTGGTGGGGGAAACTACTAGTCATAGGGTGGTCTTCTAGAAATTTTGATCGGCGGAAGATTCCATGATGTCTGCTCCAGCTTCATCTTCATAGTCTTCGTCATCACTATCATCGAGGTCTGAATCCGTGTCGTCGATAATGATGTAGTCTTCAGAACAAATATCCTTGGGTTCTTCTTCCTCTTCTTCTCCTCCGGGTGCTGGATCTCCCATGAATACTCCTAGCTTCCTTGTCAAATCATCATTCTTCTCCACAAGTATCAACATCTCCTCCTCGCATCCGTCACGAGTAGACTTGAGTTCTTCTTCTTGCTCCAAGTTCCTGTGTAGTGCCTTCTTCAAATCTATCATCCCTGCGCACATCTGGTGCTCCTGTCGACGAATGTGCCGGTTTAACTCTTGAATGTACGCGGCAATGGACTTGTCCTTCCGGGTACTGATCATGCCCCAACGCTCATCTCGACGTCCACAAATCTGGTAGATGGTGTCCTTCAGCTCCTGCTTGTAGACTTCTCCGATCCTTCCCATAGTGATGTGGGCTGCCATACTCTTGCCTAGGCTCCAGGTTGGTGCATCAAAAGAAAACTCTATTGGTTCAGTGGATGGTGCGAAGGTTCTCCCGAGAATTTGAACTTGAATGCTCCATCGCTCCTCTTCTGGTAAAGTGGCGGTGTAGGTCCCGGTGAAGCTTGGTATTCCTATGTTCAGGTACCTAGTGACTTCCTTCAAGTGTCGTCCAAAAGGTGTGCCTTCATCCGGTTGCGTGAAATTGTTCCTTGGGTCCACCATCCTAAAGAAGTAGAAAATGGAGAGCAGTCAAAAATGAGTAGAGAAGAGTGACCTAGGGTTTATCTTAGTGGTCGTGTCCTACAGTCAGCGTGTGCTCTGATACCATCTTGTAGCGACCACGATCCAAATGGACCGAAGTCTCTGTGTTTTAGTGTCATCCCTGGATCGGTAATGTTGACACACACAGTACTTGAAGGATTTATAATAGAGTGGCAATCACACACTTATTACATCGAGTGTCTCCAAAGAGAACTTATTACAAAAGTCTATGGCTTAAGGCCATCTAACAAAATAACAACGGAAGGCTTGGAAGACAAGTGAGTCCATCAACTCCAACGGCATAGCTGAGTGCATGACAAACGACCTAGAATGTCTTACTCCTCGTCTGAAAAGTCTGCAACGTAACATGTTGCAGCCCGAAACGGGTCAGCACATGGAATATGCTGGTAAGATAACACAGAAGATGCAAGTAACAGAAATAAAGACTAACACTATATGCATATTTGGCTGGTGGAGGCTCTAGGATTAAAGTTTTTGCGTAAAGCCAATTTTTCCCTACAACAAAGGAATAGATTTTATTTTAACTATCATGGTAGTTGAAACATCATTGAGAAGGTACCTCCAACTCAATCCCAATTAAAGTAATCAATAACCCAACAAATTAATATTAAAGTGATGAGATCAACCAATAATTCAAGTACCAGATACTCAAGTTTGCCCATAACCAGGGACACGGCTAATCATGATCAGTTTGTACACTCTGTAGAGGTTTGTGCACTTTTCCCACAAGACTCGATCTCCTCCGTTGGATTTCTCGCACTACATGGTGTTTGAGAAACGGATGACCGAGACACAGTCTTTCAGAAGCATTTACTCTTTACCCCAGGTGGACCCGTACACCTACTTTCCCCTACATCTGCTAGTCCACCATGAAAGAGCTCACACAACTTACTCATACTATGCGAGAGCCCATAATGGCATTGTGGCTGCACACGGAAGTTTCTAGCATGAATAGTTTTATGATCCCTTTGAGCCTGGGTGGCATTCCATAGGACAATCACACGGAAACCCCGGGATTTCCTAGGACAACACTGAATTCTCCAGGTGCCATGCAACCAATCCACCCAGATGTGTATTCAAGTAGCCACCTTAAGTGGAACCATTAATTAACAACTCACATATGTCGTGGATTTCGCTCAAACCCAAACCACATCTACGAGCATAGCATAGCAACATAAGCATAACGTAGAAGTAACTCCCAGGGGTTTGAAAAATAATGCAGGTAATAGGTTCTACCACAATCTATTTCCCAGACCCACAAGTTAAGAGATCCTACTCATGCAATGTGTGAGGGTTTGATCTAATGCATAAAAATAGGGTAATAAAAGGGGTATGATCAAAGTGTTACTTGCCTTGCTGATGATTCGCAAAACCTAGAGACTCGTAGTAGCACGCTTCATAGTTCGGGTATTCTATCGCAAGCAAACAATAGCATACATAAGCAATCAAGCAAAGATGCACAAACAAAACTCCAAATAAGAAGATCTAACCAGAAAGTTCAACTTAAGAACTCCGGTTTGCAAAAAGAAACAAATCGAAAGAAGCAACGGAACTCAAACTGCGAACGAAACGAGATCCGTTTACTAGATTGAGCTAGGATTAAATTTTTACAGTAACAAAACCTTGTTAAAGTTGGTTAAACAGAAAGAGGGCGTCGATACGAAGATCTGGGATTTTGAATCACCTGATTCCGATTCTCGAGCAAAAAGAAAAACGAAAAACAAGATCAGGGCAGAAATCACGATCGGAAATAATCGCGGATAAAAATCCCGAAAAAGAAAACTGACGAACATATTAACGAACGAACATTCGTTAACTGAAACTAAACGACGAACTCGTTCGTTAAAACAAACGAACGGGCGAACGCTCGCTAAATAGCTAAACCGAAAAAAACGATCTAATCTAAAAAACGAAACTAGGGTTTCTAAAAAAACGGATCGGTTTTCTTTAGAAAACCGGGACGGCGGGGCGGCTACCTCGGCGGGGCTCCGGCGGTGGTTCGGCGCGGCGGCGGTGCGACAGGGCGGCGGCGGCGGCGGCGGCGGCGGCGGCGGCTGCGGCTGCTACGGCGGGCGGCGGTGTGGGAAGGGGTGGCGGTGGTGGCTATTTAAAGAAGGGGGAGGCTGGTGGCTTGGGGGAGGGGCAAGGCGGCGGCGGTGGAGCGTCCGGCTAGGACTTTGGCGGCGGCGCGACGCGAGGAAGGCGGCGGCGATTCGGGCCAGCCTGGCTCGGCTGGGCCTTCGGCCCAGTCGGGCGCGGGATTTTTTTTTTATAAAACCGCCAAAACTAAAAAAAAAAGTTCTAGAAAATAAAATAAAATTCTAAAAATGCCAAAATAATTTTTCACCGTCTAAATAAAATATGTAGAACAAGATGAACATTTTCTTGGCCCTAAAATGCAGTTTTGAAAACGTGTAATATTTCCTATGCAAATAAAATTGCAAATAAATCCGAATAAAAACCAAAAGTGATTTTAATATTTTTCCTCCAATATTTATTTTACTTTGGAGAAGTCATTTTATCTCCGGTCATATATTTTGTTTAGAAATATTTTTAGGAGAGAAAAATAATTAAAACCAATGCTATCCTCGTACCGGTATTCGAGAAAACTCAAATACGAAAACGGTAGAATTCCCAACTCTCTTCGTAGGTCTTTGAGTTGCGTAGAATTTTCGAGGATGGCCACACACAAAATGCAAAGAAATATGAATGCAGTATGATCTATGTATAACATTCTAAATTGAAAATTTGGGATGTTACATCCGTGGAATCAACAGGCAGGATGACCTTACCCAGATATCACTACTATCTTTGCCTATGCTAGATGTCTCGCTCTTTTAGATTATTGCCTCGATGCCCATGTCTGTTTGTCAGCCCTCCTATTGTTGCCATGAAACTCTTTAACCACCCACCTAGCAAACCGTTGTTTGGCTACGTAAGCATCGCTCAGCCCCTCTTATAGCGTTGTTAGTTGCAGGAGAAGATTTGAAGATTCTTGCTTCATGATGAAGTTATTGTTGGGATATCACAATATATAATCTGTTAAACTAAATCATCTATATATTGGTAATGGGTGGAAGGCTAAGCCTCTTGCTCGGTGTTCTGTTCCACTCATGCCACCCTAGAAATCGTTTAAACCGGTGTTATGTTCCTTGATTTTGCGTCCCTAACACGGTTGGGGTTTATGGGCCCCCCTCGATAACCCGCTTAGCGCTAAAGCTTTTCCAGCAAGGCCCAACATTGGTTTTACATTTGCCTAATAACTAAAATTAGCATAGGGCGTTGCAAACCCGAGTTCTTAATTAACAACCCGGGCTAGTGCTCCACATGAGTGTTGGTCCAAATTGGGCAGCCTATGGGGCCACCTCGAGGAAACTCAAGGGCTGGTAAAAACCTGTAGCTTGTCCCATCCGGTCGTGGCCTGAGACGAGATACGCGCGGCTACTGTCAGAGTGTCGGCACGCCGGGAGGTCTTGCTGGATTAGTTTTACCTTTGTCGGAATATCTTGAGCACGGGATTCCGAGAATACTCGGGTCTTCCCACCTTGGAGTTGCGACTCCGCAGATCGTGAGCTTGTGATGGGCTAAGTTGGGACACCCCTGCAGGGTTTGATCTTTCGAAAGCCCCCCGTGGTTATGTGGCAGATGAGAATTTGTTAATATCCGGTTGTAGATAACTTGACACCATGTTCATAATACACTACCTGCGTGAGTAACAGTGACGATCTCTTTCCGAAGGGGTTCAGAAAGTGAATACGGTGGGGTTATGTTTGACGTGCTTAGTTAGGATCACTTCGTGATCACTTTGACGATCGTTGGCACTTTCTCTTCTCGCTCTAAACCCATAAGTTAGTGCTAGTGCTGCTGCAACCTTGTTTTAAGCCTTTTCCACACCTAAGGCTTTGATAGTATTGCTAACCGGGAACGGGATTGCTGAGTCCTCCGTGGCTCACAGATTCTACACAACACCAGATGCAGGTACCGTTGAGAACTACACAGGCGGTGGTTCAGAGTTGTATTGGGAGTTCGATGAAGAGCGTGGGCGATACTACGTGTCCTACCCCGAGGATCAGTAGGGCTCTTACTAGGATGATCGGGACCTTGTGTTGCTTTATTTATGGTATCTTTCATTTGGATCTTCATCCGTAGTCGGACTCTGATGTTATTGGATGATGTATGTTAATGTATTACATTGTGTGACGTGGCGAGTGTAAGCCAACTACTCTTTTACATTTTCATCCCCTCTTTTACATGAGTTGTGCAAAGATACCATACTTGAGATCATTCTAGTATGTGATTATGCCTTTAAGTCGTGCCTCGACACGTGGGAGGCATAGTCACATACTGGGCATTACAGAAGTGGAGGGGCGGCCTGGACAGGGAGCAGCGACGCCGAAGGCATGCCTTCTGCAGCGCGACGGTGGAGCTTTACGGGCATTTGAGGGCCTGGCCGGGCCTGTGGGTTCACGGGCCTGGTATGTTCATGCTGTTGCGTCTGGTCGGATGCCGTTGGTCACGGTGGAGGTTTGGACCTCCCGCGTGCTGAAGGTGCTGCTGCTCCGAGTCCCGGCTTCTCTTCTTCGTTGTACATGTCACACTTCACGGTGCCGTGGTGAGACAGCATGGGAGACTCAAGACCGTATTGGTGCAGGGTGATGGACGATATGGTGGCGTGCTCCGGAGTGCCCGGGGTGAGGGTTGGGATCGGGAGAAATCCATGTCGGCCGGGCCGACTCCGACGCGGTGGCGTCCGAGGGTGCCACCGGACCTTCCTGGAGGGCGTTGGGTGTCACCCTTCCACTCTCCTTGCCATGTACCAGGGGAAACCCTTGCAGCAGCGTCGTCATCGTCGTGTTCTTTCTTGGAGGAGTTGCGTGGTACCAGCGCTTCGGAGTCAGGGCTTGGTGGAAGATCCTCGGTGGGCGCAGCGGTCGCGATGATTCTTCGTTTTTGTTGATCTGTCATTGTCGGCATTTGTTTCTTTTATACTTTCTCTTTCGTTTCGTTTGGGCGTGCCTGTGCTGCTTTCGCCCCAGCATCTATCGTGGGTTGTATCAGTGATGGTTGCTTTGTAATACAAAGCGGGGGAAACCCTATTTCGAGAAGGGGAGATCCGGCAGGAAAAGGGAAAAGTGCATCATGGGATAGGTTTTTTGTGTTGGGACTACGTGTTCAAAATAACATGACATATAGTCCGGATAATCACATTTCTCCCCATATGTGCTGGATTGGGGGAGCCCCGACTATCCAGTTGGATTATGAAGAGCCCGATCGGCGCCCATTTAATGTCCAAACACGTCCCAACGTTTGAGAGAGAAAAACGCTTCGACATTGAAGCCGACCTTAACAATTATTTTATTTATTTATATGTATTATAGCGGTAGCAACGCACGTTCTACTGGGCTAACTTCGCTTCGTGGTCTGTCACTGGGCCCAGGTAGAGCCTTTGACTGTCAACGACGGCTGTGCTCAAACTACACTCCAGCTCCATGTACCACGGTCCACGGCCGGAGTCCAACTCCAGCTGGCACGTGACGAAAGGACCGAAACCTCACTGATTGAAGGGCCCGAGCACAAAAAAGCAGCGACTGTTTAGTCATTGACAAGAGGTGAAGAGGTTCGCCGGCTAATCCCGGTCTTGCTCTCGCCTCAAGTGCTTTTCCGGCTTCACACTCAAAGCAAACACCTCAGTTCATCTCTCCCCGTTCACCACCCAGGGGTCAGGCACTGTTCCACTGGTGAGCGATGGCGATGGTCACGGCTGACGCCTCCTCCGCCGCCGACGCCGCCACGAAGCAGCCAGACGCCGATAAGGATTACAGCTCCTACAACGGCGCCTCCACCGCGGGTGTGGGCGGAGGGGCCCGCCGCGGCGGTGGCGGCGGCGTTGTGGAATCTGTGGTGGCGCGGTGGAAGCGGGAGGACATGCTCGACAAGTGCCCCCTCGCGCTGCACGCCGCCGCCGCCGCCTTCGCCTTCGTCGCGCTCGTGCTCGTCGCGTCCAACCAACACGGCGACTGGATGCAGTTCGACCGCTACCAGGAGTACATGTGCGCCGATTTGAGCTTGGCCGCCTAGGGCTGGTCTTCGATCCGGCCTTCTTAAGCGTCTTACATGTGATGTGTTGTTGCTAGGTACCTGCTCGCCACCGCGGCGCTGGCCTTCGCCTACTCGCTGGCGCAGGCGCTGCGGCACGCGCACCGGATGCGCGGCGGCGCCGACCCCATCTCCGCGCCGTCAGCGAGGCTTTTCGATTTCATCGCTGACCAGGCGAGTTGCTTCGACCTGTTACCATCATTTCTCCTTGTTATCTGATAAGAGTTCATGTGGTTTGAATCTCTCAATTGGACCAATGTTTGCTGCTCAGGGAGGGGAAAGTAGGGAACCGTATAGTATTAGGAGATAAGAGATCTCAGCAGATAAAGTGTGGCCGAAATTTACCATGTTAAAGTAAGAATAGCGACAGGGGAGTAGAGATACCAATTCCATTTGTAAAGGAGACATCAATCCACTAGACTACTTTTTTTTTTCTATGTGTGGAATCCAAATGAGCCCTCAATACACTGATGCCCTGATAGGTAGTGTACTGTTCTTCGATTGGCTTTGGAATGGGGGCGTCTTTAATTGTTAGAGTAAGATTGGTCTATGGAATGTAGAACACTGCAATATTCTGGTTCGAGACATAGCTACCATATCACAAATTACAGCCCATACCGCCTCTTGTTTCTTTGTGGAAACAACTTAAATATGGTACATGTAGCTCTCGATAATGGTCCAATAGTTCAATCTGTATGACAACCCAACAACAACCATCGCTGATAATGTTCTGGCATTGGAGTGGGGAGATTAGAGTGGTTGAGGAGTCGTTAGGGCCAGCCATGAGCTATTAGAAGTTGCTCTGTGTTTGATGTTCTCAATCATTGGTTTGCTTGGAGCTTTGGAATAGTACAATACTAGATGACAAAAGGTAGTTCATGTTGTCCATTGCATGTTGCTTAAATACAGATAAATGAATGTAATCGTGAACTTTCAAATGTTTTGGGGCCACATTTACTTAGGATGCCCTGGAGGGTATGAATGTTTTAAACCCGTGCTGCTGCTGCTTAATTAAGGTTTTTAATGAGCTTTTGCCTTCTGCAAATAATATGAAGGCTACTCGCATGGGGATATATTATCTCCATACTGCATAGTATCATACTCCCTCCGTCCCAAAATAAGTGTCTCAACTTAGTATAAAGCTAGTACAAAGTTGAGACACTTATTTTGGGACGGAGGGAGTATATTAGTATCTGCATAAAATTTAATTTATTATGATATGGTATCATGAGTTGCCACCTCATCAAAATTGCCTAGTTGGCATTCTTGATACTAGCTATGATACATGGCAGCTTGCTTTCATGGCTTTGGTGGAACCTCATATGCTGATACTTAGAAGTAATTTTCCTGGAACTTGGCCCTTGCTAAATTTACTTTAGCAGTGCCAATAGCTAAGTTTTATTAATTAATGAAAGCATGACTAATAATGTGGCCAGTCAGGAATGCTGCAGACCATGAAATTCTTACACGTGCATGCTTAAGGAAATCAGTTTTTGGACCAAACATGTTTTCCATGTTAACCCTTAGATTTTTCGGATAATGGCTAAACTGCTGTGGTGGTTATATTTTATCTCAGGCTTTTGTTTCGTGCCATGGTAGCATGTTGAGTGCAAGATTACAAAATAGTAGGATATTCTGGATTGAGCTAGCTTCCAAAGCCTGCATTGGACTTGCCTGTCAATTGTTGTGTTTCTTGAAAACATGTCAGTCAAAATTTCATAACCATATGATGAAACGTACTGCCCCTGCTAATAGAATCTTGTGAACATATTCGCAGGTAGTCGCATACTTGCTGATGTCTGCTCTATCGGCGGCTATCCCTATCACGAACCGCATGAGAACAGCAGTGATTAACAATTTCACTAACGCGACCGCTGCCGCAATCAGCATGGCCTTCCTTGCATTTGTTGCCCTCGCCTTGTCAGCCACGGTTTCGGGTTACAGGCTCTCCAGACAAATGTACATGTGATGATGTGAATCCTCACTGTAAAAGAGTTAACTGTGACATGAACCATTCATTTCAGAGAAGCAAAATCTGTGGTGCCCGTCTTCCGCACGAATGTGTTGTGCCTTGCGGTGATTGGTGTTCATTGTTGGTAGCCACCATATTTGTGTTCGCACACGAACACGTCACCGTGTACCCTCGACGTCGGGGGTGATGCACCGTAGCTCACGTTGAACGAGATCCGTCCGGAAGCGTGGTACGCAAGCAATTCGGCAGACGCTTTTATAGACCCGAAACTCCACATGCCCGGGGACCCTGTCAGGGCACGCGGCGGCTATGGGCTGCCCTAGGTCGACCTGATCGCTCCTAGGGTCTCGAGGTTCATCGCCCTGCAACAAGAACAGACGAAGAACGAGTAGAAGAACTAGGGTTAAGGAGAAAAGATAAAAGATAAAAAGTGGTAGATGATTTGTTCGATTGTGTGTTGTTTCAATCGGCCAACACCCCTAACATATATAAGAGGCGGCCGGACTTCCCGTACAAGTAGAGAATTTATCTAGGCTTTCCTTACAAGAAAATTACATTAATTCATGCCCTACAGTTCTAGTTTCAGTCCAACTCAGATTCAGCCCGAATCTGTCTCATACTTCTGTCCTGCTTCTTGCGCAGGCCGCAGAATTTGCATATGACCTCCGATTAAGAAGATTAAAACACCAAATTTGTGGGCCTTGACGAGGCGAACAATTCTCCTGTTGGTCATTTCTCCAAATAAGGTCATCTTCAATACTTTACGAGGTCATCTTTAACTTCCGGTCAGATTGATCATGCAGTTATCTTGTCTGTCCGAGTCTTGCAGAAATTCTGCAGGATGTATACTATCTCAGATGATGATGACTCCAAAAGGATAGTTGACCGTTTCGACGATACGCACAACTTTCGTGTAGAACACTTTTCCATCCGAGGTCATCTGAATAACCTTTCGAGCCTATCTCCAACTTCTGGTCGGATTGACTCTCACAGCCTCCACCCCGGCAAGCTTTCCACCCCGGCAAGCTTTTCACGCCGGCAAGGTTTCACCCCGGCAAGATTTCCACCCCAGCAAGATTTCTACCCCGACAAGCTTCCACGCCGGCGAGCTTTCTGCCCCGGCAAGCTTCCACGTCGGCGAGCTTTCTGCGCC